>OY829329.1:2973524-3506024 GCA_963691655.1 Toxonevra muliebris
TATCCAACATTTATACAAAGGAACGTAATGCTAATTTAAGGAGACCGAAGTGAAATTTAAATGCTTTTGCTATGAAGAAAATACAAAAAATTTGTTTTTTTTTTCTTTTTAACTCATCAATTTTTGGTCAATGCTTTGACTTTATTTCTGAAAATTTGCATACAAAAAGAATGTTTATCTATTTTCTCTCTAAAACATTTGTGAACTCTTTCAAACTCACATCTTTCTCCTTCTAATTAAATTGAAAAAGGCAAAAATTTTTTATCGATAAAACCAAACAATTTATTAATTCAATTATAAATTATATTTCATAGCAAATACTTGTCAAATAAAAAATACTTAAGCCCATGGATCGGTTGGTGGCACACATTTGGTTACAATTGGATCATCTTCATTTTCACCCTCGCTGCTTGAGAAGATCAAATCGATCAGAGTCCAGAAATCCTTGCCCTTCAACATTTTATTGACTGGTGGCACAATAGTATCTTCAATTATATCAGAGATGGCAGCCTGATTATCGTTGATGCCCTTCTCGACCAAATTTTCAATTTGACGATTGATCATGTGATTGATGGCACCATCACCCATGAAACCTCCAATTTCGGAATCGCATTTCTCCAGACTAATTGTAGTTTTCAATGAGGTAATCTTAGCTGAGCCCCACAGAATTGGCAACTTGTACTTGAGTACACCGGCAACGCGTAGATTGTACAGACCGAAATCTAAAGTGCCATCACCTTCATATTGTACGGAGATACCAATTTGACGGAGAGCATCGATGAGGGTATCGGTTGAGTATTTCTGTGCGTTAGCATGAATATCCTTGAAGATGAAATCGAAGGTAATCTTGGAAGAGATCATGTTGAGCTTGAATTTCTTGATTTTGAAATCATCCAAACCATCGATACGGAAACGGAAGACGCTATCGAGAGTTCTGTAAAAAGAAAGGGGAAAGGCAGAAAGGGCATGTATAAATATAAAGCTTTGAGAAAATACTGAAAGGTTTTTTCTTTCAAATACTCACTCCAAAATGCCTTTCTTCAATTCGAATTCAGCTTCCGAAACCTTCAATGGCGCCAATGGTGGAATACCCTGATCGGGGAAGCCGCATGGCATTTGCTTTTGCAATTTACGAATGGCACGACGTATTTGCCAGGAAACAATGTATTGTGGGGCAACTATAAAGTCAAGAATTAAATGTAAGAATTTATTTAGAATATGGGATAAATTCTATGCTTACTTTCAATGTCCTCAGGAGCGATAATCTCGAGTTCAGCATCGTCCTCAAATAAATCGGAATGAGCTGTGCTAGCGCATACTAGCGCTGCAAAGGCTAAAACTAACAAGAACTTCATTTTCAACTTTTTCTCTGTGGGTGAGTGTTTATTTTTGAAGTAACTCAACGTGCGGGTTGCTTCTTTTAAACTGATTTTATTATTTTCACCGCTTTTGGCTTTTATACATAGTTCAACACAATTGGCCGCAATGGTTTGGTTTAGTTGGTTATCTTGTCAGTAATTTCTTGCGTTTGCGGGCGATTGTTTTTACGCCATTATCAGAACATTGTATTGGTTTGCATTTGATTAAGATTAGCGACTTTTTGTTAATGGATCTGGTCAAGTATGATTCTATAATTTAATTTGCAGGTGGTTATCTCAAGTGTGATTTATAAATCATGGTGGATATGTGCAAAAAATAGAGTTATTTATAAATTTTTGGGATTTATTAATGTTATCTTAATCGCATACAAAAACTACGGTAGAAAACTCAACTTTCTTTTAATAAGGAAACGAGTGTTTATCATGAAACGATGTGGTGGCAAGTTTGTAAAACAAATTTTCTTCTTTCTAAACATATTCAGTTTTATTTCTTAAAGTCGTTATATGATTATGAGCAGAACAGAATAATTTTGAGAATATAACATTGGCGCCCAACATGGGGCACCGATTCTCAGAATGAATATTCCGAATTAAATTCGACATACCAAGAAAGAATAAGCATTTAACGTTCATTGCTCTTAATATTTATTCAGATTCCCAAACAAACATTTTTGCAATATAATATTACATTTCTTCAAATTTTTTCTAAAAGATAAAACCAAATAATTTCCTTGTTTCAAAAGTATATTTTATTTATTCCACACACACAATTATTTAAATTTAAAACCATGGTGCTGGTGCAGGATTACAAACATTGTTGGAACCACCCAGCATGCCCAAAAGATCCCACAATTTCTTTCCCTTCATGAAAGCATTGACACGTGGTACAAAGTTTGATTCAATTTGTGCGCTAATCTCTTCTTGTTTACCATTAATGAATGCAGGAATCATATATTCAATTTTTTCATTGATGAATTGATTGAAGCGTCCATTGCCCAAAATGCCACCAAGTTCAGAACGTACACTACCCAAATTAATAACTGCTTCGAATTTGTAAATTTTAATGGAACCAATAAAGATAGGCATCTTGTATTTGAATTGACCCTTGATCGAAAGATTTTCCAATGCAAATTCCATGGGACCAGAACCTTCATAACGCACAGAAATGCCCAATTGTTGGAGAGTATCAATGAGAGTGTCGGTCTTCAAAGTAAAAGCGGTAGCTCTCAATTCAGGGAAGATGAAATGGAACTTAACTTTCTTGCCGAAAGTATAACTGATATCCAATTTCTTAATTTGCATTTCGTCCAAACCATCGAAACGGAATTTGAACATATTAGCGAGTTCTCTAAAGATGTAGAATAAAAAGAAAAGAGAGAGAGAGAAATAGAGAATTGTCTTTAACTGTAATTGTAGTTTTGTTACTTACTCAAGCACAGCTTGTTTCATCGATAATTCCAAATCAGCATTGGTATAGGGTGCCAATGGTGGAATGCCATAAGCTGGCCAACCACAGGGCAATTGCGCAATGGCATTTTTGACCTTCTTCTTCGCTTGAGAGTTCAATATCAAACCAAATTGCTCGGGTGTAATATCTACAGAATATTTTAAGAGATTTAAGCAATGAAGAAAAAGGGAATAGACACTAATACCAGTGTAATAATGACCGCCGAATTTTCTTTAGAAACTGAAACGCCATAACAGATTTAAATCACAAACTATAATCAAACTGTGATATCACTATAAACATAAAATCTACAAATCTAATAAAATAAATGAAATCTAAAAAAAGTAACAATAAGCACGCTTAGCTGAAATCTACTCTATTCATGGGAAATACCCATTTAACTGATAAAAACAAACTAACACATTTGACCTATAAATACAACTGTCCTACATCCATCAATTTTAACTCAATCGATATTATTAATAACTACTTCAGAATCTAACGATCTTTTACACTAGATTAGATAATAGGTTTAATACTTAACAAACAAACAAAAAAAAAAAACTTACCATCATCAGCTAAAATTGCCTCCCATTTCTCCTCGGTCAAGATGCCAATATCCTCAACGCTTTTGATAGCAGCAACACAGGCCAAAAAAGCCACAAATATGAATATCTTCATTTTACAAACAAAAAAACAAAAGTATGTCTGCACCAAAATAAAATATTTTGATAGCTAATTTCATACTCAATAGAGCACTGGCTTATATAGGAACCCAAATTTTATGGGTCTCGTAAACTCGTAAAGTTAAACAAAAAAAAAAATAAAAATAAATAAAAACATAGAATAAAAATTAACGAGGAATTTAAAAAACCTTAACAGAAATCTTATCAATGTCGACGATGTACTCAACTTGTAGTACACAATAATTATTAAGTTGGTAGTAGATAGCTATCAAACATTGGAAATTAAATTAACTAATAGCTAACTGTATTGGCTAATACTTTGTTTTCAAATAGTAAAGTAGTTGGTTTAAATATCATCAAGAGATTACCATCGCCTTATGATTATAATTTATATAAATTTATTTTAATTGTACTTACGAAATGCATTCCACAGTGAAACTTAAACCACAAGTAGGTACAAAATTCTAACTACTTTGACTGCTAATCTGTTATTGAAAATTTATAAGATTTATGAGTGTCTAAGGATCTTTGCTTGTTGTTGGTATTGTACTTTATATTTGTGCGTGCATTTGCCGAGAGCATGTAGAGGTCGTGTTCATGGTCGCAAATGATTTTTATCACTGATTTATAAATCACATATGAGTTTTGCAGTTGAAGAATAGAGAAATTATGGGGCTTAAGGAAGCAGGTGTTCAAGCAGATGTTGAAACAGGTGTCTTTTACACCTGCAGCATTTCGATGCGCTTTTTTTTATTTTTATTTTTTTTATTTGCTAACTTTGAAGCTTATCAGTATATTACATGCCTGACCAGCTGTCAGCTTTACCAAGAAAGAAAACTTGAGAGCGAAAAATAAGCATGTGATTGTGTGCTCCTAAACAGACGATTTTTCATCCCAACATGAAATCCCATCTTGAAACAATTGTTTTTCGTTATATGTGCACAATATGAACTAGATCAAGATCCTGGAATTAAAGAATCTGGTTATGTTTTCATCTCTGTATGCTTAAGTTTATATGAAACAAGATCGAATTGGCGTGCTCATGTGAGATATTTTCTCTCTGCACTCTCTCTCTCTCTCTGAATTTGAATGTGAATTGTTAATATTCTTGAGTTGAATTCTTATAATGAATATGAGAAGTAAAAATACTAAACTTTTTCGCACATGCTTACCACAAAATTTATGAGATTTGCTTTAATCATCACTCAATAAAATTGCAGCAATATATTTTTAAATATATATGTAAATATTAGATTAAATATTTTAAAGATATTTGTAAATTTTTGTCGCATGTACCAATGTTAAACCTTGTTATTAAACATATATTTAATCTTTAGAATTGTTTGATTGACAATTAAATAAAACAATTTCTGAAATCAATTTGATTGATTTGAAATACGATTGCGAAATTATTTCGCACTCTTGACGTAATTGGTGTTTTTTAATTTTTATTTTTCTACGCAAGTTGTTGAACCGGATTTTTTAAAAAAAATCGGAAATTTATGACTTTTATTATGCTTTCTTTGAGGGTGATCGATCATAATATGATCCATGAAATTAGCGCGTGCATAGACTTCAATAAAATATGTAAATTTATCTGTAATTTATGAGTAGGCGAAGATGAGGTGAACCCAACATCTTCCATTATATCGAAAACGGAAAGACTCACTGAGGTATCGTAGGGATAGTTGTGCTCGGTATTAGTCACTAACAATTTGATAGGACCTATTACAAGGTATTTAATGTTTTGTCGAATGCATAATTAATGTTGCATCAATTTTTAATAACACTGTTCTACAAATGGAAACTTTTGAAAACGAGCAGAGACGGGACAAATGCACTTAGGGTAATGGGGGGGCTCACAATGTTTTTTTATTGACATTAAAATTTTTAAAATATTTTTTTATCGAAACATCCATTTTAACAAAAAAAAATTTTTATATTTTTTTTATTTTTTAACTTAAAAATTTTTTTTTTTTTAATTAATTTATTTTTTCGTAATTTTGTTCATCCTTGTGACGTAACAGAGCAAAACGGACCACGGATTCGGACTCAGCGACCCCGCATTACCCTAAGTACACTTGTCCCGTCTCTGCTCATTTTTGGCTGTTGAACAGTGTAATCAATTTAAAGCGATAAGCCTTAACCAGTTTAATGATTGAACAAATGTAAAAAACTCTGTGCGTGCCATTACACTTTTTACTTTTATACACTTTTATATTTTACTAATATTACACATCAACATGTTAACGCCAAAATACAATACGCAATACACCTCATATGTTCTTTGTACCCATTGCAGAATACCGTTTAACCGAAAAAAAGAGGTGAGAATTTTCACCTCATCGTGAGAGAAATCGTCGTTGCGTACTTATAAACGCAGCCGAATACACAAGCACATAATTTATTTATTACAAAGTGCAATTGTACTTAAATGAGAGAGTATTAGTTGAAAAAGAAGAGATCAAGAGAACAAGAAAGTCAGAGAGCAAGTTTGTTGTTTTTTATGTTGCTCAACTAACGCATATCCATTTAAAAAATGCAAACAATTATGAAAAATTATTAATTTTTTTTTTTTTAAATGCAGGAATTTAAAATAAGTGAAGATGGGGCGAACTCGACCTATGTATGTCAAAATCATGTTTTCCTATGTTTCTTCATTATTAATATAAAAAATATTAATTTTAAATGATTATTCTTTCAAAGACAGTAAGTTTTATTTTTCTTGGGGGTCGATCTCATATTTTTACTTTCAGAAAAATGTTTATGGCGAAAAAACGATAAGACAAGAATCAAAAGTTAATATGGAGAAAAGTTGAGATAGCAGACGATACTAAAAATATTGAATTATATCTTAATTTATAAATTCTAGGTATGAGATAAAATACAAAAGAGTATCAGTTTCACCTCTTTTCCCCCTAAGTTTGAAATCATTTCATTACACAATCATAAGAACCCCAAAATCCTATAGTCAAATTACCGAATTTAGAACCCACAAATTCAAGGATTAAATTCTGTTTACAGTAAAAATCAAGAAGTAAAAACTCTAATTAATGATACAAAATAAAAACCACTTCAAAAAATCAACAAAGTGGTAAATCATAGAAATTTACGCTAAAAAAAAAAAACAATGGTCAATCAATTTAATGACAGATAAGACAAGCACCAACAAAATAATTTTTAAATTTCATATACTTGCAATTTGTTGCCTTATCAATCTAATTTATGTAGGTAAAAAGGTAACGATAATTTGATGGGCAAATAATTCTACGGTAATATAAAAGCCAATTGTCAACGTTGCCCACAAGGTAGTTAATAAACTGTTAGTTTCACGAGCAGTTCTTTACACAACACACAGCAGATAACCAAAAAAAAAAATACAATGATGAAAACCACTTTGGTCCTATTGGCAATTGTTGCCTTTGCAACAGCCGCAAGCATCGAACCTTTCGGTGAGTAATAATATAAGTTTTTATAAGTTTAAAGGTTTTTGAAGACAAACAAAAGTTTGAGATTAAGGCAGAAGAACATTCAGTTCCATAGAGTATTTTGAGATCTAAATGAACACTTCAGTTGTGAAGTAATACTTTTCATTCATTCATCCCGTACAGTAGATTTGTTCAAGTATATGCTCAGATAGAACGATCAACTATGATCAGTTCACAAAAAAAAAAAACAATGATCCTAGTATAGAAATGTTGAATACCCGATTATAGCCACTTCAAAACTATGATTGATTCGCAAAATTTAAACAATAGCCTCTTCGAGAAATTACAATTTGTCAAAGTAATAACCACTTAAAATTGATCTATATCGAAAAGTCCATAACCGAATTGTTTGATAACATTTTTATATTTGACTCAAATTTTTTAATTTCTTTCCAGCTGATCGTTCGATCTCCAGCACTGTCGTCGACGCTATTGAAGGTTTGCGCGATCAGATGCCATGCGGCTTCCCCGGACTTGGCATTCCACCACTAGCTCCCTTGAAAATTCCACACAAGGAGATCAACATCGATACACCCGCCTTCCAATTGCACGGTGTTGTCGATTCATTCCGTTTAAATGGTTTGAATGATTTTGAGATCGATGAGATGCGTGTCAATGCCATCACCAGCAAAGTCAATTTCCGTTTCAGTTTCCACAATGTTAATGTTGATACCTTGTACGATTTGCGTTTGGTGATGAAGAAGGCGGGTTTCACCATTAATATGATTGGTGCTGGTCCAGCTAAATTCGCTATTAAGGATATGCAAATTTGGGGTGTATTGAAATATTCTTTGGGTGTGTTGAGTGGTAAATTGAAGTTGAAGGCTTTGGATGTACGCACACATATCGGTGAGGTTGATTCCGAAATTGAGGGTATCTTGGGTGAAGGTGCTGTCAATGGAAAATTGAATGATGTTCTGGCTGAAGCTGTTGAATTGGCTGTCAACGAGAATGAAGATATAATTTCGGCGACAATTGAATCGATGGCATTGCCTGTTGTGAATAGTGCTTTGGAAGATGTGACATTAGCTGATTTGGTATCTGGCGGCGGCGGTGGTGAAGGTGGCGAGAAGGAATCTTGCATTCCACCAGAATTCTAAAGACTAATCAATGCGATTTAATTGATTGTTAACTTTGATTTAGATATTGTGTTTAGAATGTGAAGATGAAATAATAAAAAGTTATGTTTTCCCCGATAAAAAAAAAAATATTGTTTATTTATGTAGTCATAATGTTTGGTTACTTTTAATCAACTGGAGGTTGTTATTGTCACCAGATTCTAGATGGGTCTAAGACTTAGTTTTAGTCATAGATCATCATGGAATATTTTTTAAAAGAATTCTATATCTATTGTTGTTGGTGTAAAGGAACTATTCGCTATGTAATTGTGAAACTGGTCACGAGGTGTCAAACTAAAGTCTGAATTAAAAGAAACTTATGAGAGACAAATCAACTTAGTAAGAGGAAAGCTAAAGAAACTAAATTGGTTAGATGAACCATCAACCTGAAGTTTGTGAGTCAATTAATTGGATGTTGTAGAAAGATCTCTATGCTTTGTTCTAAACTAAACTAACGAGCTAACGATCTCAGTATAAATCAACGAGTAGCGAGTAACAAATGTTATTTATAACTTCATATAACGAATACTTAAAGAGTGTAGCTAATATTTTCTTTTTGTGGCTTTAAAGTTACTTTGTAGGCTTTCCAGAGGAAAGAGGTGAAGAATTACTAATATTTAAACAAAAATAGCTACAAATTTTATGAGCTTTATCCTTATCATTTTCCGTTTTTATAGAGTTCCACCATGCTCCTCACGCAATAATCCCAGATTATACTCGCAAAATTAAAGCATTTTTATGGCAAAATGTTAAGAGATTAGGAGACTTTTTATCATGTATTGCCTGATTATTTTATTAGCTCACTAACTACCACCAACGGGAGATTACTAGAACAACGAGTAATTCTTAATCGCGAAATTTTTTGGGACTATAAAAAGTAAAGTTTATTTTCAATTGCAGTTTAGTTTCATTGCTAATATCAACAAGTTCAAGTTAAACTAAAGTATTATCATAAATAATACAAAAAAAAAAATGAAGTGTGGCGTGGCGATTTTCTTAGCCTTCGCAGCGGTAGCTGCTGGTATCCCTACAGAGGAACTAATGACTCGTAAGTGGAATATGAATTTGAAGGAATAAAGTTGAGATTTTTTAACTAACAAAAGTATATAGTGCAAGGATTACTTTTGAATGAAAATGAGAAATGTGATTGAAAGATTTCGGAAACCATAAGTTTTGGGAGTAGAAGAAGAAATGTTTGGAATTAGACCTAGAGAAGATATTAACTTCCTTATGAAGTAAATATGAAATATCGAAGCTGGAATTGACAAATAACTTAAGAATTCTTGAAGGACGAAAGTTGAAGAATTTGTAATAATCACTACAGAAAGGACGAAGTGAATGACGACGGATATTAAGAGTTGTCTGGACTCAAAACTGATGACTTCTTTTACGACTTCGTTAGATCACTAAATAAAAATGATGCACGGATATTGATAATTCGCAAGTAGAAGTATGGGATAACGAAATTCATAGTTTCAACAATGAAATAAGAGAAATGCCCGAGAAGAATGGAAGAAGCATAGAAAGTACTGCAAAAAAATATCCTAAATTCTATAAAAATTTTCTAAATTTTTGAAAAACAAAGCGTTTCCTGATTAAAATTATATTTGCTTTTTTTAACACCGTTATGAACTTTGTGCTGGTAGTAAAAGTTTCCGAAATAATCAAAAAGTCAAGTGTTTTTTAGCTTAGCTTCCCAATCAGTAGCAAAAAAATTTTACAGACCAACCACGATGATTAGAAAAGCTATAAATATTAAAATGATTGCTATTTTATGACAGATTAATAAACAGCTGTAAATATTATTTTAAATTTTTCTTTCTCTCGTTTTCCCCCCTCCAGCACAAGATTTTTCCCTCTCCAGTCAAGTGGTCGATTGGATTGAATACCAGAAAGGAGAAATGCCATGCGGTTTCCCTGGACTCAATATTGGACCATTGTCGCCAGCTAAACTTTCGCACAAAGAAATCGCTATTAAAACCGAAAGTTTCGATATGGAAGGTGAAATTAAAGATTTCCTCCTCTATGGTTTGGATAATTTTGATATTGTTGAATTCAAAATTAGTGCAATTCTCGGTAAAGTGACATTCAAATTCCATTGGCACAATGTCAATTTCATTACCGTCTATCGCATGATGATGCGTATGAATGGTGCTGTGAAGCTGGGTGCGTTGCGTAACGGTAATGCCAAATTCGCCATTAAGGATTTTGAACTCTCGGGTACTGCCAAATATAAGCTGGGTATCATTGGTAGCGGTGTCAGTTTGAAGGAGTTCAAAGTGCAAGCTAAAGTTGGTGAAGTGAATTCGGAAATTGAAAATCTTTCAGGCATTAAAATCATTAATAAGAAAATTAATGAAATTATTGAGGAATGGATTACTTTGGCTATTAATGATAATACTGAAAATTTAGGTGAAATAACCGATGCAATTGTTGTGCCAATTGTTAATAACATGATTGACGGACGGTCGCTTGGAGAATTGATTGGTATAATTGCTGGCGGTGGTGGCGGCGGCGAAGAAACTGCGCCAAAGGAACCATGTGTTCCCCCACAGTTTTAAGTTTATTTTGCAATTGTGTACACTTTTTGTGAAATAAATCGAAAATAAAAACCATATGCTTTGATTTTGTATGTATACTCGTAGATATTATAGTAAGTAGTAAATAAAGCTTGTATTTAATATTGTAACATTTTGGTTTGGCTGTTTTTTCCCCGACGTAAATATAAATTGCTTCCTTCTTCTATTAATTGCGTGCGTTCAACCAGTAGAACGCTGATTCAGTTGGCCATCTTGCGGCAATGCAAGAGAAAGAACAGCAGAGAGAATTGGGCATTGTTTGTTTTTTAGCTACTGTAGCTTATACACACACCGTTAAAAATTCCCTATTGAGGGAAATTTCAAATATAGTACATTCTTTCATACTAATTGAAAAATACAAACGGGAATTTTTGTTTTGGTTTGCAGCTCTGCTAAAAAAATTCCCATTTTTTGACAGCGAGTATAAGAACCAAATAAAATCAATGCCTACATTGAATTTGATATTGGAAATATTCTCATACGATTCCTCACTTAGATAATAAAAAAAACGTTTTCACCCCAAAAACCTATTTATAAATATTAGAGAGTTAGGAACTACAGTTACTTGAGAGATTCAGTCTATTAATTTGATAGTTTTTAATGAACTAGTTCCTTTCACCAAAATAATAGAAAGAATCGAATTTTTAAAAAGAATTGTTACATTTTTTTAATAAAATTATTACTTTTTAAACCATAAATAAAACTTAGTTTATTTGACTATTTAAGTACGATTATTAAAAACTGCTACCATGAAGTTACGTTATTTTTTCTGCTTTTTGTTAAAACAATAGTAAACTTGTTATTGTTGCCATTTCAACTTCAAAAAAAATGTTTCAAATATGTAATGCAAACAAATCCAGGAATTAATTAAGTGGTAACACTAAAATATTACTTTCGTAGTTTTATAAAATTCGAAAGAGTTTGGGATAACCAAACTGTGAACTAAGTGCAGGAACTACATAACTCTAATAAATATGCAAAAATTGCAATAACAAAAATATATACGAAAGAGAGTTATACTCAGAAACGTAAGAAAGGCCTCTCTTCCACAGAGAACTCAATAGAATGTAATTGTTTGTGTTTTTGCATAAAGAGCCGTTATAGATGTTCTACTGCAACAACAAAAAACCTGCAATAGAGTTTCATATGTATATAAGGAAATCTGTTGTAAAATGGCGACATTCATTTATAAATGCTCTTTTTCTCTCTCTTTTAAATTATCTAATGAGACAATAAGAACAAATGTGTTCTCATTATCGGTTGTTGTAGTTCATATCTCTTCAGATTCTTCCAGAGCATAATTTTTCTTCTGCGTTCATTTCTTCCTGCGCTCAAAAGATAAACATTGCTTGCGTTTCCATAACGCAAAAATTTGGAAGTTGCTGCGAGAGTGTGTTAGAAATGGGACGCTAAGTGTTTCAGATTAGCACAACTTTTGGCATTTGAACGTCATTTTTTTTTTGATTTTCAGGTCAGCACGATTTCTCAAAACTTTGACGATGAACACAAACTTGAAATCGTCCATAATTTTAATTAAAACATTTCACAAATCACAATTTAATGAAAATTTTGCAACTATTTGTATTGTATCTTGCCTCATTACTAATCACTCTTAAAGCAGCTGCCAAATTTTTGCGTCTTAAAAACGCAACCAAAGTTTCGGTGATACAAAATTTTCCTTCCTGTTTACGCTTGCCTGCTAAAATCAAAGGTGACCAACAAGAACGTCATTCAATACTTGAGAATATCATTACGACCATAATACACAAGCAAGCAGCAGAACATAACAGACATCAAGCAGACCACTCAAAAAAGCATAAGCACAATTTTTTTACTTTTTAGCTAATAAGAGAGAATACTTGAAAATGACCAAAACCCTAGAAGAGAAGTAAAAAAGCAATAAAACTTAAAGAAAAAGTAGGAAAAGTACAAGAAAATAAATCCGAAGCAGACATTTTTGAAATCATTAGAACAAAAAACAAAATATGGAAAATGGTAAATGACAAGGAAATATTGTCGTCTTTATCGTTGTCGCATTGCCAAAAGAATAGAAAACAAAAAGTTCAAGTTAAAGTAGGAGAAAAAGATTATAAAAATAATACATACAGATGTATTAAATATGCCAGAACTCGAATATCACTTAAATTAAAAAATATTTGAAAATCTTTAAGTTTTAAATAAGTATTTCTGAAAAAGCCGACAAAGACGAAAGAGCTCAAATATTTCTTATGAGAGAGGAAATCGTATTTTATTTATAAGTAAGTGTGGAGTTCTTGTTTTTTTTCAAAAAGGATTGAGTAGAAATCCTCGTGTCGTAGAAAAATCCTATATCAGGCTATGTTATGAAGTTCTGTTGGCAATGAAAAATCCACTGTTAAGAAATTGAACTTCTGTAGAGCTCTTGAAGTTCTGTGGTCCATTAACTCTGGTCTCTAATACAAAATTTATGTAGGAGTAACTTAATTTAATTTTGACACACCATTCACATTTCCCCTCAGTCAGAGTTCCTTTACGGCGCCTTTGCTCTGAATTGCTACATTTTTTTTCGAATTTTTGTTGATAAAAGTGTATATTATAGAAAAAGGTATGATATTTTTATTTATTTTAATGAAAGTGAAAACGAGCAGACACTCAAGTAAACAAAGCTTACTTACTAGCAGAAATAGAAGTGAATGGGGAATACTACACATACAATAATCTCAAGATAAAATAATGAAAAGGGTGGTTGATATTAAGTAGAAGAGATTAGTAAAACATGAAAAGAAGAACAGCACAGGAATAAAATATTTTATATATGTAAAGATAGTTATTAAAAAGTAAGAAGGAAATTTAATCACAGTATTTAGTAGAGAGATTTTAAGATTTTTAAATGCAAAAGAAAAAACTTTTTGGAACAATTTAAGTTTTTTTATACAAGAGTTAGTTAGTTTGTCGTTCAAATATGTACTTATTCAACATTTCCAATTCAAGAATGCAATTGATAAATGTACCAAACTTAACATGACACCAATAATTTAAATGCGTCGCTGCCACCACAAAAACTTTGAAAAACTTCACACTAAATTTTAACAAATGTGAGGAATTTATTAAACAGGAAAAAAGGGAAGAATATCAGCTTGAAAAATATCGTCATATTGTAGAACATGCCAAGAAGTAAGTAAAAAAAACAAAAAACAAAAAAAAAGAAGTTGAAATATTAGAAGAAACACGCACAACAATTGCAATGGCGACGCTTTATTTCCGGTTCTTTGCTTCAGCTTCAGCATATAGAAAGTGAATTATGAATGGTGGTGACGAAGACGACGAGACAAGAAGGATGGAGGCAACTAAGAAACTGTCGCCATTTCTCTTTGAATTAAAATAACATTTAACAAAAAGTCAAAATGCAAAAAAAAAGCGCGCAACGGAGCGCGTACGCAAAGATTAAATATTGGAGAGAAATATACTTAAAACGAGAAAGAAATTGTGACATGTCAAATAACAAAGCAAAGGAAAACACTTAAAAAAGATTTCAAAAAAATTTAAATAGTAGTAGTAAGTAATAAGTATTAGCAAGTTGCAGTAAGTCTGTTCAGACAGACAAACAGATATATGTACGTACGTTTGTAGGAGAGACAGACAACCGGCGCTTAAAAACGTCTGCCTGCGTGCCTGCCAAAAAAACAAAAAAAAGAAAGAAGAAGCTGAGCAAAACAGGATATGCAAAAAAGTAAATAAAATGAAAAATAAAAGGAAATGAATATTTATTTCAAAAAGTAAAACTCGCAACCCTCGACTAAATTGAAATTTATTGCCACTCGTATGTTTTTGATGCTTTTCGTAATTTTTTTTTTTTCATTTTCGTTTGCGTTAGTGTTGAAACACTCGTGAAAGCTAAAAATTAAATAGTAGTGCCAGAGAAAAAGTTTATGAGTAAAACTATTTGTGCGAAGAGGTGATCATTTTTTGCATTTACATAATGTGAAGTAGATTTTTTTTAATTTGATTTTTAAATCTTTTTTCTTTATTAACTATTTTTGAGAATAAATGGCTAAGGTGCGAACCAATAACAATACAAAGGAGGAAAAGAGCCTGAGAAAGCATCCCTCATCTCTTTTATTCACTAGGTAACTCTTTTTATCACTTTCAGAATATTGACATGCAGTGTGGCTAACTTTTGCTTTTCAAAATCCGCTAAAATGAAGAAAAAAACGCGCTAAATTTTTTTCTTATAAAAGTTCCCAGTTGAACTTTGGATAATTGTAGGAGTAATCATTGAGCGCTCCAAAGCGAGCAATCGATTACTCCCTATTGCTCCAGAGCTCTTGCATTTTGTACTCCTTTTTAACATTGCATGTCCTAGGGCATGGAGTACTCGTTTTAGCCTCCAAAAGGAGCAATAAAGGAGGAGACGATTACGAGCATGAGCTCACTTGCATCTCATAGAAAAACAAAACTCCTAAATAGTTCCTTACAAAATTCATGACGCCATAGACTAGTTGTCTAAACAGCCAGTAAGCACGCAAGCACTAGTGTGTGCCTAGGTTCAAATCCCACAACATTTTTTTTTTTAATTATAATGTTATATTCATTTTTTTTCATTATTTTTTAAAAAATACGAATGAATGTAAACCTTAATACTTATTAAAAATAAAATAATAAATGAATACAAGTAGGGGAATATGGGGAATGTCGAACCACACTTTGATTTTGACTGATAACTCACCCTCAAATCGTAATTTTTCAAAATTTGAGAAATGGAGGTTAAACTGGAATCAAAATGTAGATTCAAAATTTAAAAATTCAAATTTGTTGTACAGTTTTAAGCGTTATACCAAAATATTCGATTTTGTCATTTTGAAAAATCGTGGGGTATGTCGAACCACTTTGCAAATTGAGAAAATTCGAACAAATATTGATTTAAAACGTTTATTTATGACTTCGTTATGAAAAAACATAAGATTTGAATGAAAAATATAGAGGAAAAATCGATGTTATTTATTCGGAGTCGCAGTTTTTGCATGTGAAATAGCCAGCAGTCATGTCTACACATCGCAAGTGATTGTCGATTTTAATCTCCTTTATGGCCGCTAAATATTCTTGGAGATCATCGGATCGATCATGTTTTCTAACGTAACGCAGCATATTGACGTTAAATTACTAAAAACCAATTTTTTGACGATAATTTACTATATAACTATATTCCCCACAAAAAAAGGGTTCTACATTCCCCAAAAGCTGTGTTCTACAAAATAGCCGCCCATGAGTCACAGAACCAAATTTCATGCAAAAAACCTTTTTTGACTGTAAATAATATTCACACACAATGATTTGAAAAATATTTACCTGCTTGGTTTTATGCTAAAATGTTGAAAAAGCAATGTAATTTTAAAGCACAAAAACACTTTTGGAATCTCAAAAATCCCTTGATTATCGCAGAGAGCACAAAATACGTCTCATCGATTCGACTGCTAATGAAAAAATGAGATGAAGCTGAAATAATACATTCCCTAAAAAAACATGATTTCTATGCCTTTTAATTAAAACAACATTGTCGAAAATATTTCATAAATTGAGGATTTTTTTTCTAAAGAGGTAGTAAATTTACTTCAATTAATGGAAAATTATTCCTCAAACTGAGCAAACTTTTACCTAAATTATATAAAATTTCTCATATTGAAATAAAATATTATTCATTTGTAAAACACAATTTCCACAAATTAAAGACATATTTCTTTAATTTATGGAAAACTTCCTTCTTTTAAAGAAAATTTTCTCTAAAATAAAGAAAAAATATTTACTCAATTCAAAGAAATTTTGTATATCTAAATGAGGAAACAGTTTCTATGGCGGCACCAAATCAGTCCCATTTTTCCGCAATTTGTTAGCCGTTTTTCTTCAAACGAGGTGAGTATTTCTCTGGGTGTGAGGAAAAACTCGGGGGTGAAAGGGTTAAACTGAAATCTAGTCAAATCGAAAACCTCTGTAATTTGTAAAAACTTGCTGGTCCCTTGCGATTACGAATTATCGAAATATCTGCTGTATTAAAAAGAAAATTAATTAAATACATGTATTTTTAAAGTTTTTAATTCACAGCATTGTTAAATTATATTATTATAATCACAAGAAAAACTAAAATGAGATAATGGAAAAAGAGTATTTTATACACTTTGTTCACAAAAAAATATACCGAGTAATAATTTATAACTATCATATATCGATGTCGAAGTCTATATTCTCTTCATTACTATCAGCTTCTTCTGACCATGACACACTCTTTAGTCTGAATTCAGAAGCATTATAAACACTAGTCCTGTTTATTTACGTCATCAAGTATTTTGTAGTTTTCACAAAATGAATTTTCGTGTTTAAATCCATTTTTTATATGAAAGAAAGAATTTTTTGAATTGAGTGACTTACGGTTACGAATTTTGGTTTTAAATAAGTTCATTGCTCATTGTTTCGATAAAAAATGTTGTTAGGATTATTCAGGAAATGGATTATTTAGCGGAGCATTTAGTGTCTTTTAAATTGGAAAAAACGCGTTAAAAAACCCGCTGACCGCTAAATCACTTTTTTTCCGCGTTTTAATTTTCAGAAAGCACTAAATTTAGCGGGAAAAGCACTGAGTTGACCACACTGTTGACCATGAGCAGCACAATGAGCCCAAGTTGTTCTATTTTGCTGCCTTTCTTTTTCTTTTCTTTATTTATTTGAGAATATAGTTTAAAAGAGGATAATGATTGAATTGAAATCAGCATCAACAATAAAGAGAGATCTTTTCTCTCTCTCAGCATGAAATGAACTTTGCTGCCATTTGAATTTAACTCTTTTTTTTTACGATGAAATATTCACCTGCCATTGAAACTTTATTTGCTCGAATGTCTGCTGTATATTTTGCAGCTTTCATTTTCACTAAATCAAATATAAATTGTATTTTCTTACATCTATCAAAAAAGAAAAAAAAAAAAACCTCCCTATACCTTTTTTCGCTAAAAATAGTAACTAGGTACCTTTTTACCCTTAAGCCTTTATGCTGTGCTTTTCAAGCTAAAAATAACATGTAGCAGCCAGTCATAATATTAGAATAAACATGAAAATTCATATTGCTTCCGGCTTTAAAGCAAAGTTTTACATAATGTTTTATTAATTTTTCAGCAACCAACAGTATAAAATTCTCAAAAAAGTACGTACATATTGCACACATCAAAAGAAAAAAAGGTTAGTCAATGTTGCTTTGCAAGCAAAAAATAAACATTACTAGAATTTTATTTATTTAACAAATTTCTTAATAAACTTAAAATTCAAAAACTGTTAAGCATTTCATTTGATTTTCATAAAAGTGCAACCTTGTGTAAATGTGTTTTTTGAATTAAGAGTAAAAGACTGCAAGTATGTAAGAAAAATAATGAAAATATTTCTTTGCGAATAATTGCAAATTAAAAAGTTTATTCAAAAACGTAGCAAACTTTGTAAAGGAAGGTGGTGAAAAAAAAAAGTTTTGCTTGATGTACGATGCGCCAAACACGTACGTGTAATATTTTAAAACTTACCTTAAAGTAAAATGAAGCAATAGGATTGGAATTTAAAAACATACCTGAAAGTAAAAAGAAAAGAGAATAACATATGTCAGAAAAAACAGGTAGTAAAGTTAATACTAAATTAAATAATAATTTCTAAGCATTTAAAAGTCAAATCGATTTATCATGCACGCACTGGAGATGACCTTTCTCAAAAAGCATCCAAAAAGGAAAACTGTATATATTTTTCCTGAAAAAATAAAACAAAAAACAATCCTGACCAACAACATGGCTACTACTTTTGGTTTTCGCTACTACATCTGTGTATATGAATCAGTTTTCACCTCAAACTACCTAAAATTTTCCTAAGAAACTAGTCGTCTGGGTTTTTCTCAAATTAATGTATTTTCATCTCCTTGTGGTATGAGTAACAAACACACACACACATATATAGTTTCTGTTTTTCTGATACGTTTCGTTGATGGAAAATCTGTATATAAATTCTACTCCCAATTGTATTTTTATGCTTTACGAGTATGTTGTGAATGCGACAAATAAAAACAATTTTTTTTTTTTTTTTGTTGGACTGGAAAATTTATGAGAATATGTTTTTATGTTTTTCCAAACTTTTTACCTTTTATTTCCTTGCAAATGCTTTTAAGCGTAATTTATACGTATATATATGATTTGTTACTCAATGTTATGTGTGAATGTGTATTTAAAAAAAAAAAAAAATGGTAGCAAAAGTTTTCTACAATATATAAAAGTTTAAAGTCGAAAAAATATGAACATTTATTTATACAAACAAGTGGGATTCAACAAAAAAAAAATACTATTTAAAATATCATCAGAAAAAAAGGTAAGCATAACAAAGTTGTATTCTTTGTGTAGTTTATAATAAAAAAGGTGAAATAACAAGCGCACGTAAAAAGGAAGATGAATGGTACATGCTGGCATCAGTAACGATAAATTCAGTCATGCCCAAACAATTTGTCATTTTTTTTCTGTGTATAAATATATATGGGAAAAGTATTCTATGCTTATTGATTAAAAAATAGTACACTTGCTATAGTTCTCAAAAAAACTATGATAAGTTGGATATTTTTGAATTTTAACAATGTGCCCTCGGGCTAACTTCTGTAGAAAAAATGAAAATCAACAAAAGTTGCACAGAAAAAGCTTTTTATTGGGAGCTAGAAATTACTTATGGATCGCAAAAGCCAGTGTTTTTCAATGGATGGATAACGATCACTTCATGCACACGCATGGTTGATTGAAAATCATCACTAGGATAAAATAATTTATGTTTAGTAATGAATTTTTGAAGTGAAACTTCTTTTCTCTTGTCCTAGAGTAAAACCAACCGGATGTGACGTCGTTTGCAATGCGACATAATTTTGTCGAGCAATGTGCATGAGGGGCTAAATATCAATATTCCGTAACTGAATTCACGAGGAAACTATATAATAAACGATTCAAAATAGTTTTAATTCAATATAACATATTAATTACACACACACACACTCGCCTATGGCAGAAAGAACAATGTGTAGCGTCGCCATCTTAAAGTTTATGACAGTTATACATTTCACATACAGATGGCGCAAATGTCCAAGGAATTACATGAAGATGTCGCACACAAAAAGAGTTCGGCTACAATTGTCATCGACATTACCGGTACAGAGTTGCAATTTTTGTTTTAGCATTAATCCCAAAAAAAAAAATTTTGTGTATTAACGAACACAAGGCAGTAGTGAAACTTCTTGTGAACTAAACGAAACACAATCAAATGAAATTAAAAAACACAAGCCAATGAAGTAAAAAATTTAGCTATTGAAAAATTTAATTTGCTTGTTATTTGCTTGTGTTTCGTTTAGTTCACAAGAAGTTTCACTTCTACCTTGTGTTCATTAATACACAATTTGGTGTTTTTTAAAGCTACATAGTAAGAAAGTTTTATTATGGAGCCACAATAACATTAAGGGAACCTTCAAAAATAATAATAAAAAAAAAACATTATAATTTTAAGTAAACTAAAATTGGTGTTACAGTTGCCCTCTTCAAAAAAACGGATCTTGCTGGTGGGACTGGTTTTGGATTATCCACTGATCTAAAACAAAAACAAAAAGGAGTTTACAATTGGTATGAATTTAGTTATCGCAAGAGCTAAAATGAAAAAAAAATGACAAAATGGCGCCTTTTTGAAATTTACTTTACAGACCATTTTTTCACAAGTTTTTGTATGTAAAAAGTAAGAAGTATTCATCGTAGAAAGTTTTCTTTAGTTCCTGCGATAAGCACTAGTTTTCTGAATAATATTGTAAAATTTGAGACGAATCGGCCGAGTAGTTTTTGTTTTTTGTGTCCCACCGTGCAGAAAAATATAGTTTCGAGATAAATGAGTTTAAACTTCAGTCGGCCCTTTTACCTGCTTCTGCGCTCACCTGCTAAATAGGCTGTAGAAGTCGAAATAGTGGAAATATTGATACGAAAACAGTATATTTTTAAAAGCCTATACTTTTGAAATATAAAATAAATAATAAAATAAATTTTTTGAAAAATCTAGGCCTTAGTAACAATTAAAAATTGAATAAAAGAAAACAAAGTATTTTTTTTCGAATTTTCTCGTGTTTTTTTACAGTTGCATATGCATAGAAGCATGAGTAGCTGAATAAAACAAAAATTTGTAGATTTCTTTTACAATTTGCATGATTTTTTAAGAAACGGCAGAGAAAAAGCTTTTTATTTTGGCGCCATCTAGCGACAGACACTGATATTAATTGAGTTTTTAATTTTTACATATGATTTTTGCATGCAACATTTGTTGTTCTGTCTTATTGCAGTTTTTCCAATTATTTGTTATTTTTTTAGCAGAAAAAAACTTTTTAATGTGGCTCCACCTAGCGATAAAAATTAATCATTAATTGAGACACTGGATAAAACAAAAATATTCCCAAGAGCTTTTTCCTGAATTTTTCTTTTTTCTTCGAAAAGCCAATTGCATGTCCTCTGCGTGATCTGAGGATTGAACACAGATAACTTAATACAGAGTTCTAACCCGTTAACCATTAACCATGGCAACAAATAAGGGAGTGTTCCCGGGTATGAGACGGGTTTTGTTTTTGAGCCATAAATTTTCACTGGTTAAACCAAATCGAATGTTTTATATACTGTCGGAAAGGTAATGAAAATATGCAATTTTTATCCGAAGAAAGTATAGTGATTGATTATATATAGATGACACGCAAAATTGTATGACCAATTTTCTGAGGATGTGTATTTTTGCCAAAAAAAAAAATTTGTACCTGGGTATGAGACACCTACAAAAATCCACTAAAAATTGGAAAATTTGAAGTAAAAACCCCATAACTATTTATAAACATAAATTTATTTATTTTGTGGGCCTTCAGCGGCTAAGATAAAAAGAGATGGTAGTTTTGATTCATCATCTTCCTTTAAGTCATCGTCTTCTCCATCCAAATCGCTATCGCAATGTTCGCACACTTTAAATGAACAGGCCGCTTGCATGTCATTCATTTCATGGACGTTTTTATTTTTTGGGGTTGACATGGCTAAAAATACAAAAAAATTGGATCAAAACACTAGTTAAGTGGTGCCTCAGACCCGGAAAATAATGCCATTTTGGGAATAACAAAAAAAAAAAAAAAGGTTTCCAACCATATATTGGCATAATCCAAAATTGGATCGGAAAATATACGAAAAGCACTAAATGTTAATGCATTACAATCACGTTTTTCAATTCATTCACTAGAAAATATATCACTAAGAAAAAAAACAAAAAAGTTTTCGTGATAAATTTTCACATACTATGTTTGGAGCTAATATATGCAATACCACAAAAACTGGGCCATGTCAAAGCAAAAGTTTGATAGTAGTCAGATCGGCAATATTGATATTGCATGATGTAAAAAATCGGCTGACTCATGCCTGGTGCGGTCTCATACCCGGGTACACTCCCCTACTAATTACTTTTAGCAACGAAATGTAAATAATATTATTTTTTGTTTTAATAAAACTCCACACTTGTAACATTCTCAAACTAATTTACACCTAATTTTCTACTTTGCTGAGCATTACAAATTCGTTTTAATATCATCAAATTATAATAAATAAAAATTTTCAATAGTTTCTCATATGCACATGCACATACACACACAGACAACTAGTATACACTTTCGAATTAATTCATGTTTTTGCAAAATACTAAACTTACTACGTTTTTTTGCATATACAAAAAAAAAACAAAACACAGGCATGAATAATGAATGCACTTTTTTTACTACACAAACACACACACACACGTGCACAGCAGAATAAAAGGAAAAACCATGAAAAGTTGGTGGAAGCAGATATAAAAAAGAAAAAAAAAAAAACATAGTGAGGAAGGGTAATTTAAAAATAACAGAACGGAGCAGAGCACATGAGAAACATGAAAATGACATTTGCCACAAGCACCTAAATGTATGCAACGAACTATATGCATGAAATAGCAATAGAAACTCAAACTAAAAGACTAAAGAAAAAGGTAGTCGGATAGGTGCTATAGAGTTAGTAGTAGTTACTACTATTTATTCATTTTACTGCTGTTTATTTTTCATGTAGTTAGTTTTAATTTTCTTTTATTTTTTAGTTTTTCATATATCAACTATTCATGTAGCACGAGTGAGTGCGGTTTTCAGATACACACACACGCATACTTTCGTACAGATGAAAAAACAGCAAGTAAATGTGTGAAAAATAGTAGCAAATTTTCATAATAAATGCGGTTTTGGTTACATCAAAAGCGGTTAATTTTCAAGCAGCAGCAAAAGGGCGTAAGAAATACATACTTACACTCCAACTGCACTTAGAAAGATTTCATTAATTTAAGATCATGGTTCAACAGTGTAATTTATAACTTGAAAAATAAAATAAAACAGATAAAATACTTGAAAAAGGAGTGTAAGAGCAGCTAGTACTAATGTAGTTAATTAAAGTAATAGTGCAACTAATTTATAACAATGTGAGGTTAAATGTAGCGTATGAAAATTGAGAATTTATTGTGAAATATAGTAGTATTAAAGTTGTTGAAAATATTCGAATTTTATTTTCAAATATGCATTTCTATCTTATAGCAGAATTCAACCAATACCATTTTATTAATTTCCACAACTAAACGCTCACGTATTGGCACTTTGCACATTTTCCTACTCACACCACAAATGTATGTATCAATCTACTACACTTTTTATTGAACATCCGCTACCCCTTTTATACGCTACCCCAGTATATATAGAAACTCGGATTTGTGTGTATGTATGGGTATGTATGTATTATCTATTATTATTCGCATCACGCCAATAACCAATTCGGCACGAATTGCTGATGAACGCGTTAGAATATCTAAACTGTTGCAACATTGACAGCCAGCAAACCTCGAGAGTTCTCCCATCACAAAATTCTCTTGCCGCTCCCGCCGAAACTCCCAATCGAAATATATTGAAATGGCCTTTCAATCAGTTGATTGAAAACAAAATATTCTACTCCTTCTTTTCATGTTTACTGCCGTTCTTGCTGTTGTGGCTTTCATTTAGAGCTAGAGCAAAGGAAGTTACTAGCATATTCTGAGAGAAATTATTGCTTGTTCTGTATCTGTGTGTGTGTGTGTATAAAATTGAGGTCGTAGTTCAAGGAAACTGATAGAATATTGAAGTTGATATTCGAAAATGGTTATACTATATTATTGGGTAGATATAAAGTTGAGGTAGGCGGAGGGAAGCATGAAACTGCTGAAAAGTTGATGGGCAAAAGTAAGAAATGTGTTGCAGTTTTTACAATTATTTTGACAGAACAGTGAAATTTTCAGAAATCACCATGAGAAAAAAAATTAAAAAATGTTTGAACACAGCTTTTTATTATGGCTTAGATTTATTTAAGTCAATAAATATAAGAGTGATGCTCGTAAGTAGAGAGGAGCTTGTGTGCTTACTAATTCGATTTTAATTTGAATTAATATTACAATGGTGCGGATTTCTATGCTCATGAGTGAAAATTTTTGCTTGCTAATCCCACATTTTTGATTGATAAAAAAAATCGAAATTTATTAATATTGGCGTAAAAATCGTAAACTGATTGAAAAACCCCAAAAAAAAAACTAATGGGCGTGGTTTTATGAAGTGAGAAAGTTTGAACGCCTAAAATTATTTGTTCTTGTATGAGCTTTTTATCAATTTGTTTTAAGTAATTAAATATTTTTTATAAAAAATTAAAATTCTTAGCTATCCATAGCTAGTTTTTTTTATCTGGATAGTATGACGGGAAGATTTTAATTATTTTTTTCACTTTTATCTCAAATACAATCAAAATAATTAATTTTCCTATTTTTCACAAATTTTTGACTTTGACTGTCGCTAACTTCTGTAATAGGTATTATAGCTCATAACTGATGGGAAATTCCCTAAGCGATGTGATAAAATGTAGCAACAGAAAACTGTTATGGTGGCAATTCCATTCCTTTTGGTGAAGGTCGTCTAGAGGCGGGAACTAGAGGGTTAAGATGCAAGCAAGTGAAAAAATGTGAAATCTTTTTCTCCATTTTTCTTTGATTTTATTCATAGCTCTTCTCACGCTCTTGCTTGAGTTTTTCCTGAGAGTTTTTCAAAATGTTTGTTGAGAAGGAGAGAAGAGGGACGACATTAATTGTCTAGTCACTAGACTTTCATCCGGGAGGTCGGGTTCGATTCCCGTTTTGGTCTGGTGGTTAAATCTCACAACCTTCCTATATTCACAATCAATATAAAGGCTATTAGAATTATTGGAAAATGCACACTTTGACTAATGGCAAAACCATCAAGTGATAACAAATTGTCACACCGCCGCTCGTAATCGGCCTTAAACTGTAAGTCCAACCGTGTGGTATCACAATGGGCCTTTCAGGCCTAAATGTGTCAACGCACCCTGAACTTCTAACAGTTTGTCTTAAGGCACTGCAGTGTATTGTTTTCTCTCTCTTAAAAATGCAACAATCAAAATCTGATTAAAACTTGAAAGAGAATCTGCCTGCGAATCTACACAACGTAGTCAAATAAAATACACTTAAAGTCAATTTCGTACATAGTGTCTTCTTATTACCAAAATGTATTAGAAAAGAGAACAAAGGTGCATTGAATTTCTGTGATGATAAAAAGCAGGACGAACTAAAGTGCTAAATTTGCACTTCAGACTATTTGCTTCTTGCTACTGCTACATACTAAATACAAAGCATACACAGAGTAAAGAAGGAAAGAAATAAATGAGATTGAGTAATTGAGAAGAAGCAAATAAGAAGAAAAACAGAGAGAAAAAAAGAATTGAAATTCGAAATTAAAGAAAAATAAAGTAAAAAAACCAATGAGCACTAGAAATAAGAAATAAAAAATAGTAGTAGTTAAGTACTAAAAAAACATTATTGCTACCAAAAATGAAATTGAGAAGTTTTTGTGCTGAGCTGCCGAGTAATTGTATAGAAAAACAAAAATTCAAAGAATAAGTAGGAGAGAGGAAAGGAAGAAAAAATAGGAGATGAAGAAAAGAAAAGAAAAAAGAGCAAAAGAAAAAAGAATTGTGTAGCAGAAATAAAATGTAATGAAGTGCAATGCCATTAAATTTTGTAAGGTGAAGAAACAATTGTCGTATTGAAAAAGTAAAGCAAAGGATACTTTCGTATTACAGGATAAATGCAAAAAGAATGTAAAATGTAAGGGGAAAAAATGTTGAAGGGTTTACAATTTGAAACGCTGATGAAATGAAGTTTTGAAAAAAATGTAAATGAGAAAATAAATAAAAAATATTTGATTGAATTAAAAGGATAAAAAATAGAAACTTTAAATTAAATGAAAACTAAATTAAAAACCAATAATAAGAAGAAAAAAAACACACACACACAACTGTAGCTATTCAAGGATTTACTAATTTAAAGTAATATAAAAAACCAAATAGAAATAAACTACAAATTTTGTAATAAATAAGCAACAGAGCAAAAAATTCTACATTTTACTACCATTTTAAATTATGTATGTATATAAACAAACTAAAAAAACCGCTCCAAGTTTTTTGTTGTAGTTTTGTGCACTTTTTTACCACAACAACAACACTAACAGTAGTAATCGCACTAACCTCGGGAACGTTTGGGGCATTGCCTTCATCATTGCAACCATGACTTTTGAAATAATTGGCAACATTTAACGCGTTGCCAAACATTGCCAAAACGAGATTCCCTGTGTCGCTGGTGCATGACTATGTGGTGGAGTGCACTGTGCACTGAAATTTAATATGAAAAAGGCGCAACGGATGTGGAAGAAAAGGAAGAGTAAAAGGAGGAAGGAGCAGAAACATGAAAGTCATCGTCGTATGTAGTTAATGTAAAGTGCAGTTTCATTACTTTTGGGAATTTCACACACATACACACACACACAAACACACATAAAATGGATTTTTAGTAGTTTAATGCTGGAACTTTATAAAGATTAAAATAAATGTCAGTTTATAGAATATTTTAGTTCTGTTAGGGTAATAAAAAAGGTTATATCTATGTTCTAGGAAAACCAATAAAAGAAGCAGAGTTAAGGTAAAATCAAAAGTAGGAATTTAAAGAGAACTAGACTCAAAAATAACACTGAACTCAGCTTTGCTTGTTTTAAGGCGTTTTACTTGTAGATTTCAGAACATTCAAACTTAACAGGGAAAGCCAGGTGGTCTAAGTTTGGTGGTTCCTTCATTTTGTGAATAGCTTGAAAGTGATTATTGGTATACCATAGCCAGACGATTTCTCTCTGAGATTGAAGTTGGCAGGAGAAAGAATAGAAAACTGAAACTTAGAGGTCAGAAAAGACAGTTTAGAGTTCAGGTATAATGAGTTTGGATTAGATTGAGAGGGATGGAACTCGATTAGATCGGGTTAAATGGGATTGGATGGGGTTGAATGGTACAGAATTAGTTTGGATGAAACTTAGTTTAAGATATATGTAGAATGTGAAGTTATTTTCTAGATTTTTTGAATAAATATCATATAAAGTTTTCTATAATATAAGCTTAAAACTCATCTGCTTAATACATGGAAATATTTTCTGCATGAAAGAAAATAAGCGCACAGAACATACAACTACATGAACAACAACAACAACTAGACTACTACGTTTTTAATAAGTTGTTGTTGTTGTTTTCTTGTGTGTGCGCGCGCTCCACACACAATGTAAAATTCACCGACTTTATGCCAGTCAGACTCGTCTCTCATTACAGCAACAACAAACAACAAAATATCATGTTTATTTAAAATTTAACAATGCTTGATTTTACATGCTATGGAACGCCAAAAATTATGCTATAATAAAAATTGAAGAGCAAAACAAAAATAGTACAAGAAGTTGTTGTTTCTTCTGTTTTTATTTGCTCATATTTAATGCGATTTTTTCCGTTAGCTTTAGCTTCAACTTCAACTCTTTTCTCTTTCGCCGCTTTGTTCAGTTTTTATTATATTAATATATTGTTTAAACTTTTTGCGTCATTATGTTGTTGAAGAAAATGAAGATGAAAAAATACGAGAGAAATTAAATTTTAACGCTTTTGCTTCTCAAACTTGGAGTTCTGTGTGTGTTTTTTTATTTTTAATGGATGAACTTTGATGGTGGCAGCACTCGCGTTTAAGTTTATAATGTTGATGAGATTTGAAAATGTAGTTGGCTGAGTAAGAAGAAAGTTCTTTCAGCATTTGCATTAAATATGCATAGACTTAAATTGTTGTTGTTGGATTACTTATGTATGCAACTAACAAATAACTCAGAAATTGATAAATATGTGTATAAAAAAAATAAAGATGAGGAAAAAGTTAATTCATTCTTTATCTGTGAGATTACAAAGTGTTTAAGTACACTAATATTTAATCATTAAATTTCAATTTCCGAAAGAAGTCTCTATAAAAAAGAGAGGAAACCCCAACTTTTTACTGTGGCGCTAACTAGTGGAAATTAAATAAACATAGCAAAATAAAATAGCATTCAAAATTAGTGTTAAAAAACTTTTATATTTAAATTAATTTAAGAAAATGTTTCAAATTGAGCTAAAATTTTCAATTACGGACAAAATTTGCTAATAAAACTATTTTGTTGCAGCGCCATCTGGCTGTTACATATGCAGCATAAATTAGGTTTGTGCCCAGCCTAGACTAAGAATGAATTCTTCATTGGCAAACCTAAATCAAGTAATTTATTCGTGATGTTTGAATTTAATTGAAGCAAACAAAAAACTTTTCATCAAATTGAGCGTAAATTATATTCAGAAATTAATTTAGTATTAAAAAAGGCATTCAAAGTATTTGCATTAGTTGTTACTCAACAATGCAACTATGTGCTTAAGCCTTTATAATATTTCTGTGCGCTTCTATAAACTTTTTATCAGCGCATTCTTTTATACAGACATTTTTCTTGTTGCTTCTTTCATTAAAATAAAGAATTGTAAAGAACTTTATCACACAGCATGCGGCAGGCAGGCAGTCACTCAGTCAGGCAGGCATGCAGGCAGCCATTGAGCTAGCGCATTGTCAGGACTTTTGGTAAAACTTTTTGATGAATTTTACTTCAACTTCAACACAACTACAACGTAATACAATAAACTTTTGACGCGCTGTTCAACAAAATAACAGAACAGAAAGAAAAAAAAAGAAAAAAGAAAACACATAAAATTGAGAAAAAAAAAAAGGAAAATAAGCGCAGGATAACTTAATTCATCAAGCCTTTCTGACTATGTGTGTGTGTGTGTGTGTCGCAATAGTTTAAGGGTTAAACCACACGAATTGACGATGAATTTTGTTGATGGCAAAATGAAAACTGATATCAAAAGTTGTTGAGCTAAAACGATTATGACGAAAAAATAAAAGTTGATGATTGGCTGGACAGATTAAAAAAGAAATTCATATGAATGATTAAATACTTAAATTCATATGAATGATTAAATACTTAAATTATGAATCTATATAATCTATTTAAAACAATTTTAAAAATAGTAAAAGTCTTTAAAATCTTTAATATCTAACAAAACACACCTGTAAAGTTTTCTCAAGTTTTCTATAATTTGCCAACATGCATCAGATCCTTTATCTTTTATGTGAATTCTTAACATTTTAATATCATTTAGTTAGTTGAGCATTCAAAATGCATGAAATGACACATACAGTAAACAGGCAAGCAGC
Source organism: Toxonevra muliebris (assembly GCA_963691655.1). Taxonomy (NCBI): domain Eukaryota; kingdom Metazoa; phylum Arthropoda; class Insecta; order Diptera; family Pallopteridae; genus Toxonevra; species Toxonevra muliebris. Next base: position 3,002,942 of record OY829329.1, read on the forward strand.
AAGCAAGCAACTTCATAAATTTACATATTAAAAGAAAATTTTGTGATTTGCATTTTGAGAGCACACATATGAATTCATATTATGTAGTATAGAAAACACCTATAGCATCTAAGATATACTAAGTTAACTCTTCTGTGCAGCATACATATATGTAGATACTAGTCATGCTACGTATATAACCCTTTGTATATCCTTCTATATATCCTTACACTTTATACTTCATTGTCCTACACATCGTCGCCGTCACCGTCGTCGTCTTTATCGTGTTAATTCAAATTTTCAACTATGTTTATCAGTTTATGAAGTGCATTCAAATAGAGGATTCCACACAGATGTGTGTTGGCCAGTGAAGCGTACATATATACAGAAAATAGCAACAATAGCTATTGCATTACTATGGCAGCAACAGTAACAGCAGCAGCGATAGTAGCATGTAGTTGTAGTAGCCGGATTATTTCACAGCTACATGCATGTATGTCCGTGTTCGATAGATTTGAATGGATTTCCGATACTTTATTGATGAAATGCTTTTCCATTCATTGAAGCCACAATAGGAAGTATCTTATGAATGCTATGCTATTAGATTGTAGATGTAGATTGTTATTGATTGTGCAATGGTAAAGATGTTAGTGTTCCTCATTTGAGATAAGATTTTCCCAGCGGGAACAGAAACGCTAGACTAGCGATCCCAAACAAAATAAAACTAAAGAAATCTCTACTTTGTCACTTCAAAGTTTCTTAAATTATATTTCTTTCAGAACAATTATTGAAATATTTATTTTTGAATTATTATTTGACTAAATGCGGCTAGTTTCTGTACTTTTTGCATATTGAGAAATAAAATATTCAAATACATGAAATATTCACTCCGTCGGTATTGTTTACGCTCACAGCGATATCTTCTACAAAAAATAAAAACAACAACTACTACTTTGTAGCTTACAGTGTAATAAATATATAATTTGCTTGTCAAAATATTTTGATATATGAATTGCACAAGGAAAGCATACAAAACACAACAACAGATACACTAAAACACTGTGCAAAATAAAATATAAGTACGTATATGCATATAAAAAATAAAAAACAATAACCAAAAAATACAAAGCAAAACTAAAACAAGAAACTACTTACAATAAAAGCAAAAAGCAACAACAACAACCAAAAAACTCATTATAAATTTCAAATTGCAATTGCGGAATTTACACAATTTCTGCGTCTGGTTAATTTATGAGTATTGCAGAGTTGCAATGCAATGTAACTAAGTATTTGTAAACTAACAAGAAAAAAGTGCACATTTTTTTCATGCCTCATAAAAAATGTAGGTAAATATAGAAATATAAAAATAATAATTTAAATTTATAGTTAAAGTTTTATTTACTTTTCTGATTTTATTTAAAAAGTAATTTCCTGAATTGTAATAAAAAAAATGCAAACCAAACTGAGTGCGTGTATTCGTTGTGCGTCTATTGGTGAGTATAAATTAGGTCTGTGAATCAAGAAAGTGCACAAAAATTAATGACTGAGTTTACAATCAGGGGCGGATAAAAGGGGGGAGCGAGGGGGGAGACAGGGGGACAGGGGAAAATTTCCCCTCCCAAAAGATTTTCAAACACTTAAAAATTTAATAACTTTAACAGGCAAAAAGGTAAACATAATTAGTTATTGTTGTTTTTAGTTATTACGATTTACTTTCAATTATAAGAGTAATGAATAATCTTGCTCATTAAACTACTTTACTTCTCTATGGAAATGTGTGGAAATAATGATGATACCTAAACCAAGTAAACCTGAAAACTCGGTGCCCTCATATAGACCTACAAGTTTGGTGTCAATATTCTCGAAAATATTTGAAGTAGTAGATTGCTAATAATACAAGAAAATAAGAATATAGTTCCGAATCACCAATCGTCATAAGCACGGTACTCCTGAGCAATGTCATATCATTAATATTGTCACTGACTTTCTGGAACGCAAAAAATATTGCTCTGCCATATTTTTGGACATTCAAGTAGCGTTCGAAAAAGTTTGGCATCAAGGGCTGTTATACAAATTAAAAAATTTACTTCCAGCTCCATTTTATTTGGTCTTAAAGTCCTATTATTCTATGTTAAAGTAAATGATGAAACATCAGCCAAATGTAAAGTGAAAGCTACCACTGGGCAGTGTTGTGGGTCCTGCTCTTTATTCGATTTTTACCTGCGACTTGCCTGAAACTGATGGTGTTACTATAGCTACTTATCCAGACGATACTGCCATTTTAGAGTCAAATTAATTTCCTACAGAAGCTGCTAATCTAGTTCAGAAACAGCTCGACGACGTTCAACAATGGTTACTGGTTGACTGGAGTTCCATCTGCTTCAGGTTCGATTGCCAGAAGAAGTTAAATTCTTAAAAAATGTCCAAATGGATTGTTCTAATAAAATGGATCATTTCGGTGATTTAGTCCTTAAATAAGTGACTCAAGTACCAGTTCAACGGGTTCTATGCTCAGTTAGAGAATTGAAGCCACCAAAAAAAAAAAACAAAATTATAGGTTTCGGGTCGATCTAAAGAAAATCCCAGATTGGAAAGAGAAAATTTGAATACAGGGTAGGAATCAGCGACCTTAAATTATTCTTAAAATTCTACTAATTCTCGAGACCCATTATAAACCAATCTAAAACTGAATAAATGTATCCTATTGTTATATTTTTCACCATCCTTTACCTTGGAAATAGATCATAGAAATTGTGAAATGCTTTGCTACAAGAACAGGGTTTCCCCAAAATGCGTAATGTACCAGTAAGTTTTCACATGGCCATACCTTTGAAATTGTTAGTCATCGAAATAAAGTTTATGAATAAGCAAAAACAAAAAAAACTATACCCGAAAGAGAAAAAAACGCTCCAGCCCGCGTTTTGGTTTATATGGAGGATTTTTATTTTTTAACACATTCGAAATGTATGAGATTTTTACCGGTAGGGGACCCATCTAAGCTCCGCTAGTGCGCTTGAATCTATTTTTTAAATATTGAAGAAAATTATTGCACCTTTCAACAATCACATATTTTCAAAACTAGTAAAGCCTTAAATGCTTTCATGAATGTGGTAGTATATCAATTTTACTTAAAATACGAGAAAACTTTTTAATAATTCAGCGAGTGGCCGCTCGCTGCATCATAAATTTAACTCATAATTTTTTAATGATACTTTTAGCGACACATAAATTTCAGCTTAAAGGATTAAAAAAATATATAAAAAATAAGAATAAAATGAAGCATACATATTTCTTCAGTAAAACTTAAGTATATAAAAAAATTAAAAAAATGCTGATATTGTGCGTGCAGAAAACGTCTCAAAAAAAAAAAAAGAAAACTAAAAAAAGATTTATAGCACAAATCCAGTAGAAAATTCTACTATATGAAAAAAAAAAATTAATTTGTAAATTAAAATTTTGTAAAATAAAAAAAAAAAATCAGAAAATATAATCTTTATAGCTCTCAAGTTTTGTGAAATATAATCAAAGAAAAAAATTTTTTATTACAATTATTACTTTTTTAATGCGCATAAAGAGCAAGTAGCAATCCTCACTTAAGAATGAATATTTGTTGCTTACTTAATTACATCATCAAATCATTTCTTGAGATTTTAATTGACTCTGTAGAGAGTAAAGAAAAAATGAATCTAAACTCATGCCATTTCATAATCCCACAGAGGCATATTTCATTTGATTTCATGCTTTTTATGCCTGCTGTCCCAATTGACTGCCTGCCTCTTGCTGCATGCCTTTCTTTGCCTTTTTATACATACTCCTATATTTTGTTGCTTTCTTCTTATTTTGCGCAAATTTTCAATTTCCTGCTCGTACTCTCTTTACTTCCGTTTCCGCTAATCAACAATTCAATTGAATTGTATACATATAAAATTTTATGCTGCTGCAGCACTTTATCATGGAGGGTGATTTCTTATTTTCCCCAAAATTCTCTCCTGCTCCTTTTCCCTGCTCTACTTCAAAGTATTTGTCATCATTGCCTCTCAAACGATATAAAAATCAATAAAATACGTTTTATCTTTGAATGAGTATACAAAAAAAAAAAAAAACAAGGCAGCAACCGAAATTATTGTCCCTGGTTACTAATGGTTTTATTTCTATTTTTACGCCTTGCTGACTTGAATGTACTTCATGCTCCCCATACCTCCCCATTCTCCATAGTTAGTTCACAGTAAGTGGATAAAATACCACAAAAAATAGAAAAAGAAGAAGCTACCGGAACGCAATTAAGCTCGAAATTAGGGTATCTCTTACCTGTATCTGACAGTTTTTCGGAGTTGTATTATTGGTTATTTTATATTTACCATATTGTGTGCGTGCGAGTGTAAGTGTATGTGTACTTGACAACACATTAATATATTGAGCATATTGTGTTAGTTACTTTTGGACTTTTACTTCTTCAATAGTTAGTGAAGTGTGGCAAAAAGTTATTGGGTTTTTTTTCTTTGTTTTGCTAATCATGAAATATTTTTTTTTGTATTTGAACTAAATGTATATTATACCTTCATTTATTTTGTATATTATTGAAAGGTTATTCAAATATAATGGCAGCTAGTGCTTAAGGCATGAGAAAACCACGAACTTTTTGAGGATTATAGAGCTTTGTATTTGTTTGTATGCGAGGTGACTAAGGTACTCAATAGCGGGATTCTAAAATCCTCTGATTCCGGTCTTTTTTATTTTTTTAAATTAATTCATATTGACCTAAAAAAAATTCCATAATTACAAAGATCAAATTCATTTCTTTGAATTTATCAAAAACAAGCTATAGGAATTTTTAAGCTTAAGGCATATATACGAAAAAAACTGGTCGACATTAACTTGTTATAAAAATTAAATTTTTTTAAACAAAAACAGAAATTCACACATCAATTGAAAGGTTATAATAGTAACTTTAAGAAAAATAAAAACTTTATTTCTTTGGTAAGTGCGTGTGCGAAAGATCGCAACTTTGACTTAACTCAAGCCATTAAACGTTGCACATCACTTCGGGACATTTGAGATGACACAGTAGTCGACTTTTTCTGCAGCTGTTTCTCTTTTGACCACTTGCTTCGTTTTTAGCAATTTCATTTTCATTATAGCCCAACATTTTTCTAAAGGGCAATTGGGGGGATTGGTACCTTTTGGAACAATTTGTACCCCTTTCTCTTTATACCACGTCATTGCCGTTCTGCCGTAATAGCAAGTTGCTAAACCTGGCCCGAAGAGGACAGGAGCCCTGTTAAGACGTACCATTGGCAGTAGACGTTTTTGTAAACACTCTTCTACGTAAATTTTTTGGTTGACAAAAACTCTTTATGCCGCATTGGCAAATTGCTTGCCAAACCAAATATTTCTTCGCAAACTTGTCCACTTTCTTTAGCTTAACCTTAGGCGCAACATCACTTCTCTTTTTTAAAGTGTAAAATAGTTGACTAGGAAGCTGATTAAAGTCTGTTTTGATATACATTTCGTCGTCCATGATCATGCAATCAAAATTATGTACAATTTTGTCGTACAACTTTCGTGCGTGAGTTTTTGCTAATGCATCTTTTTTTTTTTGTCATTCCGGTTCGGGGCTAGCGGATCTTTATACGTCTTAAGTCCTTTTACTCTGCGTACTTTTTGAACATATCCGGGTGACATATGGAATTTTTTTTGGCAACATCTCTGATGGAAAGGCTTGGATTTCTTTGAAACAAGTTTTTCACTTTCTTTGCTTTTTCCTCCGAGATGAACCCCTTCTTTCGCACACTTCACTAAAGTTTTTAAGCACTAAAGTTACCGTAGATTTTGCAATTTTTAAACTTTTGGCAATGTCTTTATGTGACATATATGGAAAATCTCTGAAAAAAACTAGAGAATATTATTTTTCTGTATTTATTCTTTTCAATTTTATTTATTTATTTACTCTTATTAAAATTTTGTTTTTTAGTAATTTCATAAGTTTCTCTCGATTTCCGACCCTTTTTCTTGCTGTAAATGCATTCAACAGCAAACCTCATTTATTTCAGGAAATCTCTATGCCCAAAGCATAAACAACAATATATGAAGCATATACAATAGTGTACTCCCTACATATTAAATATTAACTCCAACTTCGGGAAACATAATAGCATTGCGTTCTTATTTCATTGTTTGTCTTGTCAATGCTTCAAGCAATAAGAGTTGAGTCAGTTATGTTCCGCACAATTGTCATCAACATCATCATAATAATTGGATTAAAATAAGTAAGTTTCTGTATCACATAATACCCACATATTGTATGACAAGCTGACGAAGAATATTACAGTTTGTTTATATTTTAACATCATACGGAATATTCTTCATGTGAACGAGCAGAAATAAAAAGTAGCAAACAATCATATGAGAAGTTAAAAGAGACAATGAACTACTTAGTAAATGCAAAAAATTAAGTTATTTAAATAGCAAAAATTACAAAAGGTTAAGGGTAATATAGCAAAGAAAAAAAAAACTATGAAAGAAGTTCAATACTAATTAGTTGAAATAAATAAGATTTTCCATAATAAAAATGAGAAAGAATAGCCAAAGTTGCAGTACCTGTAAAACAAACTGGCAATTCGTTAAAGTGTAAATAAATAGTAAATATGAAAGAAACTACTCTATAGATATAAAGTTCCACTTATGAAATATTGCACTAAACTTTTTTCATAAGATGATAAAATTTTTAAGTTTAAGTTTAAGCGCAACCAAGTTGCAGAAAAGTATAAAGAAAAAGTTGTTTCAAAAACGAAGAAGCCAAGTAAATTATAAAGTAGCGGCAAAAGTCTAAGCTAAAGTAAGAAATCTCTAAAGAAATAAGATGTTAACATATACGAAATGAAAGAGATTTTATTACTGTATAGCGTAGAGACAGCAAGACACACAGAGAGACAGGCAGATATAAGCACAATGACAACAAAACTTCAACGGATGTGAAAAGGATTAAACTTCCTTGCATTTCCATTGAACACGACTAAAAAGAAAGGCAGACAGACTGACAGACACACTAAGTAGGTGGTAATGCTACTATTGGCAATGGAATGGAATGACTAAAGACATAATGAGCCAAGATTCGTAACAATAAGTAAAACGAAAGAAAAGAAACTGATGATTATTATGATGAACGCACATCATTAAAGATATAAAATATTATATTCTAACAGGCAACAATATTTTTCTTCGGCAAAAGAATAAGGTAGGGTAAATACAGAGTTACTATTTGCTTTATATATACAGTCAACGTTCGGTAACGTGAACAAATTTTTTCTTTCATTGACTATTTTAAAACATGAATAAAGTTTGAAACCACTAAAAAGCGAACAGGATTTCTTAGAAATCGTGTATCAACTTTCATGATTTTAGTAATTTCGGGAATATACGGGATATGTTTACTACAATTTTCTATATGTACTTGTATAAAAAAAGATTACCGACTTTTTTTTAATTATTTTTTTTCTTAATTAAAAACGTTGCAATTGAAGTAAAATTTTTCTTTTTCTAATTTGTTTCTTTGCAATAAGCTAATTTATTTTATTAAAACCATAGTAGTCAGTGCCACTGCAAAATAGTTTATATATACAATTACATATATGTATGCATAAACTTTTTAAAATAAAATACATTTTTTATTTAAGAAAAATGTTTTTCTTACATAAAGTGATTTTCAATTTCAAGTGAATGTTTATGAATTTTCGTAAATGTTTTTAATTTCAGTTACAATGGGATAAGTTTTAATTGAAAAAAAGTTTTGGTTATTTTTTGCAACAGTCGCAAACGTGAAACCTGCGATTTTTATTAGTTCATGGTTTCGAGCGTTGACTGTACATTTTTTTTTTTTTGGAAAATGACACCGGAAAGTATGTGAGCAACCGGAAAAGGATATGAAAAAGATTAAGCATTGTAATTTCAGTATTTCATAAAATAAAAGGAAGTAACAGCAGCGACAAGTTAGGAAGAAAAGAAGCAAATAAAACCTTGATATTTTATAAACATAAGATTTTTCCAAACAGAACTATACCAGAATTACAAAAATAAATAAAAATTTATAAATAAAAGCGCACATCTGTGTATTCATTAAAAAAAAAATGAAAATTGCTTAAAAATACTCTTAATATTTTATCTCAAGGTTAACACAAAAAAACAACAACAAAGCGCTATAAATAAATTAATTCTACAAATATCTACTTCAAAGAAAAACACACCAGTAAAAATTTTCATTTTAAAATAATGAAAATTGAATTAATTCAATTTAAAATACCAGAGCCCAGCAGTAAAATTCAGGAATTTAATGTTTAATTTAGTTTTCCATGTAAATCCTGGTAAAATTTTTTATACAGACATTCAATCAAAGATTTTTTAATTTCGGATAGAAATAATTCAATCTCAACTATATTTATCCCGGAACAAAACCCTTTATCCATTATCAAAACAAGTTCTTCTTTTTTTTCAGTTCTCATTTTCTGAAACTTGAGTTAACTTTCTACTGGGTTAATAAACAAATAATTTGTACGCAAATATGTATATTTATTCTATAAAAACAATTAATTGTAATATTTATGACTCTGACACTGATGACCGCACTCGCTCGTTCGCTCAATTTACAGCACATACAAATTGTTAAATGAATTTCGAATAAAAGCCACCTCGAAAGCAACAACAACAAAAAAGCAATACTTACGATCAATTTTATCATTATACAGAAAATTAAAAAAAAAAAAAAAAAAACTCAATTGTTTAAACGAAAAACTGCCGAAAATAGATCAAAAAGTAAAAAACAGAAGCTAATGACAATGGCATAAGCATCAGCAGCAACCGAGAGAGGCAAACGTAGCAGTTCACACTTCCCAGCAACCCACACAGAAGCATCGACATGCATGAGGTGAGAGAGCGTCATCAAAGTTGCACACACACACACACACCTACACGCCTCACATGTGGTGTATACTTGCACCCCACCCGTATGAAAAATGACATTTGAGGTAGGTTGGGGTATGGGAATGTGGCTGCTGGTTTCTTTTGAAAGTGAAGGCGCAGGTGAATTGGGTGGAAATAATAAAATCAAAATTGCATTTTTAGTCTAGAATATTTTTTTATTGTAAACAATTTTAATAAATAAGAAATTTTTGTTGTTTTATTTGCAAATAAAAATATTAAAAAGTCATCAAAAAACTACACACCCACAAACACAAACATATACGCGAAAAAGTCTATGTATAACTCGTAAAAGTGTGAAGATATTTTGTTTTTTTTTTTGTTTGCCACCATTTCGTTGCTGCTACTGCAACACAATTGGAATTTCAACAATTTTATTTTATTGGCATTGTAATTTACAGCATGCTCTGCTGCCACTGTTTGGTTGTTGTTGCTGTTGTTATTATGGCATATTGCGTTTTAAAATGAAAAATTTTTCACGCGCTCCAGAAAATTTCATTCCATTCGTTTCGGTTTTTTTTTTATTATATATTTGTTTTTTTTTTTTTGGTGGGAAAATATGTAAAACATGCAAATGACAAATTTATATGACAATTGAAAAAATTCTTTTTTGTTTTATGTTAACATTTCATTTTTATGGTATTTTACAATGTTTTCGAGTTTTTCTTTCCATTTCAATTGTAATTGCAATGGTATTTGCAGTTTTATTGAATAATTAAATTTTAGTGTTTAATATAATTTTTAGAAATCTTCAAAGAGTATGCATTGTGAATATTTGCGTTTAAGCTGTGATATTAACCACGGCATACATTTCCATTTTTTATTTTAAATTCATTTAGTATTTTTTTATTTTCAACATAAAAAACTAGACAGATCGCGCACATACTCGGTCTACAGCTTTATACTGACCACACTGCATAAAACTCACCATATATTTCTTTACACAAGTTTTCCCACAAGTTTATTCACCTACTAAACTTTTACATAAATCTATGAAATCAAACCTAATGATAAAAGTTATTTGTAGGTACATACACTGGCGGTCACAAAAATCGTACCACTTGTAATACTGCTGCAATTTTGATAATATTTCCTAACTTTGCACAAATTTCCCTTCCTTTGTAAAGGAGATTCCCTTGTTTATGTTTTAAGAATGTATTTAAGCGGAATGTACCATTTTTTTGCGCTTGTTTGTCAAAAAGAAGAATTTTTGAAAAAGTGCCAAAAAAACGTCGAAATTTTTGGTCTTAGGTATCAAGGAGTGTCATAAAGTTAAATATCTAAAGAAATATGATGCGTACATTCGACTGCTGTTGGACTGATCCAGAAAAAGATCAGAAAAACGCTTGAAAGGACAAAAGGATCAAGAAAACTATGGAAGACAAATACGAGAGAAAATGGCACAACCTGAAAGAGAACCATAAATTATCGATTCAAAAGTGCAGACACAATAAGGACTGCGCTAAAGATCAATTACAACGTGAATAGAAATGTAGAAACCTTACGCAGAAAAAAACAAAAGTTCGGTCTGTATGGGAGACGATCAGCCAAAGAGTCGTTGTTGACGAAATGGATGGAAACAAATCGCCTGGCATGGACTAAAAACTACAGCAATTGAAAAGTTATGTGATCATGCAAATTGAACTCAATTTTGTATGCGCATTTAATCTTTGGTACTTGCGTTGCTCAGATATAGAGCAATAGAAGTTTAACTGTGTAGTGAAAATAGTCAAATTCCCACAAAGTCAGATAGTTTGGATGGGCCCCTTATACTATATTGAAGGGCCTAATGCTTGATAACTTTAGAAATAGTAAACAAGTTAGATTATTGATCCTTATTTGTTTGCAGAATCAAAATGTTTTTGATTATTTAAGAATGTACTGGCGGGAATGATCAGGTAGCTTGCGCGGTTTAAGTCCGATAAGGCACCTCTGTCATATAATGAAACGGAAAGTTGCTCAAAACATGCCAAAGAATAAAAAATTCCTTGTTAGTGTTCTGAAAAAGTTTAGTATTAAAAATATAACGAATGATATCCTTAAAGTGCTTGTCGACTCTATGCCATTCAAGATAACGGCCATAAGAAAGGCTAAGGGACGGACACCACCAAACTAAACAATTTTGCTTATGAATCTACTATGAAACCAATTAATCTTAGTTTACACCTTCAAAAAATAAGAAATATTTTTATTTTTACATACTTTTAATCAATACCCTCAAAAACGTGAAATTTCTTCCATATTTTTGTTTTAATTAAAAATTAATAAAATTTGTGTGTATGTTTCTTTTGCAATTTTGTTCCCAAAAAAAAAAAAAAAAATGACATTCACTAAAACAAAATCAGGTTTAAGTCCTATTTTAAACGATTTTCTTGAAATTGGTGGGTGGTGCGGTTTTTGTGGCCGCCAGTGTATGTATATGCTCAGACCAAAGCTAAATTTGGCAGTCATGTTGACAGAAAAAAAAACCGCAAGCAAAAACTTTTTCGCAGCCAAAAATCATGAGAAAATAATATTAAAAAATACTTAAACGCGCGTTGACACTTTAAGCCAAGAATAAACTGCTACCAGCAACAAATGAACCGAAAATAGCAAAAAATTCCTTTTTTTTTAGCAAGTTACATGACAGCTACTGATAAATTGACAGATGCAGTTGTTAATATTGTTGTTGTAACAAGTTTAAAACAACAACAATAGCAAAAGCATATTTTTTTGTATTTATTTTTATTAAAGTTGTTAAACAACTTTAAATAAATTTATAAATAAAAGAAACATGTCTAAAAAAGTAATAAAAAAAACTGAAACAAGCAAAACACTGTGCGCTACAAAAAAAAAAGAACAACAAACTTGCCCGACCAGCACATGTGTGGTGTTATGGTGTGGTGGTTGGTGGATAGTGTCAAGCAGCTCTCGTGATGATGACGTTAATGTTAATTGTCAATGAACTTGACTTTCAATCGCGAGCCAATAATATTCATTTAGAAATAATAACAATAACAAAAATGAAATAAAAATTTCAAAATGCACACAATTATTGTTTAATGACGTCGTTTTAAATTTGACAATTGACAGTTTGTTGTCAGTTGTAGCCACATATTGTACTACAAATTGAGTTCAATAATTGGAATGATCATTTAAAAAAATAAAATAAAATAAAAAAGGTTAACACTTTTTTGACAGCAGATTTTAGAGTATTTTATTTGCTTTGCTTTATTTTTATATTTTTTTTGGTTGCACACTTTTAATTAACCATTTATGCAAGTTGGTGTCAAAGTCAGCTTGTCAAAAACTGAAAAAAAACTGTAACAAATAAGAAATTACACATAATAATGTATCTAAACTAGTTTAGACTAATTTTCTTTATGTATGTAGTTCAAAAACAAACAAAAAAATTTAGGTATTTTGTAGTTGATCGACAGCAACTTTTTGTATACCCTGCCATAAAGCCGTACGAGTCACGCCTACATTGCAGTACACTTTGAATTAGTTCAGTATATTTTATATATCATAAAATTTTTCTGAAGATTTCGCGCATTAACACACAATGTAGCCAAATGTGTTTTAAAAACCTCTAAGATACACAAAATGCTTTGAAATGGAAACAATTTAGAAATTGCATCCAATGATTCTTGACTTTTTGATTTCCACATTTATTTAACATAAAAGAAGAATAGCAACAAGTTTATAATAGAACAGTAGTGGTAGTTCCTTTCAATAATACGATTCAGTTGTCTAGTAATTCTAATTTATTTTACAATATTTCCGTTTAACATATATGGATTGTTGAAATAAGGAAACTATCACAAAGTTCACTGATGAGGAACCAAAGCGGGTTCCGAAACGATCGTCTAATCTGCTTGCTTTATAAACTTTTCTCATTTTTCTTAACATTATTATTCATTAAGCCTCTCAATTTTAATGATAAAAATATAATGAACTGCCAAATTTGGAAGAAATTTTAAACAATTTTTTCCAAATTAAAAATAACAAATAATTTTATTCAATTTCCGACCACTACAACTATATTAGCCTCAAGTTTCCATGTCAAGATTTTTTTAAGTGTATTGCCTAAATCGCTCTAATGAGTTTACAATGTAAATATGTAGTACCAAAGATTATTTTATAAATTAATTAAAAAAACACTAAATATGTTCTGTTAAAGTGTAGCACGCACCAAAAAAAATACCACAAGTTGACTTTGACACTGTATTTCGCTTAATTGGCATTTCATGTTTCGAAAACGGTAGACAAAAAAAATTATAGATATGTAACTTCAGCTGCTTGTTTGTCCGGATTATTCTTCAACCAAATAAAATCCATTTCAAGCATTTTATATATGAGCTACATACAGCTAAAGTGTACTTTACCTACCTGATCGATTACTAAGATTCGATTATCATTAGAAATATTTTTATTTTGTGAAAAAGAGACTAGCTATAAGTGGCAAAACTCTTCTCTACTCTCCATACTTTATGAATTTCTGAAATTTTTTAAACTTCAAAAATATTTCGGTAACTACTGCTAAAGTTATAAAAATTTACTACTAGAGGGCAAATTATATTCGAATGCTCTATACAAAACATTGTATCATACACACAAAATTATTTTATATAAAAAAAATTATAAAAAAAAATATATAAATTAAAAAATAAAAAATAAAAAAAAAAGATTTGTCAGAAGTGGGATTTGAACCCACGCCCTCAGAGAGGACCAGAACGCTCCGTACAACTCAATTCGAATTGAGTAAGTTATAACACTTGAGTCTGGCGCCTTAGACCGCTCGGCCATCCTGACATGTTATCGTTGTGCGGCAAACGAATGACAAAACACACAAAAATCACAGACAGACATGCACACACAAAAAATTCTTCTTATCGTATTCTCATAACGTACAATGTGTGTGCTAATCAAATAAGGGAAGTTAAAAATAGAAATACACTCGCTTCGTACATTTAACAAACGATTTATATGAACGCACACAAACATGAAACACACGAAGTAGAAGAAAAACGAAATGTAAGAAAATAATGATGAAGAAGAATAACAGAAAAACCGAAAAGAGTAAACCAATGATCATTGGGGAAAAAAATTATATACGCTGGAATACGCATTTAAAATTCGTAAAAATACATTTGGCATACAAAACACAAACTTTGTATATATAAATACGCACAACAAGGCAGTAAAAATTAGAATCTGTTGCTTGTTGTTTGCTGCTGCTGCTGCTGCTAAATATTAGAAGCAATTAAGTAAAAGCGAGTATGTAGTAGATGAGTCAATTTGCTTACGTATTTCACGTATTTTTATATGTGTGTTTCGTATTTATTTCGAATTTTAGTTCGTAATTTCAATACTCGAATTTTTGGGTGTTTCTTTTTTGGCGCTCATTCAAATTTGTGCGTTGGTTGAATGAATTTTGTTGCCTGTTTGGCATTTGTTTTTATTTGATATTTTAAGCGCTCATGTTAATTGTATGTAGTAGAGTCTTTTGAATGTAAATAAATTTTCAATTTTTTTTATTTTGTTGTTTAGAAATTTTATACATCTTTTTTTCTTTTGTATTGGTGTTTATTTTGTAGCTTAATTTATTCGACATTTTTGTGCGCAAAAAATTTAGTAAGATAAATAAATACAAACTGGATGCTATTTTTGCATTTCAAAGCAATTGTTTTCTTATTTTTATTTTAGTTGAAGGGGAGTTTTTAGTTTTATATTTTTAAGAATACTTAAGAACTAATCACTAAGCTTTTGTTGAGTAAGAAAGTGTAGAAAAAATTAAACTTATATAAAATTAGGAATGAATAGTTCGTGTCCACTGATTTTATATTTAAAATGAGCATATTAAGCGAACTTTACTCTCATTCAATTGAAACCAACGATTGTGGTTATGCTTACGCAATGGAAAGCAACGACTGTGATTGGTCAACTGAAAGCAAAGCGTTAGTAAATTTTCTCTCTCCATTCATGATATAAAAAATCTGTAACCTAGTAAAATTCTGTCGATGAAGTTGAAAGAAAATTGTTGTTAGAAAGCCAAGATAAAATAAGAAAAAACCGAACAGAACAAAATTAAGTGAAAACAAATTCATTTCATAATAGATTCAATATCTAGTAAAAAAATATGATTCTTGGATATTTTTGTACAAGTCGACAACATAATTCATATGCATATATACGTATGTAAATAATAAATATTCTGCACGTATAAATATTTTGACTAGCTGGTTATGAATTTTATGTATTTTAATTTGATAAGACTGCAACAGCAATAACAATAACAAAGACAACAATAAATAAAACAGCTGCAACAACAGCTGATTTCACAAACATTTCTTACAACAAATACATAGACTCGAAATAGACCAGAGACTATGCAGTGTACACGTAGCGGATAACTTGGCAGCATTGTCTTCTTCCTCTTCTTTTAATTTTTTATACTAACGACTTTGGCTGTCATAAATTGTGTCTTGCGGAATGCATTTATTTTTGTTGTTGTTATTGTTGTACTTATATGAATTGCAGCACTTTCAAGTTGCTTACCAACAAGAATATTGCAGCAAAACTCTGAAATTAATTTAATTATTTTAACATTGCGTGATATTTGTGTGGTTTTTCTTATTTAGTTACGCCATTATAATAGCAATATTTTTTCGGCAATAGAAAAAAAAAACAAAAAACAACAGTAGAAGACTGAGAAGAAATAACAGCTACAGCGGAAACAATAACATTTATTGTTTCTTCTGGTGGTGTAAATTATGGCATCATAGTAAATTATGAATTATTTCTAAAGCGATTACAAAATTTATGTTTTTTTGTTTTTTTTTTGTTTTGTGTTTTACTTTTAGGACAAGCAAAACATGTTGCCATAGCAAATAATTACAGAGTTTTGTAATTTCTTACCATTTAATTTAGCAACAAATTTAGTAATTTAATTTATAAATTGTAGCTTTAATTTAATAATCTAATTAAATTTACTACAAATCATAGGAGAATGTAAAAAACTCATAATAATTATGTTATTTAACTAAAATTGTAGTCCTTTTATATCAAATAGTTTTATAAAAAGAGTACCAAACTCGGACACTTTACGTAGCAGTCCAGCACACTAGCTACTATGCCATGGCATTCCTAGTTCAGTTTCATTCAATTTCTTACCTACTTCTATTACTGAATCTTTCAGAAACTTCTTAAGAACCTCTTTATATATATTTATAATATTATAGTAACTGCATGCCAGTACTCACTAATTAAAAATAACTACAAGTTAGACAAGAAAGAAATATTTACAAAAATATGTTAGTTATTTTAGACTTCACTTATTTTTAGTACAAATTAAATTGCAATAGTTTATAATAATAATAAATAATTGAATGCGGAGCTACTTTAACAATTGCTTGCATTGCCTGCGTTTATACTTATTAGCCTGAGAACGAATAAAGTAAAATACTAGTGCAATGCATACTTCAAATAACAAAAATACACAGCTACTGTGTTTTATTACACATCAGAGCAAATATTTGCTCATCTATTAATAAACTTAATTAAAATTATGTGTGTTTTTGTTGTTTTAAAGACAAGAGGAGAAGAGAAGCGCTTAAAAACCAAGCACCGCTCGAGAGCAACTGGCAACTATTTACGATTACACAAAAATAAACAACATTATGATAAACACAACACAATTGCGCCAAATAGTTGTACAGCAGCAGCAGCAGCACCGGCAGTACAGCCCAAAAATATATTTATCTGATAGGTGAGGGGAATTGAAAGAGAGAGCAAGCGTATGATGATTGCTGATGATAAAACCTAAAAATGCAATACAAATGAAAATACAATTTCGTAATTTAATTGTCGTAATTCACCGCAACAAAGTTTCTGTGCCAATTTTGTTAGCCCAACAACAAAAACAGCAATATTCTTTTGATACTATTTGAACTCCCACCGGTGTCTGTCACTCTTCTTTTTTTATATTGCACTTTGGGCCACACTCACAACGCCTTCTCTTCCCTTTTTACAGACTACAATGTCCACCGCATCACTTCATTCGTACTGTCGCCATGTTTGTTTTGCTTCAGTTATTCAACACAGAGAGGCAGAGAAATAGACAAAATAGATAGATCAATGGTTACTCTTTTCATTGTTGTTACTGTTGTTGCTGTTGTTAGTGTTGATATTGCTGTTGTTGTCGTTGTTGCTGGTGCTGCTCTATTGTTGTTTTTATTTTATATTCCCATCTATGCAATTTTCTGTTCAATCAAGGCAAAAATCGTGATGTGCTACAAATTACTATCGAGATACTAAATCAATTTTTGTGAAATTGAAGCAGAAAATGGAGAGAAACAGAAAATACATAGAGGAAAACATTTAGCCATCGGCATTATAGTGTATACATATGTTTGAGGTTATGTTAACTGGCCGGTCAAATAGCCAGCGAGTGATAGATAGCATGGAAAAACAGACAACATCGTAGCGTATTAAATCTACCTATAAACTTTTTGTATTCATCATTAAATTGTTAAAAGATGAAGTTTGCCCGTTTTATTTTTTATAATTTCTCTATGCCACGAAAGACCTAAAAAGATATCATTAATCTGATAGCCATGATTGCCATGTGTATGTGACAGTAGCGCTAAATACTCTTAAATATATTGTAAAAAAAAAAATAAACATAACAAAACAAGATGAAGACATGTGTTGTTGAAGTTGTTGAAGCTGTTATTGATGTTCTTGCGATGATGATAATATTTTACTTAGATAATTATGTTTTTATTGGCGATGCGTCATTTAACGAATTAAAGAAGCTTGACGAAAAGTTTGTATGCCAATGGGCATTTTTAATATTTAACTTGTATATGTATGTATATGGCCCTAAACGAATTAACAGTAAATTAAAATTGTTATAGTTTGGCATAAAAGAAAACGGTAGAGGGGGAAAAACAGTTATATTAGAAAATGGAAAGAAACTTTTGGGATAGAGTTCAACTAAATTTTATGGATTTAATATCATAAAAATATCCAGTGAAGCTGCTCTGATGATGATGATTTAGTCGAGGTTATTTGTAATTGCAGAAACAAGTTTATAAACTCATGGATGAACCAACATAAAAAATTATACTAAGGCAGCTTAAAATTCTCCTTCTAATTTATTTATAATTCTGACCGATTCAAACATATGCAAAAATAAACCATTTGTGTAACAATAGCACCAAAACAAAACGCAAACTTAACATCAATTTAGTTTTCGTAACCAAATTTTTAATGTACCATCCATAAAAAAATCATTTGATTTGACCATACAAAATAATTTATTTAGTTTCGTCTATGAGCATAAATAAAACACTAAAATGTATACAAATTTGCATATTAAATTTGCTTTTAAAAACTTTTAAGCTGCTTAATTTTATGCTTTTAATCCACGTTTATAATCGTGTAATGTATTCAAATTCAAAATAGCACACAGAAAACTATAAAATTTAAAAGTAATACAAAATACAAAAAAAAAAGGTGCTAAAAATAAAAAAATAGCGCATTAAATCGAATACATAAAAAAAAAAAAACAAATTTTCTTAAAAGAAACAACCAAAAATATGTAAATAAAATAATAAACAAAAGAACAAATAAGTAAAAAATATTTGCTCATAACATAACAATAAAAGAAAAGATAATTTTGCAAATTAATACGGTACCAGGCATTGGTAGACCAAAAAAAGGCAGAAAAAAAAATAAAAATAAAATTAAAAGAAAGAATGGGATCGTGTCTAGTCATCATAGTGTAAGCTTACGTAATATTGTACAACAGCAACAAAAACATAAGATATATTTACCCTCAATCAAAGTGTCAATGATCGCTTTAAGTAAATCAAACAAAAAAAAAACAGAAAAAGAGCAAAAACTCGTATACAAAAATTTATGTGACAATAAAACTCGCTGAAAAAGAAACGCTTTGCTAAAAAAATGTTTTAAAAGAAGAAGTAAAAGGCATTACATTTTTTCCAAGTATCTACACACTTTAAGTACAAATAAACACTTGTAAATAATGTAAACAATACAATTTTCAATGTTGCTTTTCAATATCTCATTTTTATGGTGGTTGGTTGCTTCAATTACCAGCATCGTCATTGTCTTGTCGGTGATAGCAATGTGCCGTTTAAGCTGACATTAAGCTGTAGTCAATAGTTTGGGCTTCTTTCGTTTTTTACATTTTTAAATAGGCTTAAGTTTTGCAAAAAAATATAATAGCAATAAATATGAGTATAAAAGTATTGAATATCGAATTTGGTAAGTTTTTTAAATATCGAGTTTGGTTTTAGGGGACAGTTAGGATTGATTTTCATAGAAATCTAAAACAATTATTGTACTTAGCGCTATCTGTTAGAACTATTCTGCAATTATGGAGTTTTCATGTCATTATTGCTAGGAAGATTTGTAAAAATTGTATTTCCATTCAACAAAGCAAGACTGTTTTTAGATCATTAAAACTTATCATTTAAAATGTACTCAAAAAGTTACACAAAAACTTAAATATGGAAAAATCTAACAAAAAATTTTTGGAGAGTATACTTTTAGGTGGTTTCAAAAATATTTGAAAAATATTCATTTACTCAAAGGCATGATAAAATTTAAATTGTATTAATATTTTAACTACAATAACTTTTATGTATATAGCATACTTTTAGGATTTTCTTTCTAAATAGAAGCAACTAAAACAACTTAAAAATTTTTGGTGGTCTCAAAAATAATAGAAGAAATACCAAACTCAAGATGTACTGGTCGGAATAAAATGTAGAGTTATGTTTTCATAGCATAATTTTAGGATTTCAAACATAGTAAAAATTATATTTCATTTAAAAATCAAAATGTGAATATCTTACTCAAAAAATCACTAAAATTCAATAAAAAAAAAAAAACGAATCTAAAATTTGTTTTCTAAGGTATATTTTTTTAACACTTTCCCAAATTCGAACTGAAATTTCAAATACTTTCAAAAATACTATCAGAATATAATTTGTTAAAATTATACAAGAAAATGTTGTCACAAGTAAAGAGCAAACAAACAAAAACTTAACACAGATCCATCTTAGGTAACAATGCCACAGTGTCGTGTGTGCAAATTAAAGAAAACAAGAGCAGGAAAAAAGAAAAACGTTAAGAAAAATGAAAATACAAAAAATTAAGCAGTTGAACAAAAGTGTGTTAAAATGTTAGCAGAGCACAGCACAAAAAAGCCAGCAAACAAAATCAAACTAAGTCTTACAACAGCAAATGTCAAAAGTGCCAGAAAGATGCATGATGTTAGGCTGATTAATGTGGAGCGCAAAAAAGTAGTGGCAAGAGGTTGAAGCAGCAGCAGGAGAAAAAGAAAAAAGAAAAGCGATGGATGCATACGCAAAAACGCAAAGGCGCGTATTTTATTTATATGTATATTTATAGACTTTACAAATAAACAAACTCAAAGTAAAATAAAAAAGCTCTGGTGGCGCCAGTTAATTGAATTTGATAAGAAAAAAAAAATAAATGAAAAAACTTTCTTCTTTATGCACAAATTTATTAAAAAAAATTAATGACAGAAAATGTTTAATACTAAATATTACATAGCTTAAAGAAAGTTTAAATAAATATTATTTTGGTTTTTTATTAGAAATAGTTTTTCTACTTTACTGTTAAAACTTTTATTTTTATTTGTTTCGTGACCAAACACTTCCTTATGATGTTGTTGACTTTTTTTTCCTTGCACTAAATTGTTCACGATGACGATGATGTTGCTTGCTTGAAATATGATGATGGTATCTCCTCAGCTACTACTACAGCATACACTAACAATATAAACCACAAATAATACTACGGGTACACAAATGCAACAAAAGAAAGAAAGAAAAGAGAAAAAAAACGATCAAAAAATATGCTCTATATTTTAGACTGTCGGTCGGTCATTCAACATTCACACACACACACACTCCCATATACAAATGCCATACATTTTTGAAGTGTAACATCTGCATGACAGTCAGTGTGTCGTTGCCGTTACTTGTTCGTTGTTGCTCATTACTTTTTCATAAACAAATATGCAACAACAACAATAACAAGAATAATAGCAACAACATTTTATAGAAAGAAGGCTGCTAGTGAGCAACAGCAACCAGCAACAATAACATTACAACAAAAAGTTTGCTGTTATGAGTGAGTGAACGATGCTGCTGCTGCTGTCTCTGTTGTTGATGCTCTTCATCTATTCAATTGTTTTTAGTTGTAGCTGTTGTTGTTGTTGTTGTGTTGCAGCAATATTGTTATGCAAAAATTTATGCAAATATGCAGCAGCAACTTTTTTTACATTTTATATTTAGTTGCACATATATATATTTTATTTACATATGTATATTGTCATTGTTATATATTTATGATGAGGAAAATATTTTATAAAAATACAAACCTACATATATATTTATGTAGATTAGGCCAGAACGATTTGTATGGATAATTTTTAATACCGTATCCGTCGTGAATTTTCGGGAAGGTTTTGAAAAGATACAAATTTTCGCTTTCCCGAAGGTGTTTGCAAATTTTTTTTTTTGCAGGTTTGAAGTAAAAATTAGATTGCTATTGTTTTAGAAGAAGTTACTTAAAAAAAATGTTAGTCATTTAAGGGTTAACACTTGCAGTTTTTTCAAAACTATTTGCAATTATGGAATACCCTTAACTAAAGTTTAATAAGAAGCTTCAAAACTTTCAACTAAATATCAATAAAAATTTCTAAACTTTTATATTTGTAAGAAATCTCAAATTTACGAACTAGTCTCGACCGCAATATTTTCATTTAATCTTTGGACAAAGACAACGAATTGATGAATTTTGTAGTAAGTTCAATTTTCAACCATACACTTTCTAACTTTACATAAAATTTCTTATTATTTTATAGAATTTTTGTGGAGCAAGAAAAAAAACTTTAACCCAAGAATACCAGGAATAACTCTTTCGAAATTGTCGCAAAAGTTTTCTCTACATATTTCTCCCTTACTCCCTCCCTCTTTACTTGTTTCTTAACTGTTACTTTCTTTGTTTATTTAAGCGCACTTGTAACCTTTCAATGTAGACTGCTTCTTCTACCAAACTTTTTCGTAATTTTCTCGTTATTTAGCTACAAGGCAAATAACAAGAACGAACATAAAGTTTTGTGACGCAAACTTTTATATTTTTTTGCACGCTAACCAAATTTTACCTGCTACTTTCTGCTAACCGAAAAAAGTATTATAAGCTTCCTTTTTGTTTGTGAGTAGCAGGAAAACAGGAAACTTTGTTGCTTATTTGCAAAAAGGTATAAAATTA
This sequence comes from Toxonevra muliebris, assembly GCA_963691655.1. Lineage (NCBI taxonomy): Eukaryota > Metazoa > Arthropoda > Insecta > Diptera > Pallopteridae > Toxonevra > Toxonevra muliebris. Next base: position 3,025,208 of record OY829329.1, read on the forward strand.
TGAAATTAATTTTTAGTTTGCAGCCGCAACGCTGAATAATATTCTACGCCAGACAGAGCGACATAGAATTTTTGTACACACCCACCACTTTTTTGTAATTACATACATTTTTTTTTTTTTCTTATCTATAAACAATTTTAGTTTATTTTTTTATTGCTTTCCTTCCTCAAATGATAATATTAAAGTTTTTATAGTATTGTTATCTTTCTTTTTTTCGGGCATGTTGTTGTAATATTTTTGCATAATCCTGTTGCTAAATTGTTAAATTACCATGTATAAGCGTTTTAAGAACATGCGATTATCCTTGCCACACTTAAGCAGGCAAGCAGCAGCAACAACTTGTCCTGGTTTCATTTATCCTTGAAGCACAAGTAGACACACTAAAATGCTCGGTTACTTTGGCTAAAGTATAGAATTACATACAGTGTAGCTAGTGGTTAGGGGATACAAAAATAATATGTTGGGGTAGCAACAAACAAAACATAAAAATTGAAATACTTGTGCTACTTTGATTGAAAAGCTGCTGAAGCAACAGGGTAAAGCAGAACATATATATTTGCATGTACGTATGTGAATATGAGAAGCATCGGGAAAATATAAGAGTAGGTACTTTTTTTTGTAATTAAACATTAGAAATAAAAGGTGAGATGGAAAAAAGTAAGATTGTTGCTCAGATATTTGTTTTAAGATCAAAAACTTGATTTAAGAATTTTAAACCCACCTAAAAGTATACTATAAATATTTTTAAATGCATGGAAAATGTATTATTGTAATGTGCATAGTAAAATAATGAAATCTTGCGAATATTTGACATGAACGAAACTCTTCAATGATGATCGATGAAATGCATTTCAGAAATCGAATAAAACGAACGCTATCACTACATGACATCATTTCTCTCACATTCACATTCATTTTATATCCCACACATATTTAATACCTAAAAACGTCTTCAATAAATTTTCACAAATTAATTTCCATAAAGATTATAAAATTATCTTTTTGAACAATCTAAATCAATCTATGTAAGCCCACATTCAATTATGAAAATTGTAACAATTAAAATTTCCACTCTCTACGTAATATTCACATACATACAAACAAAAAAAGAGTATTGTCTTACTAAATACCACTTGCTACTATTTTATTGATATATACTGTACAGACTAGTACTATGCACTACCGCACTACTGCAACCGCCGTCTACTCCTACTACATTTTCATGTTATAATTAATTGCAAAATACATACACACAGCAATCAAATTCATGATTATAAGCTGCTATACATGGATAGACTCTATAGTACAAGCACAAACAATAACAATTTGTAAAGCGGAGTAGAGAGTAAGAAAAGGAGGTTGAGAGAAGAGAGAGATGAAGAAAAAGTATTGAAAGTGATGCACTCAAACTGTGGCTGACAACAATAGAAAATACAAAGTATGAGTAGTTTTTATTTGAGTATTATGGGCATAATAGGAAAAGAAGCACTATAGAATGCCTCTCAAAGCGGTAATGAAAAAGAAAAGAATCACTTCCAAATAGCTAACATATAGTTGAACAGAAAGTGCTACCAAGATTGTAAATCACTGCAGGAATAAGATTTTTTCGAAGCTCTTCTAAAGCTCTTCTGCTGGAATTTAATATAAACAAAGATATAGAGAGTAGACAAAAATCGCTCAGGGAGGCTGATTCTACTCTTTAAGGCACTAGTTTTGGTTTTTGCGCTGAACACCATTGATGATGTGTTTCTTTGGCAGCGCTGTAAGTTTTTACTCTTGGGAAACTTTGATTTTTCTTTTCCTTTTTTTTGGTCTATAATAGGTTGTTGCACTTCTTATGAATTTGTAAGGTACTAAAATATAATATAAATCGGTTGAAATTGAATTATATATGTTGCCGAGATATAACTGATGTTGCTGATAAAGTTTAACTTTGCCTTGAAGCATGAATGAGTGTGTGAGTGGGTGGGTGTGTATTCGTTATGAAATAGGAAGATGTTGCTGATAAGACACACACAACAAAGTTTCAGTTTATTACAATGGCAAAACAAATAATATGTTGTAGTTAGTTTAATGAATTGTAAGCTCGAAGAAAGTGAACGGGGAATGAGGAGAAGAAACTACATATGTAGTAAGTAGTAATTATGAAAATGACATTGCACATGAAAAAGATTCAACTTATAGATAAAATAAAGGCAGAAGAAAATTTGTAGAGAAAGTTTTCAATCGGCAAATAAAAAATTATTATTTTAAAAGAGAGAACCCAATATTTAAGTGAAATTGTTTTAAAAAATATTTTAAAAAATGATTGAAATAAGCGATCTAACAGAATTTTAAAACATAAACGAAGAGTATACTTATGTAATTTCATTGTACTCTGGATTAATTATATTTATTTTTAACAAAATTTGTAGCATATTTGTAGGCACGTTAATAATACAAATTTTAAACAAAACATTCATTGCAAGACAATTCATAAAAGTAACCAAAACCACCATTTTATTTAAATTATTCAGCATGTCGCGCGATGGATTTGATTGCTGCACGATGTTCGCCCTTATATAGAGAACTTTGATATTTTCCATAGCCTACACTTAGGCACAAGCACTACAAATTACATTTGCATATTTAATTGTGCGAGAAATGATGCTTTCGCTCCACCATATCCCCAACACCACCAAGAGGACTCTTTACTTGCTTTTTTGAGCTTTGCAAATTCAAGGCAATCACTTCAAACTTCGTGCACTACGTCATCAACATCGCCACTGTCACTGCTACCACCATCACCTGCTGTCACATTCATCCTCCTCTCTTTATACTTATTCACGCTATACTCATGCTCACAAACGTCAAGTCAAATAAGCCTCAAAACGACACTTGTATACTTCAAAGTATATTATGAATGGGTGTATTCGACGACGTCAACGACGACTATGAGTTACAAAAACAAGCGTATCCGTATACATATGTATGAATGATTTTATTTTTTTTCTTTAGCTTTTTGTCGCATTTTGATACAAAAACTTCATGGTAGTCTGTTCTACAACCCTACGCAAACAATTGTGCTTCCGGCCACAGTCAATTATGTCATTTGATTGTTTCGAGTGCTCTGATGAGTGAATAAGAGTTAGCGTGAGTTTGAGCAAGCAGTAAATGGGTATCATTTGAAAAGGGTTAAGTATTCACAGATAACAAGGATATCAGAGATAGCAAAGGAGGTTTTTAAATATAAAACAGCTTTTCTACTGCCGCTACTCATTGTCTCACTGCTCAAGGATCTACCTTCCTGCTTCCTGTCACATATTAAACGCACGCATGTAGAGTACATGCGGTTAAAGCTTAATTATTTCTGCATGCGACATAAACGTGATTGATGTATATAGAAATTGCCATTACACATATTTTTCTTCACATATATTGTATATATCATGTGGTTTTCCTAGGCTTTTATCATCGCCTTTTAAAGATTCATTGCATGTTTTTAGGCATGGCACGGCAACTAGAAATATTTTAGCAGATTCACTAATTAAAATTAACTTTTGATTTAATTTATGTACATACATGAAAGCATTGCAAATACGCATAGAAGTTAAAGCTATTATTAAGAATTTGGGAAATTTCACAACTTCAAATTTTACGATGGTTTCCATCACACCCTTATAAGTATGCAGCACTTATGTTGATATCAATTTAATTGATTTTATTAAAATAAACATCACTCATACTCAGCTTCTTCCTTCAAGACAATGAAAATAGAATTAATTATACTTTGTCAAATGACAAACAAGTACCTAAAAGCAAGCAGAGCATTATGTCTTCAAAAAAAAAAATAAATGAAAAAAAAAAAAAAAAACAAATGCTAACATTTTGTTTGTTTGCTCAAATTGTAATTTTACTCAAGATTTCTCACAGAGCACCATGTGCTGCTGCCGTCTTTTATTCAACATTTAACGTAAAAGCACTCATACGTACCCATTCAAGTGTAATTTGTAGGAATACAAACCGCCTAAAAGCATGCAATGAAGTGTTCTTTTTTTCGCCTTTTTCTTCTTTCATTTTCATTACATTACATATGCATGAGTGAATGAAAAGGGGTGCGGCGGCGCTGCAAAACGGCGTGTGAATAAGAATAATGGCATACAATTTATTAAATTTGTATATTGTAGCAAGCTAAATATGCGCACAGTAAAAAGAAAAAGAAGAAAAACAGAAGGAGAGACAAGAAAGCAAACAATATTGAATTGAGAATGTTGCTCTTTTGTTGAGGTTATGTTTTGAAAGTGCTGCCTGCAGAGGTTTGAGTGGATGTGTATCTGTGTGTGTGTGTGTTCATGGGAAATGTTTATGTTGATTTTAAATAAATTGAAACCCAGATAAATGTTGAATATATTGCAAACGAAATGAGCAAATGATGAAAATATAATTGAAGGGTAAAGAAAGAAAAATGCATTCAAGTGAAGAGCAATAAGAAAAGCGATTTAAAAAGTTTGTATGAAAAAAATACAATTTATGCTATAGCATACTTTCAGGCAGACACGCCGACAAAATACACAAAGTATGTGGAAATCTCATTCAAAAGGAGTAACCAGAAAAAAGAATTTTAAAATATCGCTTTGCATATATTTGGGCGCTAAATACTTCAAAACATATTTAACAGCAGCAATATTTGCTGCAAATGGCAATACAATATCTTTTCAAGAGCATACATTTAAGCGCACACACATAAAATCACACATGTAATCCGATATACTTTCAAATCCGATTAGCAAACAGTGAATTGAAAATAGACAGAGAAAAAACAACTGCTGCAATCACATGGAGTAACGATAAAAACAGGAACTATGAGTGCAACTGCTACCTACGACAACAGCAACAACAATTTCTACTGCAACTTTTGTTAGTTAGCTACAACATTGCAACTGTGATATTTGTAAGCAAATAGCAAATACAAGCGGTGCAGGGAACAAGAACATTGAGGACATTGGTCAAAAATCAAAAAAAACAAAACACATACAGCAGCAATACGGAAACGGAAGTGCTACTAGAGAAATTATATGTTTGCTAACAATGTACTCCATATGTTGGCGCAATATATGTAATAGCAACAACAACAAGAGCAACAAAATGGAAACAAATCCCACATGTACTCGGTATGTCCAATACATACTGAACTGCACATATGAAGAGACAACGTTAGGGACTGCTGGACTAGACTTCGAGTGAGTATGTATGTTGGCACGTAGAAAACATGTCGCCGAACAAGCGAGCATCCGCATTGGGCAATATTTGTTGAGTCAAAGCCAGCAGGGCAAGAGTGCTGCTAGGAGGGCGTCTACTACACCTACTACTGTTTTTCCTCCGTATTTGTATATAGGACTGGTATTGTTAGGATAAAGTGTAAATTTACCAAATAATAAGCATGATTTTTAGTAGTAGTTGGAGGGACAAAACTGCACATAATACATGGCAAAAGAAACCCATGGAAAACAATTGTGCAAATGGGCAATTGGCTAAAAAGAGGAGAAGCAGCAAGGGTGAAGGTATTTCAAAGGGATTAAAGCTTTGCGGTTAAATAGCGGCTACAACTAACATTAAATTCATACAAGTATTTTTGTTGTTACACAAAGGAAGTAGTGGCTACATTGTATGTATATTTTGGCAATTGATGTGGGTAGTTGCTGCTTAGCGCTGATAGGAAGTTGACATTGAATGATTGATTGATAGCGTAACGAAAGCGAGAGATAATTAATGATTGCACATCCGAATTAATTGATTTGGCGTTGACGTGCATATTTAAAGAATCTGTGTGGTTTACCGCCTAAAAGTAGGCTATAATTAATATGATATTTGTTGGAATTAATTATATGCTTACTCAAATATGTGACCAATAAGACTGATATATAGCCTGTATAGAAATTACCTGAAAAGAAGAGAAAATTTACAAAATTATTTAGGTGTTTAAGTATAAAATATAAAAGTTTTGATAAATTATAGTTGGCTATAAATATAATATTCAATTGAAATTATATATTCATAATTTTTGCACAGCCTTAAATTATGCAAACATTTTTTCAGAAATTATCGAAACATAAAAAACTTAAATACTAAAGTAAAGTTATTCATGGACTAGCAGCTTTCAATGAGAGATTTTGCACAAATTAATTTAAACATTGAATTTGTATGCATCGGCATTTGTAACATACATAATTCAATTTGATTGAAATTTGCATATATTTACCAAATTCACATGTATTGAAAACGAACGCTCCAAAATATGCCAGCAATATTTTACTCATAACATTGAAAGCTATTGAAAATATTCAATAACGTTTTTCGTTGCAAAAAATATGAAATCATTAAACATTAAATCACCTCCCTAGATAGTTGTGCCGCTGTTAAGTGCTTAATGCTGGCGCAACCACCATTTAAGCTCAAGTGCCGCGCTTTTAAATTTATGTCTCAATTTAATTTGCGCTATGTGCTAGCACTTTGCGGGTAAAAAATAAAAAACGTGTAAATAAGCAATGGCTTACTGCAATATAGGCAGGTAGGCAGCTATTTACTGCTAGGTCTATATAAAGTACTTGAAGGTCTAATAAAATTGTGTTGTGGTTTAAATGGACTCCAACTCAAAATCGAAAAGACTCAATCCAAACCAATATGCAGTGTTCAATGTAGGGAAAAACAGGAATGTATTTTGTAAATTGCTTAAAGCTACCGCACCGCCTAAAAGTATACAACGTAATATTAATACAAAGTATAAGCGCACCGTAGCATATGTAAGTATGTATTTGTATTGAAGTATGCTTTTAGGCATTTAACACACACACACACACACACACACACATAGACCTAGTAAAAACCGCCAGTCATTTGCGGCAACATTTAACGACAGTTTACAAAACGGTTCGTTCGTTTTTCTCTACGTTACACGTGACTAAGTGTATGAGGTTGCAACATGGAGGCAGGCATTATTCGACCACATTCTGTTGGTGACGACCTACAGTTTGTTGTATGTACGTTAATCGCACAAAATCCCGCCGAAGCGTTGCAGGGGGCAGACAGAGTGACGGTGGGATCACCATCGCTGTATTTTGTATGGGTATGTATAAATAGAAAACAAAAAAGTTACACAACAACTTTGCCATGATTGCGCTGCTGCCTGCCTGCCTGCACGCTTATACATATATTACAGAGTTTCGGGCATCGATTTCATTGCATGCATTTAGGGAGCGGTTATCGATGCATAATTAATACGCAATGCTATTCATGCGCTATAAAACGCCACCTTTTTCAATACAACTTTCAGTCTGTGCTGCTGCTGATGCTTTTTTTATTCGCGATTTTAATTATTTGAATCAACATAAAAGCATTTCACAAATTGAAATTGATTTGTTGTGTGTTGCAGTATGTGAGTGTATAATGAAAATTTAATGTCACATATTTTTAAGCGCACAAAACAAAAACAAAAAAAAACGATTAATGTCCGCTTTAATTAAATCAAATTTGTTGTGTGTGAAAACGTGCATGAATAGAAAGCAGAAAAATTAAGCAATAAATTAGTAAAAAAAATGTATTGCTTACTTAATATATGAATTATAGTATGCGCTTAAATATATGTAACAGAATTTTATATTAAACAGTAAGAAGAACTAAAAAAGGCGCGTACGTCTTACGTTTAATAAATGTAGCGTGTGTAAAGGAAATTATAAAGAAAGGCAAGCAAGAAAATTTTTATATACGTTCGGCATGTATATAAAATGTGATTTAAATCATTTTTAGAGCGCCTAAGTGCAGGCAATTTAAAATTGCAATTTGTTTTTTATAAATTGGTACAAGAGAAAAAACGACACATTACACAAAAATACAACTACTTAGCATTTATTAAAGCAGGTAAAATTCATAGCGCTGAGAATTGCCTGACATTATTTTCAAGGTTTCTCTAATTTTTCCTCTAGATTTGGAATTTATGTATATGGGAAACGTTTGCTAAAGTAAATAAAGTAGGTAATAATTTTTTAGAGTGTACAAATGGGTGGGCAGATTATTTTCTTTGATATATCTATTGTAAAAATAAATCAAAGCCAGTGTTTTTTCTTATATAGAATTTAAGCAGCAATAAACAAACGCCACTCCAAATGACATAATCAAATAGACGTAAAAAGGGTTCAATGACATATTTACACTTGTAAGTGTACGCTTTTCTACTTCATGCATACAAAGCCTAAAAAAATAATTGAAAAACTCTACTGACAGCATTGAAAACCAACACAAATTTGAGGGTTTCCACCAAAAAAAATAATCACTTCAATTTACAATAATTTTTTTTATGTATATATAAATAGAAAAATTATCACCAAAACACAGTTCAATTTTTTAGCAAGACGCTGACCAAAAAGAATCAAAACAACTGATAAGAGCCTAAGAAATATGAAAATATTATAGGAAAATAAACACAAACGATGAGTTTTGAAGTCAGTCTTACTTTGAATGCTTGAAAAGAAAGGTTAAAAACATAAAGAACTAAAAATTTTATAAAAAAAATATAAATATGAAACCGCAGCTTTCATTTGGAATTTTGGTTATCATTTCAATTGCGCAGGTGAGTTAAGCATTAAACGTGATGGAATTTGTACTTAAGTTTGGTTTAAGAACGACATTGAATTACTGAAAGTGGTATGCCGGCACCCGGTTACCGGTAATTGCTATAGCATGTTTTGCCTCACATCTCTTCGTATTATACAGATTACTTTAATGACCCCTGAATTTAGGAATCGCTTCTTTTGCGCAACAAGATACTTCAGAAATTAAAAAAGATCATGGTCTTGCGTTAGAATCGGTTTATATTATATATTTGTAATATAAATTAAATACGCATTTAAAATAATTTTAATTTTATTAAATTTTTGTCAGTATTCATGCGCAGCTAAAATACACCGCAGTGCCGATATCGTCGCCACCTCTACTGGCTCCCCTGTCGACGTCGCCAGCGCTAAAGCGGAATTTGAAAATGAAGCCTTAACTGAAACTAAAAATTTTCTAAATGGCATGTTTCGCTCGCAAATCGAATATTTTGGTAAGGTGAAAGAAAATTTGCCAGCAAATACAAAAAGAGTACAGGATATCAATTCATATATTGTACGTTTGGAGAAGGCGATCGAAGCGGACGACATCGATCAAAAGGATAAAATGTGGAGAGATACTTTCAGTGAGGTGAGTCGTCAAAAGCAAAAAAGAAAAACAGTTTATTTAATTCGAAAACCTCTAAAAATTCTAAAATCACTTTCAGTTCAGTGAATCAGCATTTTTACTCAATATTAAATCTGATACTGGCGTTTCAAATACGGAATATCAAAAAATCTTGGAAGATAATGGCTTGGAGGAAGTGACGAAAAGTTTCTTATTCGATGTTGCTGCATATTTTTGGAAAATGGCTAAAGCGAGCGGTAAGGTGGTGGAAGCAACAATAGATGGGCATTTGGAAAAATTGAAAAGGGATAGAAATGAAGTGTGATATGTTATAGATTTCTATGCAATAAATTTAAAAATGATTTTAAGTGAAATAAAAAAAAAAAAATATTTGTGTTTTAAAAATTAGTGTAGGAAATAGCGTAGTGTTGGAAATTTTTATTTACTTTTATATCTTATCGACAAAATTAATTTTTAGTTAAAGCTTTTCATATTTTGTAGCAAACGCGTCGGAATTCGCTTTTGCAACTGATAAAAAAATTTCGTATTTAACTACAATGTCTATCGAACTATTAATTTGAGTGATATATTTATTATTGCATATTCCTACTCTCTCTTTTGTATGCGAGAGAGTAAGCCTCTCTCTTTTTATGTTAATCTCTCATGCATAAGGATGTCAAATTCTACATCGAATATTTTTGTTTTCATTTTAAAATCAGGTTGAGTGTTAAATAAATATGCAGAGAAGCAGAAACTACAAATTCAAAGTTTCGTGCTTGAAATTTGTTATTTTACCAATTTTATATCACTTCAAATGGAAATTAAAACATCAAACTTCATATGCCAATTTTAGACAGAAGCATTTAATAGACGTTTTACTGCTTTCCTTTTTCATGTGTTCTTCTCTTTTTTTTTAATAGAGTAAACGAGAAACACTAAATTTTTATACCATTTAAGCGCACACAGGTCACTTTTGTGGCTCTACTTTTATTTTACGAGTTAGTCATAGAAATCTACCTACACAGAGTAAAAGTTTATGCGCTTTTGTTGGTAATATTTTTTGCACATGAAAAAGAAAACGCCAAAAAGTTTTGCAAAACTAAACTGCATAGTTAGTTACTGAGGAAGGGTCATTTTTTGTATGCTTTTTTATGCTTGCATGACAATGAATCCTTTGAAGTTCTTTGGCTTTTTCCCAGTTAGGTGCTTCAATTAATGTAATTGGAGTTTTAGTTTTTATGCATGTATGTGAGTGTTTGCGGAAATGAATGTATGATGACCGGAAAAATTTACAAAGTAAAAACAAAAAGACGAACTAGAAAATAAAACTAAACTATAGTTAAAAGGATTGATTGCGTGTATATTAGAAATGGAAAATTGGAATTTAATTAAACAAAAAAATAAATAAATTCGGTGACGTTTGGAAAAGAATTCAGTTAAGTGTTGGTAGGGATTTTAGATCTTTAATAAATAGAAAACTGCACAGCATATAGATTTAAGTCCGACAAATAATTGCCTGGCATAATGTATGAATTTTTATCAACGCGCCTAAAAGCATGCAGAGTTTTTATCCAATTTTGCTTTGCTTTTGATTAAAGGAAAACAGTTTGAAAAGCATTGTGTAAATCAAGGTTTCTTCGTAGAGACATAGTTAGGTCTGCTGCGGGTTCATTGTGATCAGTGAGAAATTCAAGTGAAGTAGTAATAAAATGTTTTGCTTCCAATTAGTTTTAATCAGTTCTTCGGAGTTGTCGTCACTGACTGGGATACCTTTCTAAAATCACTGAAATCTATTGACTTTTCTACTGTAACATTTGAATTTAAGGAAAGTTATAAAATTTAATTTTCTAAATGTAAAAAAAATGTCTTTAATCGGAAATTAAACGAAACTAGGGCACAATTCTATTAAATAAATAAATTATATACAATAATTTTAATTTATAGCATTGTTCTAAATTGAACTGAGCTTTAAAAATTCAGTATATTTCCTGAAAGTCTCATCTAACTACATGCATACCTTCCTCACTTAAGTAAATGCACTTTAACTTTTAAATCTTTTATATTGTATTTGCAATAACTTTGCAAAAAAACGCTTGAAAAAAACAACAACAACAACAATAACAAACATTTGACATGTGACATTTAACAAACGACTTTTCCGTACACACCCCAAATTGAAAAATTGTCTACAATGTTTGAACAGGTTGTTGTTTGTTTTCGATGTAGTTGTTGGTGCTGGCTGCTATTGCTGTAGTTGTCCATGTCATGGTCTTCAATCAAGTTGAAAATAGTAAAAAGAAGAAATAGAATAAAACAAATCAAATCCCTAGTTGACAATAACTTAACCAAACCTGATAACTTTTAAAATAACTTAAGGTAAATATACGAGAAGAATGAATGAATGAATGAATCCTTTTTCTTGTAGGTACAAGGATTTCTTCTTTCTCCCTTTCTCTCTCATCTTCCAACAAAAACAAAACAAAAAGAAGCACAAGCAACCAAAAACATATATGTATATATTTCCTGGCTGCTACTGCTGCATAGTAAACCTTGCTGTCAGTGAGAGTCATCTGAGATTTATTTGTTTTTCTATTTCTAAATAGGTTCGTTTTCAATTTCTGGTACTAAAATACATACACACAAACTATGAGAATGTTTATGTATTTGTGTAAAGTGTATGAGTTTGGCCTAAGTTTGTATAGATTTATTCAAATTTATGTGCAGATGGTAATGCAGGAATTCCCAACATGTCAAATGCATGACGTTGAAGGAATTTTTTTTCTTACTGTGTAGTATTTTTAGATGTAGATGTAAGGTAACAATTGAGTTACTACCTAGAAATCTTTCAGTATGTAAAGCTATAAATTTGCAGAGTGATAGAAGAGTACAAATATGTAGGTATGCTCTTTGGGTATTATAGGGTGTAAAAACAAAAATACAATTTTCTAAACCAGCAAATAGTCTAAAGAGTTGGAAATTCTTGGATTTGAAATATGCCTAAAAATCAAGCAAACAAACACGTTCTTTCTCAGCTATGTACATGTACATATATATTTTATAAAATTTTCACTTTAGCGTAACTTAAATTTTTTATATGCTAAACAAATATTTATGCTTATTTGTGTGAGCAACCACAGGTGCTCTTGCTGACTTTCATCATAAGCTTAGAAAATGTATACACACATATATGGGATGTATGTTTGTAAAAGTTGAAGGGAGGAAAAAAGTTTTCCTGGCGTTTTTATTTTTTTTATTTTTTTTTAGTATTTTACTTGTATATATTTTTCTTCTGCCAATATGTGTCTGTGTGTATTGAGACGACATCTTGCGGCGTTATTTTGTTATGTTACTTTTGCTTAACCCATACCACTCACTGTATGGTACATGTGTGTGCATGTCTTTATTATTTACGAGTTTTACTTTTCTGCTACTACCGTCATGTTGTGGGTACCTACTACGTACTTCCAAATCCTCTGTAGTCGTTAGTGTGGCATAAAATATATAAAGTAAGTACAAGTTAAATTTGGGCGCACATATAAATATAAACCCAGTGCAAATATTTGAAGAACTAGAACTAAGTTGAATTATCCACTAGTGAGTAGTTTGTATATCTTTCAACTGATCATATTCCTCAAAACAAAGTTTTTTTAATGCTAATGAAATTGAACTGGCATTTGCATTAAAATTTTCAATGCTAATGCATTGCATTTTTTAATGAAATGATAGTTGCTTTGCTCGTTTTACTACTGGGTCAAAATATTTATGTATAAATTTTTGTATATCCTTATATACAAATATATTTTGTGTTTTTGATACAGTTATGTGTTGTGCTGGCTGCTTAAGGACATAAATTTACTTGACTTTTTTTTGTGTTTTTGTCGAGCTTAATAAAATGATATAAAATGTTGAGGCAACAAGAAGAAAAAATATGGCATATAATATTGCAAAAGCCTGAAAATGATGGACTTATGTTGCTGTGTACTACTTTTCTTTTCTGGATTGCCTCTATTCCACACCCAGTAATGGGTCGTTTTAAACATCATTGGCGTATGTAGTTAGGAGATGGGTGAGCGCGGTAATGTTAGCCATTTATTGCTTACTTGCTCCTTTCTGTCGTGTAGTGTGTGCGTGCGTTTGGGAAGTAATGGCGAAATAATTTTTTGAGTATATATCATAATAATTTTATCCTTTCCTTTTCTTAATATTCTCAATATTTTTTAAGGATTTAAGTAATTCCCTAAAATTGCCCTACAATGCAGATCGTCTCTTAACGAGACAGCCATGGCATACAACTGGGAAACTATAGGGCTGATGACCTCGCCAGACTTGACACGACACTCAGCAATTCACTTATCACTGGTAATGCAGGTATACTTCTTGCTACGTGTAAAATTCTAATTAAAGATCACTACTCCTACATTGCGAAGAGCAGGTGGAAAATGGAACCAACTTGCGCTATCGCCAGACAGTTTTGGCCAATGCCTGACCATGGTCGTACTAAAGCGCTCATTAATCTGGACCGTGTCCACATAAGAAGGATAGTTCCTATTCTAACTAGCCACGCACGTAGACTAGGTCTTCCTTATAATGAGTTCTGCAGAAGCTGTAGAAATGAAGAGGAAGAAGAGACCATTTTCCACTTTGTATGTAATTGCCCTCTCTGGCATCCTTTGACATTAGAGACTTATCACGTTTCATTGCTAGCACAAATTGGTTTAATTAGGAAGGGATCAAGAGGTAATACTCGCCCCAAGGGTATCACAATGGACCAATAGGTCTTAGTGTGTTCTTTTATGAACAGCCTCAACAAACTAACCTAAGTAATTCCTGGCATCTATATATCCACACACATTCTAAGACCTCATTAGCCTCAGAATTTAATATTCACATTTTAGTTAAGGGTTAGGTATCTCACGAGGTAACTGTCCTGGTTAGGCATCATAATATTACTGTGAAACTTTATGTAGACTGTAAAATTAATATCAAAGACTATTTCAATCTTGTGATACAGGAAATCATCAACTTTCGGAGTTGTTGTCAAAGCTGTTAATCTCTACAGCTGCAATTCAATTAATAGTTTTGAAATCATTGAAACTATAAGCACATTTAAAATCATCTAAAAAGAGATATATGCCAATTAGTGATATGAAAATCCAATCAAAAATAAGTTTTCCTCGTTTTGAGAAGTATTCTGAAAGTCAATAAACTTTACAGCTGCTACTTAATTTATAGTTTTCGATATCAAAATATTTAATCTTGATTAGGGTAAAGAGTAAAAAGTAAATGTCCTTAAAGTTTGTTTGCCTTGGATTAAATTCTTTTTAAATTTTCACTGCTACTATCAAAAATAAAAGAACTTTACAACTTCAAAATGTGCTAACTACTACAAAACGAGAACAAAAAGGTAACCAAAAAGTTGCTTTAAGTGAAAATGTAAATAAGACAAAAACTACTTCTGTGTATCTTATGTTTCTGTTGACATAGGACGGACAAAGAAAGGCAATATACAAAGTTTTAAAGTACAAAAAATTTACAAATTTAGGGTAAGAAACAAAGCAAAATCTGTTTGTTTTTCTTAAGCTGCCTTTCCATTTTTCGATGAGTGTGTTAAATAAGGGTAATAAGGGGCAAAATTAAAAGAGAACAAAAACTAAATTAATGCCTGATTTGACTTTTGTGGTTCTTAAAGAGAAATTACGAAAATTTTATTTGAAATCATATTAAAATATTTTAGTGCTATCCTTCTCACTCAGCTCAGGTCAGCTCCCCTTAATTTGAAAGAAATTACATTTGACAATGAGACAAGACACTAAGTAGTAAATTCCTCGTTAACATTAAATGCTTACCAACTATTGTCACATCAAAAACGACTACATACATAAGTAAGTACTTACTGCTAGCTATTGTATTGTAGTATTTTATTGGCATATGCATGAGTACTTGCCCCTTTTTCATAAAACTTTTCTCTGCTACGTGCCAAAAATCATAATAATCCAAAATGTATACAAATACTTGAAGATACTTAGGCATATGTACTCAGTTTGTGTGTATGTATGTATGTATGTGTCTGCATATATTAACCACCAGCGATGTCGTCGTTGTCGCTGTCGTCATCGCCCTTTTATGTATGTGCACTGACAGTAATGTGTCCCTTTTTTTTTTTATTGGGCGGCCACAAAAATATTTCAGAGACATATAAAGAATTTCAAAATGCAAATTTTTGCTGTTTTTTTTTTTTGTTTGTTGTTTTTTTGTTTATTACTTTGTGTTTTGCATAAGATTTGCAAGCAACGTATGCTAAAGCAATAAACAATCAATTTTTGTACCAGGAAAGTACAGGTCTTTTTTTGTATTATTATTTTTATATAAATGCCTTTGGGGTTTATTGATCCCATACTCAAACATATTCAAACAAATACTATTTATAAGGAAATGTTAGTAGTAAAATGTCACGTGACTCATTTTAAACGTTCTCAACGATGATTCTCTCTTATAAATACCAATAGAAGCGAAAGTACACAATGTAAGGCAACGTTGAATACAATAATGTCTCATTTTCTTAGAAATATCACAATAGCACGTACTACATATGGGGAATAGTTAGTTACGGTATGGTGGCAACGCCAAAATGTCTGTATTTGGTGCAATTGTAAAAAATATTTTATAAGAACTCGAGTGCTTTCGGGTGTTGCAGTGTTATTTATAGTTGTGAAACATATGTGCGAGTATGTGAATTCAAATGTGCATGTGTGAAATAACTCCTGAGCACTGCGCAGTACTTTTGGCGCAAAGGGCCAAAGCAGCAGCGGCAACATGCACACAAATATGAGTGAATCTTGCAGAGATTTAGTTATAAAATATTTTGTACAAGATTCTTTTTCTTCACTTTTTCTTTTTTTTTTTTTGAGGGGAGTAGTTGCAAGTGACATTTTACAGATTAAGAAATTTAAAATTCCGAACGCCTCCTTTTGCAGTAATGCGCCAACCCTAGCTGGTGCCATCACCAAATGTGGTTTCTACATCAAGTTTGTTATTTTATCTAGATGAATTTCTCATTTCAAAGTAATTAATTTTCAAGCCCGCCTTCCAAAAAAGTATGTCTGTTCACTTGACCTTTAAGCCGGATGAAATAAAATGTTTTTAAATTATCGAACTGCAATTTTAAAGTTAGTAAGTTAAGTTGATGGTTGTTTAATCGACCACTAGGTCAAAATTGGCTACTTAGTTATATAGTTTTAATAAGTATTTATAAAGCTTACTTTAACCCTAATCTACCCACCGTCACCATATGGTTACGCGGTAAATGTATAAAATATATTTCTAAAAATTTTGAAAAAAAAGATCTTTTTTTCAAAATTTTCCTTCATGACCATTTCTAGGAAAGCATATTATTTTAACAAGAATTCTAAATTTTCAGAAAGTTTTTTTGGAAATTTTATTGTATTTTATTAAATTTCCATACGAGCATAGATAAAAAATAATATGAAAATTCTATAAACGATTAAATATTATAAAAATAAGTCAGGGAAATGTTTAAAAAACATATTTACACTCAAAATATTGAACCATGTATATTCAAAACCTTTTCTATATTTACATGAGGAAACGTTCGGAATAGATCATTTAATCTCAGAGTCGAGTGACTATAAAAGCTCCTAAATTAAATTGTATGATAAAAATAAACAACTTTAAGGTAGTAGAGTTTCAAGCGTTGATTTTAGAGTAAGCTAATTAAAGTAGTTTTAGCAAATTTTGAAAATATATAATAGAAAGAAAAAAATTTAGCTAATCTAATAAAAAAACGATTATTTATTTAATTAGCTTGTAGTTATTCTTCCAAAACAACTGAAAACCCCACAAGGTGAAGCATTTGGAAAGTTCCCTAATCAGGCAGAAAAAAAAAACTAAAAAACAAACAACCAAAAAATAAAACTTAAATGCGCGTAATTATGTCAATTAAACTATTTCCGCTTGAGTGAATGTACAAAATTTATTAGCAGTATTCATTTACTTGTTCAAGTAAATTAAAATTATATTTTATGAATGCAGTTTGGGCAGCAGAAGATTATAATAAATTAGAAAATTACTTGTTTTTACAGTGCGGAGATGGTAAACGTGATTTATAATACTTCAGCATAAATTTGTATACTCGCTTAGTGCTTAAAAACTTTTAATTACCCGCTGACCTAAATTAATTAAAAAGTTTCACTTAAAACGTAGAAAAGCAAAAGAAAAAGAAATATGGAAAACCACAATACAAAATTCTACAAACAAAAATCAAGCCCTTTCAAAAAAGGAAGACAGAAAATTTTAAACTCTCAACAAAAACACCTAACAATTATGACTATGTACCTAATTCGGTTAATTGCGTACGTTCGATGACTTTAAAAATTGAATCACGTTTCGTTGTCTCATATCTGAAATAATCAGGTTCTGACCAATCAAACATTTCCGCACTTGCAATCACAATCGCAAAATAACAAAGGGACACACACGTAAAATTCAATGAAGATACTACAAAATACAGAAACTCAATATTATCACGCAAAAAAACTTTATCACTTCAAAGAAGCAACATACGTGATACGTGAATGAACCTTTTGTTTTGAAGAGAGACGACGACTTCAATCTGTGGTACTTTTGCATTTTTGTGTAATTTGATTAATTAATTAAACGACATACGTGTCCAATTGTGTGTGTGTGTGAGTGTGTGTGTTTTAAGGTTTTGTTTTTCTTCTGCTGGACAGCAACAACACCAGCAGCTTCAAAAACTTCAAACTGCTGGCTGTTGAGGGTGATGGCACTGGCGACTTTATGTGTCACGTGTCATACACATACGTCACTTGTTAAATATCAATGAGACATCTGGAACGCCATTAGTGTCTGTTTCACTTTTGAAATTCACGTTGTATTTCATCTTTAGAAGGTGATGTTATTTTATTTTTTCTAAACGTAACGCAGTTAATGAGGAAATGTTGAACAACAAATTTATTGTTGGCGCCGTGTCCCGTGTCTTTTTCTCTGAAAAGTTATGTGTAAAATTTTATAGCTCGGACACTTTTTTTCACTTCTTTTTTGTTTTTGGTACTGCAGAAAAATTGTCATTAATCTTTTGGAGTGTATTGTTGTTGACAGGTTTTAGGCAGCACAGCATATGCCAGCAAACTATAAACTTGGCTCTTGAATGCTTTCCCAAGCAACTCCTTAAACAAAATAGTTGAAGTTTCTTGTATTTTAAATCTAATGGAAAACTTTTAGTGCTGCATATTTAGTAAAGAAAGTTAATAAAGAGTAAACAAAATTTTGTTTAAATTAATGTCGGTATTTGTAGTGCAATTTGAAATAAAGGAAGCGTTCGGAAAGTTCGTTTAAACCAGAACTTAGCAGTAGTTGCTTCTTATACTTTGCAGATGTTACAGAGCAAAAAAAAAATACCAAAAAAGTAAAGAAATTATAGTTAAAGCAAGGAAATATTTTGAAAGTTTGCTTTCTATTTCCTTGGCAACTACATCAGCAACTTCAGAATGATTACACTATACTTTAGCTTCTTTGGAAGTGTGCGGAAAGTAAATTTTTTACAAGAAAACACCTCTAGCATGGACGTTATTTACAGACTTTACTGCTATGAGTTCCAGTTTTACGAAATAAGAAAACTTTTTCATTTCCTGTGTAATGCCAACTTTTTTTTAAACTTAAACTTCTTAGAAAGCATTCGGAAAATTAATTTCCCACTAAACCATCATTTTAAAAGTGACATTCCTTTCAAATTGTTACTATTGGATGTGTTCGGAAAGTATAGATAAAACTAATACTTTTGCTAGGACTTCATCTATAAATTTCGTTTCTAAAACTGTCGATTGATGTATTCGTTATTAAGCAATAGTTTACAGTAAAGCTACTTAGTAAACATTTCGAAAGTAAATTTGAGCAACACGAATACACGAAAAACAAAACGTTTCACGCTTAAACAAACTAAAAATATTTTAAATATCCTCTTTATCAATAATCATAAATTACCATTATATACAAAAAACAATTTATAAGGCTTCATTAAATGGTCCCCTGCATAAACTTGACATTAAATGACAGGAGGCTATTATAACCTTAAATGCAATAGCCCTACTGGGAAAAATTTCAAGTTTATAATACATGTACGCTATAAAAACATCAGAATGATATTATTCACTTTTAATATACAAAGTGAGGAGGAAAACAGAAGAAAAAAAGACAACTATGACGACGACGAGTATCCTTTCGTTTCAGCTCATCACCCACACTAAAAATAAAAATCCCAAAAAAAAAAAAAAAAAACAAAAAAATAACTAAGCATCTACGATTCCTGCTACTGCTGCTGTTGGTGGCACTTGCAACTGTCAGTGTCATCAAGTGACAGCACACACGAACAAGACGTAAAGTGTCATATGTCAAATTGTAGAAAAAGAAGAGCGCTACCAAAATTAAGCAAAAAAAAAAGGGGAGTAAATAGTAACAAAATGTAGAGCGCTACACGGTGTCAGTCAGTCAGTTGTTTCGCTTCTTTTTTCTTTCTTTTTTGTTATTATTTTGTATACTTTGTTGATGAAATAAACTTCAGTCAAGTGTGCAATTATTTAATGAAATTGTATGAATTTCCATTGCATGTTTTGACTGTGTATTAAATTTATGAATAACATTAAAATAAAAACGGGGCGAAGAGTTTTTGTGCAGCATCGGAAAGTGCAAAAGGATATGTGAAGAAAAGATATGCACTACTAAAATGAGCAACGAAATGAAATTTTTTCACGACGACATTATTTATTTAATGTTCCACTACATGCATATGACAGTTGCAGCACACACACAAACACACACAGACAGCACCAGCAAGTGATCTGAAAAACTGAAATATATGTGGCTATATAAAATTTAATGTCAAGTGCATAAAAATGTTTGCAATAGAAATGTCAATGTGGTGATATGTGACATCATTTGAATGGAGTATACTAAATAGTTTTTGTAAGATAGTAAAAAAGAATTGGCTGCGATTTTTTGTAGAATTCAGAAGAATTTCTTTTCTGAACGTTTCCTAAATAGCATTGCAAAAGTATTTACTAGAATAATTACTTAATGAATTTACAGTAAAAACAACGAAATTTTTTTGAATTTCAACATAAAATTTGGTGTTAGGTACTAATAAGCTTTCAGAATACTTCCTAAATAACTAAAATTGAAGAAAGCTAATTAAGTCAGAAAATTTTCTTTCAGAACACTTCCCAAGTCGGTAATTTATAAAACTAGTGCTGAAGCTCAAACAATTACGAAGAATGATTAGAAAAGTAATCGACTAGTGTCTTTAAAGTTTTGATCATAGCCAAAGTGTAGCAGAAAACTAACTTTCGGAACACTTCCAAAGTATTAAATGTGCAAATAAACTCTAATGAATTCAAAAACGGAGAATTCAAAGATTTTGTTAGAGGCACTTTACTTTCAGAACCTTCCTTTCCTAGCCTTTAAGCTTTGAATTCTTTCAATTTGAAAAATAATAATTTTCAAGCAAGCAAGCAAAACAAAACAAAATATTTTCAAGCTGACCAAGTCTTTCAAATTGTACAAAGAAGTCAAAAATTTCTCTACCACAATAAGATTGACAAATTTCTACACATTTTCACATTTTCGAGTTTACACTATTCACACACAGTTTCTGGTTTAAACTTTTCCATACATATTGCAAAAGCTTTTCTGTTGCACTTCCGAGTGTGTAACTTATACTCCTCAACACTTAAAATATTTGCATGTGTGTATTTGTAAATGTTAAAATGGCGCCCATTTCGCATATGTGCGTATGTATGTTTTTAAATAATGCATGTACTTGTGAAAACTAGTGTTATGTATTGCTTTACAATATACAAAGTAGGTACAATGTTTGTGGTTTTAAGGATAAAGTTTGTGCTGAAAAACAGTAAAAAGAGAGAGAGAGAGAGACAACAAGTGTGTATAGTTGGCAAAACCGACAACGTTTACTCACAAGTTGTGTAAAGTAATTTGTTGTCCATACAGACAATTTTTGTTTACTTTAACTACTAAACTACACTAGACTTGAGTTACAGTTCAGTTTTAATTAAATAAACAAGCAACATATACAATTAATTTGATAAACGACAGTTGAAAGATTTTAATTGAATGTTAGTGTGGATGTGTGTGTGTGTTTTTGTGTGGTTATTGTGATTCAACAGTAATAAAATTCATTGCATATGAAGCTATAAAAAAGGAAGTGCACGGAATGTGTTACATAGTTGAAAGATATTGGTTGAAATTTGAGTGTTGTCATTGTTTATATTTTAAATGAAAAGGAAGTGTCCAGAAAGTGTTTTCTAATTGAAAAAAGTGGATGAACTTGGAAACCGACACCAAACAGAGGCACTACCCAATTGTGTAATGAAGACATCAGTAGAGAGAAAAAAATTTAAAAACTATTGGTGCTTTTTAATAATTTAATGAAGGGAAGTGTTCGGAAAATCGAATAGTTTAATAAAATGCAGTTCCAAGTTAAATGTAATCCGGGATAAGTTTTCTGATCAAAATCAGCTTTGCAGACCCCACAAAAATGAAAAAATACCTCGAAAAATTTGTATGGAAAGCAACAAAAACTAATTTTAACGTAAATTAGGGTGATAATTATATCTAATATATATGAAATGTTACCCTAAAATTAAAAACCAAAAATGGTCCCAAAAATCGATAAACCGACCCCAAAATATGCATATCGCTACCATAATTTGTTCAAGCTCCTACACGTTTTTTTAAAGTTTTACAGGAGAAGCAAAAATCATTCTGATTATTGAGAAATTTGTTGCTAGGTTTTCAGCAAATAAAAAAAAAACCTAAAAAAACTAAAATTTTGGTACAGTCTAAATATGATTCTTATTATTTTACACGAACTTATTGCTTGTAGTTATTTCCAATTTTTTTCGTACTAATTGGCAAGCAATCTATCACAAGGTACTATATAGATTTATATAAAATACATAAAAATATTTGCTGTGGCTTCTTCTGTTTTCATAACCGATTATGAAGAAACAATGCGGAAAGGCTGTTTTCTGGCTAGTATTTGCTTTTACCAACGTAGTAACATTTATCCACTAATATTTTTGTTTGGGTATTTTTTCATTTATTTTTGATTTTTTGGGGCCTCATTTCATTATGAAAATATGCCCCAATTTTGGGGTTATTTTTTATTTATTGTATCGGACCAAATTTCACGGAGCCCAAAAATGGTGTTCCGCTTCCAGGCGGTCTTATGGCAGTAGTTCTAAAAAAAACGTTGTCCTGAAAATTCAAAAGAAAAGGTATTATACTAAATTATACAACTAGCAAAGGTCGTATGCACTAGAGGGTTAAGCATCGCTTTCATGACTCAAAATTTACAATTTATAAATAAATGCCCAGCAAAACAAATTTTTAAAAACCATTCATTTTTCTTATATAACACTATACAACAAAATGAAAAAAATTGCAATACCCATCTTCAAAGTTGATGCTTCCTAATGTCTTTTGGTCCGCTGAATCCGAATCTGCAATCAGTTTTGTCGTATCGGATAGATGAGGAAATGCTAGCCGATTATTGTTGGATGACCATTAAGGACACCAATCCCAAAACACACAACAGACAAAATGTGAACACTACTGAATTCTTTGTTTAATTAAAAGCAATTTTATGCATTAAAATTAATGAAATCGTTGTTTTTTGTTTCTAGCTCCCAAACTAGAGTTCGGAAACTCCTCGCTGAGTACTTAAATTTTGCACAAGGATTTACGCAATTGATTCATAAAAAATTCAGCGATGGGATATTTCGTTTTTAGCACTTAATAATGGCAAAAAAATTGGTGATTAAAAAAAAGCGTTTTTTGGTCAGAATTTCAACTTCGAATCTCTATAACTTTTGACAGAAATGGAACAGAGAATCAAATAAACTCGTTAACTAAAGATAATTTAATTGCTTTTTGAAAAGATATAGATGCTCTACTTTTCGTTTTGAAAAAATTGTAATTTTGATAAAAATGGCGACACATATCAAGAAAATCAAAAAATTGGCTATATCACAAAAACCTGAGTTGCTATGACAACTGATGGCAGATTCGGTTTCAGCGGTCCGAAAAACTTTATTAACCATTAATTTTGGAGATGGACAAAAAATAATGTTGTTACACTATACAAAGGAAGTGTTCCGAAAGTAATTGCTATGCGCAAATTCCTGGAATTTCCCATTAAAACTACTAAATCACAACTAACCACATCATAATTCTGAAGCCATGCATCTTAAGTGCATTTACAATAAAATTATGAATTCAAGCTTCGAAAAATCATTATCAAGATGCTTAGTACCTACACTTACACGCTAGACAAGCTGAAGAGATTTATTTCGTATATTTATGCGGCCAGAACTCATAAATTTTTCAGAACACGTTTTTTTCATTCTACACAGTCATTGTTTTCTACTTGTTTTACAAATAACTATACAATTAAGGAAGGAAGAAAGGAAAGAGCACAGACAAAAGATATTAATGTCATTTATGAGGTAAAAAATAATAAATATCCTGACCAAAAAAAAAAAAAATATAGAAATAAGAAAAATATGAGGGGAGCGAGAAATATTAACATTTAAAAATACAATCAGCTAAAATAAACAAAACCCAAACAAGTAAAAACAAGTAAAAAAATGAAACATAAATACACAGGACCATACCACAACGTATCTATAGTATATATTTAGTTAAGTATGCAAAAGATAAAGTATGAATTTATACAGGTGGTTTTGTTCAGAAAAAGGTAACTCCAAAAATAAAATTATGAAAATCCAAAGTACAAAAAAATAAATAAATAAAAGAAAAACTGAAAGCAAAAAAAAAAAAAAACAAAACAGCAGACTGCTTAAATACACAAGTAACGAAACCGAACCGATGGATGACGTGGATGATGATGATATCATAAAATTAAAAATCAACACAGTCATACACGCACACACCCACACACACTCAAAAACACATACAGCTGCAAAAACCAACACCACACGAAACGAAGGATTTACTACTATTGGTGTAATGTAATAAAAATTATTTCAACATAAAATAATACAACAAGTCATAAAAAATTTATGAAAATAAGAGCACAGCGAAGTAGAAAATCCATACCATTAAAAAAAAAAAAAACAAAAATGAATCAGCTTTCACTGATGCTGGCTGTATGGCTGGCTACTGCTACTGTTACGGAATTCGAGAATTTTCCGTACCGGAAAACTTACTCGTGGTAGGAAAGAAAATTCATACGTACGAAATGAAATGTAGCGCGGCAACATCCCTAGTTTCATAGTTAAAATTATGTTGTGTGTGGGAAACAAGAAGCGCCATAAATTTTTGGTTACTTTTTCTTATTTGAGAGCCGAGTATCGTAGGGGAGCAGCAGCACGTTCTTTTTTGTGTTTCATTTTTGTTTGTTAACTTATTTAAAATTACCATAAATGCAATAATGTCTCCATTTTTGTAGCTTATCCTTTACGTGCTCCTTGCTGCTGGCTTGCTTGCCTATGGTGATGCTCTTGCTGTCTGCGGTATCCTCTTTCATATATTGTTACTATTTTATTTTTTTGGGGCAGCAGCAGCATGAGTGGCGTATGTAATACAAGCTTTTGAAAAATTAATGTGAAAATCCTAGTTATATTGCTGAAAATATGGCATGCAATATTGGCATTGAAGTTGACCTGACCCCAAAGGGAATTCTGAATGTACGCGATGATATTAAGGTATGAGAATGTGTTAAATAAATTAATTGTGATTATTTTTTTTTTGTTGGTTGTGGAAACGAAAGACATATTCATGTTGTAAAGCACAAGTAAGGTGCAATTACGGTGTAAATGTTAACATATAATTAGCTCTTTTGAATATATTCAGTGGGTTGAAATGCAAATTTTGTAAAGTTTTTGAACTCTTCCTGTAGCTTAAGAATGTTAATCTAAACCCATATTTATATGTACATATATTGAAATTTGCAGAAAAGTTTTCAAAAACTCATTTTCTTAACACTTCCATTTATCAAAATGTACTCCAAAGCAAAAAGTTTTTACTCTCAAGGCATTGAACTATGTTTCTAATAAAATTCACCTCATAAAACCGTTTTCTGAACGCTTCCTTTATTTCAAAAGAAACGAATTATAACAAATTTTTAATGTCTTACAAAATTGTTTCAGAACGCTTCCTAAAACTGAAATTTCGTTTGAGGCAATCCAAAATTCGTTTCACTGCATACTGCCGCAATTTCTGTATACTGAAATTTCTCGCTTATCAGCCAACAACAATATGTGAGTGTGTAATTAACGAAAACCTTTCGGAACACTTCCATAAGCTTAATTTACATACTTTAATTAATTAAGTTTATCAGGCCAGGCACGTTATCCTATTATTTTTCATAATAATAATAATAATAAAAGATGATATTACATTATCTACACTTTGGCAATTTTTGTTGTGTGTTGACAATGACGCTGATGATGATGACGAGAACGAAAACGATGACAGACCGGCGCCATTATATTATATGCATATGTACCGTAAATATTATTTGTTTGACAGCACCGGATATATTAATAAAATTACTGAAACATTTTTTATTTGAGCTGAATGGGCTGCCGTCAAAGGGCAGCTTTTTCTTGTGTTTTTTGAAACGATACATATGTTTTTTGAGGGGGGAACGGAAAAATTATTATGGTTTATTATTCAAAGTAAATAAAACTTACATATATTCATACATACATCAATGACAGCTGTCAAAATATGTGATTATAATAAATATAAATATACAAACCTGGAAAGAAAAAAATGAAAAAAATAATTAATCATTGAATACTAACATTTAATTGACTGAAAAAAAACGTTTAGAAAGCTATAAAATCCAGCGAGTAAAAATTTAAAAAATAGAGGCTTGATATCAAACTGACGAACATTTGACATTTGATGACTTTTTTGACACTTTCATGCAAGTCAAATTAACTAAAAATTTGTTAACAGCAGTTTTTAACATAAAATTGTTAAATGTAGCACTAACACATCACTAGCACTTATCATTATGTAAATATGTAAGTTTATATAGAGAAAATATGTGTAAAAACAAATAAAACGTAATCTCTCTGTGACACAAATGTCACATAAGCGCACCGCGCGCTCGCATAAATAAAGATAACGATCTGTTTTGTAAATAAACAAATTGTCACTTACACTCTCATTTTCTTGCGTTCCTTCTCTAGGTTTACCTTTTAGAATGAAAGGGAGAGAGAAAGGGCGTAGATATGCATAAGAGTTTGTACAGGAGAAAATCTGATACCTAAACTAACTGTTAATCTGTTAAAAGCAAAGAGAAACAGACGAGAGCACGAAGGCCAAAATAACCCAGCAAACATTGATACACAAGATATATGTATAAAAGTCGATTGGAAAAACTTGGGATCATAATTTAAAAAAAAAAAAGTAATGGCAGGATGTTTTAAGAGGAATCTCAAGAAGAAGGGCTAAGGGTATCCAAGCTTTTAAATGATCTCGCCCTAGGTATAAATTTATATTATCAAAATTTCTCACTTCAGCCACCCAGCCACGCATACCATGTTTATTGGGTAACATTCATAATAAAGTATTTTCTTTATGAATGTCTGTTTGTATGCCTGTCATAAATGTGCACGCAAATTCATTAAAGCAGAAAAGATATATAAACAACAGTATGACCGACATTCAGCTAGTAGCAGCAGCAACAACTACAACAACAAAAACAGTAAAAAGGGGCATTTTATCCTATCAACAAAACATAAGCAGAAGTTATGACTACCGTCATAAAGTTAACTTCAACTCACGTTCACATTCACGTTAAGACTCAACAAAGCAAAAATTTGTGTTAACAAAATTGTAGTTAGTCAACATAACAAATATTGTATGTGTAGTTGTGTAATAATATAAACTGCCAACTAAATAGCGAAAACGTGTGAAATGAAAAAAACCCACATACAAACACACACACACATACATAATATGTATAACCTCACACTCTCACCCTCACAAAGTACACAGTTTATTTCATTATATGTTGCAAAAGTAAAAGAGGAAATGCATGTTGCTTTTCCTGTTTTTTGTTTTTTTTTTTTTGTTACCTCTTGCCACTATTGCTAAAATGGTCAGCAAAAGTTTTCAGAAAAGTACAACAAATATCGTCTATACTCGTATCGTTATTTATTTATGTATGAATATAGTAAAATGTCATTAATGTAACTTTCGCTAATTGAGTGGTATTGAGATTTGCATCTCTAATATTTTTTTGCTGGAAAATTTGCATTAGGTTTATGGTGGTTAGGTTGTTGCACAAGCAAGCAAACGCAAAAAAAAACGCAAGTTGTAAAATTTAATTTGCATTTTTAAGTAAACAGTGTGTAGCGCTTAAAGTGCACTTTATTTTCGTTGTAATCTAGTGAAGGAGAAGCAGAAGAAGAAAAAGTATATATGGGCATATTGTAAAAAAAAAAAAAAAAGAAAGGGACCGGTTTATTTTTATAGGTCAAGAAAATTTGTTTTGGAGTTATGAATATAACAAATAAAAAGAAAGAAAGAAAGAGAAAAGAAATGCTACATTTTTTTAGTGGATTGCAGAATAAGAAATAGAAAGGAGAGGTGGAGTATTGACATAAAATTATAGAAACTATTGCCATAAAAGTAAACAGAGTATTGTCAAGTAGATGTCGAGAGAACGAGTCCATTGGAAATTAAAATAATCTGTCCAAATTTGTTTTAATACTATGGAATAATATTTAGTTTCATCTATATATTTTCCCAAAAAAGTGTATTTTGAAATGTAGTTTATCATTTTAATCAAAAGCTTAAATATCTATTATAATTGAAAATACAAAATCTTACTGGCTATGGCAATTACTAGCGTTTCCCAGTAGGAGATTCTTTGGCAGCAAAATATATAATTATACTACAACATTTCCAGATTGAGTATAGAAAACATGATAAAATTATATTCAAAAAAAAAAAAAAGAAAGAAGAAATTGAGGTTTTTCAAATTAAAATTAGCTTCTAAAAGTTTTTCATTAGCTGCAAGTTGGACGTTTATTATTGCAAGCGAGGAGTTGACAAACCAAAAATCCAAATTTAAAATTTTTCTATACTAAAAGAAATCGTAATTACTCCAGTTATATACTTTCTTTTCTTTTGTCAAACAAAATACTTAATTTTAACACTCAAACAGTTCACGTGTCAGAACAACCCACTTAATAATTCTCAATATTTAACTACTTCTTTCATATCTAAACAAAAGATTTAATTACATCAAACAACAAAATAGTTTGAGAAAACTTCATAAACATAATTATTTTTAATGACACTTACTTTTTGTTACCAGTATAAGAAATTCTCAACCAACTTTTCCCAGATTTTTTATACTTTTCTATAAAATGTACCGCTGTATTTTTTCTTCTTTTTATGACTACATTTGTAAATGTTTCTTGAAGATTTTTTTTTTATTATTCAGTTTTTCATAACGTGTCGTCATTCCAACGAACAAACACTTTTAAAATTTCTATTTTTTTTTTCTGTTTTTTAACGTGGCTACTGTTTAATTTTATTATTTTGACATATAGAATTGCTTTGAATTGATAATGAGAAATTATCGTTCATTGCCGTTTACAATATGCGCGTGCAACAGCAATAAAAATAAAAGAGTTGCTTCTACTTTTCAATGAAATATTTCCCGCGTCTTTTTGTTCTTTCTTTTTAGTTAAACCAGATTGCTTACTTGACTTCCAAATGATGACACCACCACTACACCATCATCACTTTCTGTGTGTGTGTGTGTTTTTTTTTTTTGCCTTTTGTTCTCCACTTGACGTTTGTCACGCAATCTTGAAATTTATATTGTGTATTTGCTATGAGTTGCAGAGCTTCTTTTTATTAGTGGCTATTATGATTATTTACCGTATTGATTAACAAAAAATCATATACATATGTACATATAGGCAATGCATGCATTCATTTTTTCTCACTGGGTTTAGTTAAGTGATTGTGTGCTTTTTTTTTTTTTTTGTAAGCACATAATTTATGACCTTGAGTGGGTGTTGAAAATAGAGAAGAATTTACGTTTAAATAGAAAGACGTTAATTGTTTTGGCTCATTTTACTTTAAAATATAATTAAAATATTCCTCACTTATGTTACTCTATGCATGGTCAGGCTGTATAGTGTACAAAAATATTTATTTTCTATGCATTTTCGCTAACTTAATGAATTGGAATACCATCAATTTAGTTATACTGTCAGTTTTGCTATTGTATCTCTAATGAAATGTTGATTTTGTAATATATTTTTACTTCAAATTAAGTTTCTATTCTTTTATTCTATTTTGTTTAAAAGAAAAAATGCGAGAAAGAGCCAAAGAAGAGCGAAAAAAAGCACATCATGCTATGCTATAACCTCAATTAAATAGCAGTCTGAATTTGAGTCTGTCTGATCAGTAATCTGTTGTATGACTAAACAATAACTGGCATATGCCAGTCAAGTCAATCAGTCAGTTAAATTGTTCAGTTGTTCGTTCATCTATGAATTTTAATCGATTGATTGTTGTGTATAAAAAATGCTGCTGATTACCGTAACGAAGAAATTTTTTAATTCACGTTGAAATTTGTAGTTAAGGTTCATTGATTTTACAGTTAAAGCTATTTATTTTTAAGTTTTCTTTCAATACAGACTTAATATAATAATGTAAAGCATTGTTCTGCAATAATTAGATTCAGAATATTTTTTTTTAAGCTCATCTTTAAGTTAGAAAATAAATTTATCAGAAAGCAACAGCTGAAAATCTCAAGTGCTTTTGTTTATAATGCAAGAAAAGTAAAATGAGTAAATTTTTCACCAGACTTTCTACGTGATACTGGGCAGACCATAAAGGAGCGGTAAGGGACCATAAAGAGTTACCGGTAGATAGAGTATTAATTTCTTCTCAAAGATAAGACTGCAGCGACATAAGGAATGGTTATTTTCGGGTATCAGGACCATGGGGAGTTCATAGTGGAGTTCCACAATAGATAACAAAACAATCCAGCACTAATGACAATAATTTTGAGCCCTAAGACCATGATAAATCTTCGGTAATTTTAATAGCAGAGGGGGGAAAAAAAAGCAGGTGTCTCCGCTTTCTGATTTTAGGCACTATGATTAGATTAGAAATAAGTTTTGGATTCTGGGGCTATGAGCATTACTCGAAAGAATTTCAAATATCTACGATGTGATTTTCAATAAAGGATCAATAGATTGGAGTTTTCCACTCAGTGCTGTGAAGAGAAAATTCGGGCCCGGTGGTGATAACCTCCGGGCACCCCAAACCAAATGAAACCTCTTGAATTCAGTCCGATATTCTGGAGCTTTTCAAACAAATCTGGCATGAGCAAATTCGTTGTATAAAGTTTTTTTCCTATTCTACATAACAAAAATTTTGCGAATATCGGGCCCGTCTGCAAAATGTCTTCCCGATTGATAGGTGATTAACCCGATAAAAATTTGTATGGTTAAAGTTTTTCTGGATTTTAAGATTTGGATTGAAATCCGGGCCCCTCAAAAACTCCGGGCCCGGTGGGAATCCTCCCCGACCATCCCCCCTCTCGTCGGGCCTGTTTCCACCCCATGAAAACTATTGAGCTTCGATTCAATTTTCATTAGGTACATGCTTTATATTATTCTTCTCAAGAATCTAGTATACCTATGAAAAATTATACAATAAATTCTTTCTTGGTAATTCCACAAATTAATATAAATACCAGAATTTAATTATATTCATTTTAATTACGCATATTGTACTTTGTGCTCAAGAAAAATATACCACCACTTTTCTAGTTACTATCAATAAACGATTACTACTAAGCGTGCAATATTTTTTAATTGTATTATTATTGATTTAATGACATTGTACACATATTCGCAATTTTTTTATATACACAATTATCAGACATACTTAAAAGCTACTTACAATTAATATTGATTTATTTTCTTTTATTATCCTAACCACTCGTTGCTAAAATTATCTTATCAATTTGAGGAATTCTATTTTTGAATTTTTTTTTTTTTTTTTTGCTTAACTTTTCAATTTTGTCTATAATTTAAAATTATCTATTCACGCTCGCTTTCATTTTTTTCTATAAATAACTTGAGCATATGAGCATGTAGGCGTGTGCATAAGCAGTTAGCTATGCTGCTTGTGTTATTTACATGTCAGGATGGCCGAGCGGTCTAAGGCGCCAGACTCAAGTGTTAAAACTTGCCCAATTCGAATTGGGTGTATGTGCAGAGCTTTCTGGTCCTCTCTGAGGGCGTGGGTTCAAATCCCACTTCTGACAAATATTTTTTGTTGCATTTTATTTTAATTTAATATTTTTTTTTTATGAAAACTTTCAACAAGCAAAGAAATTCAAGAAAAAATTTATTAAATAGTTATTCTACTCTCCTTTTTTTCATAAATTTCGGATTGCCGAATGCCGGTCTAAGGCACCAGGATCAAGTGATACAACTTAGCTAATTCTAGAATTGGAAGAAAATGGAACCATCTGGTTCTCTGAAGTTGAAGCGCTATTTTAAAGCAATTTTACTCCACATTGAACTCTGTCGTATTTGACCTGAATCATAAACTCAGAATTAAAGTCTTCATTTTAAACTTCACGAGTTTAGCACCGAGCGAGTTTTCTTGCTTCTCTCCGTCTTTTCATTTTCCTCAACTTGTAAATGGGGAAAATCGTTGACTATTCATTCTATAATTAACTTAAGCATATAAGCAAGTAGGTGTATTTAGTTTGTTGATATTTCTATAGTCAGGATGGCCGAGCGGTCTAAGGCGCCAGACTCAAGTGTTAAAACTTACCTAATTCTCGAATTGGGTGTATGCAGAGCATTCTGGTCCTCTCTGAGGGCGTGGGTTCAAATCCCACTTCTGACAAATATTTTTTTTTTTGTTAATCAATTTTTTATTTTATTACATTAAAAAAAAAAAGAAAACAATAAGTGAAACTTTTTTATTTCATTATATAGAAAACAATAACTGAAATTGAATTTGTTGCATATGTTGTCTGCCCTTCTACGTTGGCTGGCATTAGCAATTATCATTAAATTTGATTTGAATTTGTTGTATGCTTTAGTG
The DNA here is from genome assembly GCA_963691655.1 of Toxonevra muliebris. Classification (NCBI taxonomy): domain Eukaryota; kingdom Metazoa; phylum Arthropoda; class Insecta; order Diptera; family Pallopteridae; genus Toxonevra; species Toxonevra muliebris. Next base: position 3,057,584 of record OY829329.1, read on the forward strand.
ACTCTGACGCTGGCTAAATTAATTTGTTTTTGTTATGTTGTTGTGTGTGTGTGTTTTTTTTTGTCGTCTGAATTCCTAGTAATTAGCATAACAATAGAATAATTTTTTTTCTACTTAATTCAAAGCAAATTTTTATTATTGCTTTAAAACGTGCAGCAGTAGTAGCGACATTGCATGATTTTGTCATTGTTTGTCACATTATGGCAAACATTGAATATGCTGCACCCCAACTCACGCTGCCGTTGAACATACCCCGCTGCCCAATTGTAAAAGCAAAATTTTATAGTTAGTGATGTGCTTTAAAAATTGCGCGACATTCTCCCATTTATGAACATCACATTTTTCTGAATGTTTTTTTCCTTTTGTTGCTATTTTTAAATTGACAATAAAATTTCCATATACAAAGCGCAGGAGGGGAAGCAGGAAAATAGTAAAAATTGACCATGAAATTGGCAGTTGTATTAACACTTAATAAAATTTAATTTGTGAAATATTGAAAATTTAAAACTAAATGAAGTGATATTTTTATTAAAGCCCAAAAGTTTTTCCTTGCTGTTTGTTATGCAATTCCATCACGTAAGTTAGAAATTAGCAGAAACAGTAAAAAAATGCAACTCTCTATGATTCGTTCAACGGAGTAAAAATTTCTACTGCAGCCTATATTGAGAGTAAAATTCTCTCCCTCAATGAAAACAAACGATTTTGATTGGTTGACAGCAAACAAAGCGTGAATCCTCGTTTTTTTTTTTTTTGAAACGGTCAAATTTGCTTTACGGTAATCTGTCAATAAAACATTTCACAAATTACAAAATCACACTTCATTGTATTCGTTTTTAGAGCAGACATTTTGACAAGTTTTGGTATAAAATTCAATGAAACCCTTCATCAAATTGAATGCTGTATGGTTTGTTTGTCTTCAAAGATTTTGAAATTTCAGCACTTTTTTTGTTAGTATTATGCCAAAGTGTTAGAGCGTATGGGAAAAGTTGGCATAATAAATTCATTATTAAATAACAGTACAAAAAAAAATATTAAAATAATAATAGCGAAAGAAAATGTGAGGGAATAGTTAAGACATATGCATATATGATCGCCAACAGCATTATAATAACATAAAAATCGACAAAAGTCTTTTGTAAATCTGCTTAAGAATAGCTCACGGATAAAAAAAAACATACCTACCTCACCTAGGGTCTATAAGGTACACTACACTATGTATGGAAAAAATCGGTCACTTTTAAGGGGGTACTCGTACTCGAGCTCAATAACAGCAATAGAGCCCTACATTTTATGTATATATTTAGCGGTTAAGGTTGCGTTTGAAAAATCATCACAGAAAAAAACATGAAAAACAAATCTTGTACCCAAGACACACAAACAAAACAAAAGCGAATCACATACAAAAAAAATTCAGAATCAAAACTGAAAAACTCGTTTTCTTTTTCAAGCCAAGCAGCAGCGAAATTTGAGCCGCTATTGCATGATTTTTTATTTTTTTTTTTGTTTCAACATGAAACAAACATATACAAAAAAATCTTGAAAACTGGTTTGGTTTTTTGGAATTTTATGAAGCAGCGCTCTACAGAAAAAGTATGTAAAAAATAGTAAACAAAAAATGGTTTTATTTGTGCCTCTTTTTGAGAAGAGTTTTCGTACTTACACACACATACGTCTATATGTAATAGTATGTGTGTGGTGCTTGTCTGTCTGTATCTCAAAAAGCGCGTGTGTTCTTCACTTTTTTGTTGTTGTTTTTGTTCGCCTGAAATTGTGGATGTATTGTGTTTGTTTATTTTTTGTTTCTGTTTTGTTTCCTTAATTGAGTATAGTTTTTTGTAACTAACTAGTTACTAAAGGATTTTATATTTGGAGTAACTCTTTTCAGTAGTGAAATGTATACATTTTTGTTATATTTCATTTGAAAAAAGAAGCACGCCAGCATGTTTTAGGTCATATTTTAAAAGTGCATAAATATGTGCACAGCTGTCTGCGCTATAGGGATAATATGATATTTTTAAGCAAATTAGTTTTGTCTCAGATTACTAAATATATTAGATTGTTATACAGATAAATAAGATTTGGAATCAAATTGGATGCCTAGATGGCACTAGACGACAAGCTAAATATTCCACGGCTACAAGGAAGGCAACCAATTGATATGGTACTAATGTATGTTGAAGATGGCTGGAATAGAAAGTTACCATTCGTGCAATTTACAAAGTAACATGTTCGTTTTTCTAGCGCTCGTATTCTGCACTCTCTTTTTTTAGTTGAATGCAATTTTAAAATAGAAAAACAAATCAGGATTTAAATTTTGAGATTAAACACTCTTAAAATAATTCATTCCCTTCAATATTTCTGAAATCCTTATGCTTCACAAATAGAGCAACAATGCCATTTTACATTGTACACTCTCAAACTTTCAAAAACACATTTCCGACCCGAAAAAAGCGATGACATCATTGTATTAAAATCGGCAAAAATCAGATTTCACCCCCTTTGACCGCCACCCCTTCACCTCCCACAATGTTGGCCAAATAAAAATTGCGCATTTTAATGCAATTTTTAACCCCAAACTATGTGTACGTATGTATTTACAACGACAAAAATTGCTTTGATCGCAAAAATCACGCAGCAAGTTTGAACTGGTTTTTTTTTTATCGCACTCCAGTCATATACAACACACACTTCAGCAATAAAAATCACCCCACACCCTATGCACAAGAGAGAGAAAGGGCGAGAAAGCTTCAGCCTCACACTTAAACTCTCCCACTCTCTTTACAAATATAGCATGAGATATTACACATGGATGCAACAACGATGATTCTCAAACGATATTATCACTTTGTGAATATTATGCGATTCAATACAATGTTGTTGCTATTGCTGAGCGTTTGTTGTTGTTGCCATAATGGATAATCGGACGGGGATGCATTGTATAGCATCATCAGCAGGAATAACAAAAAAAAAAAAAAAAACAACTAAAAGGAGAAAAATACCACCACTCTACACTCACCAGTCAAATACACCAGCAACATTCATAGCAATACATATACTCCAAGCGTATTCAGCAACAGGAGCTGCAACAGCAACATCAGAAGTATCAACAAGATGAAGTGTTAATGTTGCAAGTGTTGTCGTTGTTGCTTTTGTTGTTGGTATTTCTGCTGCTACTATTACCATTACTGACATTGTTGTTGATGTTATTGTCCTGCATAAGGGTGTCGTCATGTTATGCTGGCGCGCATTTACAGTTACATTCGCAATGCGGAGAGCAGAGAAATAGCAGGAGAGACAGAGTGGGTGGCTGTTGGGTGAGAGCAAAATAACTCTCTCTCTCACACACAATTTAGTCTTCTCAATGTTGATGCCTGGGAAGGCAATTAAACGTGATTTATTGCAATGTTTGCTATATAGCAAGCGCGAATGTTAATTCCGAAAAAAAAAAGAAAAAACATTCTAAAACTTTTCATTGGCTTTAAGCTATGCATAGCGCAGCACAAACAGCTGAGACTTTAAGTTGAGAGGAATAAATTTGAAGTGAGTGAAAAAGTGAAAGAAACCTAATTTTAAATATCGATTTTTATGTGCCAGAAACTATTTAGTAATTTTCCATAACTTATTCCCTTTTTTGTTTATTAATTTAAAACTCGTTTTTATTTTACCGTGCTCCTACACATAAATTCTATACAAAGAACAAAAAAATTATTTTGACATCAATCATCTTCTTCCAACGATAATCTTTTTTTTTTCTTCTCTAAAATTAAATTTCTTTCTTTCATTTATTTATATTCCCTCGAATATGTTGCTTTCCATTCACTTATCCATTCATTTCTTTCAATGATAATGATGATTCCCAGCTGTCATTTTATTAATGTAATCATTTGATTTTGCTTTACACTGTACTACATCATTGCTCACAGTAGCTGTCTGCTCTACTCGACTAAATATTCCCTTGAGACCTGTAAGTATTCTTCTCATTTATGGCAAATTTGCGCAAAATTCCAATCTTTTGATGTCTCGCAAAATATAGCAAGAAAAAAAGAAAAAAATTCTCAGCGTAATTGTGGCAAATTCTTTTGCTTTATTTAAAAATTGTAAACCACCACCAACCAGCAGCTACACTGTGGTGCTGTGTGTGTATTGAATATTGCAAGATGACATTTTTGACAGCTTTACTGTCATATTAAGATATTGATTTTCTTCATTGTTATTGTCAAATTGGGATGACAAAATACTCAATTTATATATACAGGTACAGGTGCAAATTGATATATTTTCATCACATGTGTGTAATTTTTAATAAAAAAAATAGCAAATGATTTTGCAAAGATGTTCTTCTTTTGTTTTTGGAATTTTTATCTTTACCATACATTAAAAAATTCTGAAGTTAATGACTAACGATATTTTTAGGATGCCCCTGTCTATTTTGCTCATTTAATTTCAATTAGATTACCTATTGAATTTTCTACAGATTAATTTCAAATTAGCACAACAAATTCATTATTATGTAATAAATACAAAAACTAATTGCATAGATATAATCTAATATAAAATATTTAGAGCACTAATCCTATTTTACACCATTTTGTACAACAAACCCAGAATAATTACAAAAATCTCCTTGAGATAAAAAAATAGCATGTTACATTTTTTTCAATTTGCGAGAGAGTGAACAAAAATTTCAATTGATTTTCAACAGATTTGAGCCATTCTGATGGGGAAACTCAATTACAAACATGCATACATTCATAGAGAATGAATCAAATAATCCCAGCACACAATATTGAAATCAAATTGTATTGAAAAAAAAAAACAATCAAAAACGTTAAAAAAATACATTTTCATGTATGCAACAAACGAAGCGCAAAAATGAGCAAAAATACAAACCAATTTTTTTTGGAACTGGGGAGCACAATAATAAAAAACAAAACATGTAAAAAAATACGCAAAAAATATACAAAACATTACATTCGATTGGAAGCTAGCACAAAAAATAAAATACGCTTGAGTAAGCAACACATGACCGCACACATGAAAAATACGTCCATTCATACATTCATACCAAATAAGTACTTTATTTTTATTGGGAGGGAGGAGGAGGAGGAGATTGCACCTTTATTGTTGCTGTTTTTTTGTCAGGCAAAAGTGCCAGCCACTCGTCTAAAAGTCATTGGCATCAATAATGCATGAAATTGCAATAGGCCGGGGAAGCACTACAACAAACAAAAACAGACAATGAAACACTTTTTTGCTGAAACTCTTTATGAGTCTAGCTCCAAAATGAATTTAGTATAGGTATCATCTTGGTTTTTTCTTTTTTTGAGCTTTTTTGTTTTTGAATTCACTCAACACTTGGTTGTTGTATTGTGTAAGTGCCGCTGGTAGTGGTAGTGTTACCAATTTAAATGCAAAACACATAAAACTCAGCCAGCTTTTAGTCACTACTTTGTCGTCTTCTCCTTTTATGATTATTTTCTAAAACGGAAATGCGGTAGTCGTCTGTCTTCGTTTCATCAATTCAATGCATGTTTCCATTCAATATCTCTACACTTTTGTTTTTGCTTTACTGTGTTATCTAGTAGCATCCAGTTGTATGCAAACTCTACTGTCATTCATTATCAATGTCAACGCGCTTCATTCTGTGCTTGTGTTCTATTTTTTATATTAAACAACTTGAAATTGTTGAAGAATAAAAATAAAGGAAACTTGAAATGTTTCATAGGAAATATGCTAAGCCCATTAGAAGTTCCGCAGTAGCAGTTAGTTACTCAGTAGCTAGAAGTACTTGTTGGCTTTTGTTTTAACACACTACGACCCTGCGATACATGCAAAGTTCCTTCAAATAGTCTGTCCTCGTCGTTGTAGCCGCATTGACTCTCAACTTGAATAATGTGCCCTTGTCAAGGTTATGATTCATAATGCTTTTTACGAAAGTACTCATTCACTTCTTTGACATTGAAAAATGTAAAATTCTTCCTTCTTTTGTGTTTTATTTTTTTTTTTTTATGCGTTTTGCTATTCTTTCATTCATGTGATTTTACGCTCAATATGATTGCACAAATTACGTTTGAATAGATAATGATGAAAGTGTCTTCGCAGTAATTTAGCTCTAAATCACTTTGAAAGTTCGTAAATTGAAATTGTGACGTAACCGGGAAAGGAACATCATTTGAAAGTTAAAGCTTGAAAAAATGTTGATTGAAATATTAACGTTAGTAACATTACGAAATCTGCGAACGTTTATTTGTTCTCTCAAACGCATTCTTTATACATATCGATAATTATAATTAGTCCAAAATAAAACATTTATAAAATAAATACGAAATATAAAAAAAAGAGAAAAAAACACAAGATTATACAATTTAAAGTTGGGAAAAAAAGTAAATTAAAAGGGTAAAACAATTGTTTTTTGTAGGAGAAGGGTGTGTTTGAAAGGTGATCAAAATATTGCAAAAATTGAGTTTGCAATTATGTATGATACGCCAGCTAAATTAATGCACTTTAGCTTGAAACATTCGTGTAAATTTTCTAGGCTTCTTTCGAGGGAAAATTGCATCGAAAACTCTCGATATGCGATATAGTAGTTTTGACAGTTAATTTTCGAGGCTCGTAAACTTTCGAGTTTTTCGGGTTTTTGAGGCATTATATGAAGACCCTTATTAAGTTAGCAAAAGGAAAAAATTCTTTTCGAACTAAAATATCTCATTAAAATTTTTTCTTCCCTTTTCTCATCTCAGCATCAAATCAAATAAATAAGTTTCAAATACTTTTAAAACTATTTCCCCCAGATAGATTACACTAAAACGCCCACTAAATATCATTAGAAAATGTATAATGTATTGGTAGCAGATATGTATGTACTAAGAAATAGAACAATAAGCAAGTAACAAATAAAAGGGGGAACAGCAGAGATAATAGAAAAGTTCACCAGCAACAGCAACAACAATCAATACACTACAACAAGCTATTACCACTACACATTTCCAATTGCACATGTTCGTCTGTCATTTACTCGATTGATTTCACTGTCAGATTTGTGTTTCCCTTTACTTTACATCCACTTGCTTTTCTATTTTTCCCCTTCAAATATATTGATGAAATGATTGATTTTCAATGTTTTTGCAATTACGCAGTTTGTTTGAGAGACAAAAATAGAAAATAGTGAGATAAGGCGAACAACACAGCACCACAGCAACAGTTTTTTTTTTTTTCTTTTTTTTTTAAGGTGGTAGTAAAATAAACTTAGGAAAATAGTTAAAAACTTTTGTTAAAACTCATTATTACAAAGTTGCAGAAACCCTTAACTAAAATCGAATTTTTCGCAACAAGCTTGAGATTGCTTATCAAGAGCTGAAGTCGTCGACGACGATTGTTGCTGATAAAGAAAAATGCGAGACTGTTTAATTTATTGTTTTTCCCCTTTCTTTCATTTTCTTTTACACAATTTTTCCGGTTTTTGTTTGTAAACAAATCATTAAGTAGATATGCACTCGAAATACGTGTAGATATTTTTAAAATCGCAAGGTCATCGCTATTTAAAGAATTTTACAAGGTTTCACTCTTTCGCAATTCGGAATTCACAATTGATGATGAGGAGGTGAGTTTTATGGGTTATATGGGTAAATTATGTAGAAATGATTGTGTCAGTGTTCTATAGGGTTTAAGAGTAAAAACATCAAGCTCTTGAAAGAAGCCAAGTTATTTACATTAAGTTTGGATGTGGTTAGGTTATAAAAGTAAGTATTTGCGGTGCGCATATTTTTGTACTATTTTTAATATAATGTTATAACATTTTGTTGAGGGCCAAAGATTTCCATTTAATTTGTCGCGCTATTTATTTATTATAATATTGATACCTTTGCTATTTGCAAGATTTTTGAAATAACCTAACTACAAAGTCGAAAGTTCTCGATTTGGTCTTAAGTTTCACTTTCTCTTATATGAATATTGTTAGTTCCTAACATAAAGTATCAATTAATCTTAATTTTTTTTTTTTTTTTTGGATAAAATTTCATCATCTAGCATACTTAATCCTGAGAAACTCATGAAGCGAGAACTTGAGAAGTCAATTGTTAAAAATAAAATAAAAATAAAAACAAATATCAAAGCAAATTCCAATTTGATTTTCTTATAATTTAACCCAAGTCAGCCAATAGGTGATTATGTAGTATGGTCGCATGCCATTTCTTACATACAACAATAGTGGCAAACTGCAGTAAGCTGAACAAATTGAAGCGTATTGGCCGCACACTACGCAAATTCAGAAATAAAATATGCCACCAAGCCTTAGACTGGAAATCCCAAGGAAAGTTTCTTGCAAAAGTACCGTCCTGGAACGTCATAAAACTATTAGTAAAAAACAGAACAAGAAGGGGATGCTAATCAAAGTTCTATGTTCTAATGGAGAATACAAGAATTTATGAGGACAATGATAAAAGTTCATTTGATCCGCCTGGCCATCTTCAGGTTAACTTATGTAGTCAGTGCATAACACAGAAATGAAAATACAAATAATAAAAATAATAACTACAAAAAAAAAAAAAAAATATTGATTAAAAACTTTCACCAAAAGTAAATGTAAATACTAGTGGAAAACTAATCACACACGAATTGGAAAGAAATTGGATGAAATGCGATTTCAAATATTGCAGAGAAGAAAATCAATGTTTAGCTTTTGGAAAGGTGTAACAAAAAACTGAATAAATAAAAGCAAAAAAAAAAGGAAAAAATAAATAGTTAATTTAGTTTGTTTTTGTACATACCTTCAATGCAAACAACATGATCGCGTATCTGCTGGCACAACATTTGTGCATCCGTTATCGGCAACAAATCGATTAAATCGTAAATTGCATATATCGATGGATGTACACTTTCGAAACGTTGAATCTCTTGACGTATCGCTAACGAATTACTTATTAGTGGTTGATGTTGTTGTTGTTGTTGATTTGGTGGTGGTAATGGTGGAGGTGGTGTATGATGCGTATTGTGATGATGATGTTGCGACTGCTGTTGCTGTTGTTGATGCACCAGTACTTGATGTTGCTGCTGTTGTGCATGATGCAACAACGATGACGGTGCTGGTGGTGGTAAATGTGCTGAGTTGAGATGGTGATGCCGCGTTACAGGTGGCGGTGTTTGATTTTTATAATTATTCATGATTGCAGCAGCTGGGGGTAAGTAGAGTGTGAGAGAAGAGAGAACGCGCACAAGTGATCGTAAAGGGGACAAGAGATTCGATTATCTCAAATAGAAGTTATTCGAAATTTATGAAAATTCCATGCGCTTTTTCATATTATATCAAAACATTGTTTTTTCTTTTAATAATATTTTTAATATTTTTAACACAGTTAAATTACATTTATTTTACCTTTTTTCTCATGCTGTTATAAACAATTAGAATTTTTGTTGTGGCTCTATTTGTTTAACTCTTTTTTAGCACAGTTTCACAAATGGATTTTTATTCAACATAAAATTATTTTTATTTCCTATGTTTAACTAAAATTTTTGTTTCATACTTTATAACATTTTAAAAACCGTAACGATTAATATTAATTTTTTTATTAAACCACCATTTTGCTCTGCAATTAAGAAAGAAATAAGCAAAAATCAATTTAGCTATAATTTTAAATCATAAAATCGCAACAAAATGTTCGATAGAGGTAAGTAATTTGTAATTTTTGAGTTAGAGTTAGTAGAATTGTCTCACAGATTGTTGAGCTTTGAACAGAGCCAAAAATACATAATTCTTTTAGGTTCTACATCCACTTTTCAATATATTTTTGGTGCACTTAAGTGTACTACAAAGTTTCAACACACTAGATTCGGCGAAATAGAATCAGTATTCCAGTATTTTTCCAACAAAAATTAATGATAATTTGTTTGAACTAAACTACAGAGTTTAAGTTTTGAGACTTGCATACTTAACCCATTAAGGACGAGCGGGAACCAAAGTTGATAGATCATGGAAGTTAGGGTTAGTTGCTGTCCATCAGGACACACTTAGGCCAAATACGGTCCGTTGTGTTAATCAAGAAAGTAACTTGAAAAAAAAATTGTTTTTGAACCTGGCTCAGGAAAGGCTCAGCGACAAGGTGTTATATGGAATCGCTAGGCACTACTGGGTTAAGAGGCTTTTCACACGGGTGCAAGCATGAATGGCTGTCTGAAAGAGAGAGGTAGAAAAAATAGGTAGTTAGGAAAAGACAGGCGAGTCTCTATCTCTTTCTTACTTCCTATTTTTTCTACCCCTCCCTTTCATACTAGCGTTCATGCTTGCGCCCATGTGAACGGCCAGGAATACAACAAAAATCTTAATTTGTGGGGCATTGAACATAGAGTTTTTGCCCTTAAAGACCAACCTGGGTCTGAAAGAGCCTTATATAAATTTCAGTGAGGAAGTTATGTGATTTCACTTATTTTTTAATTCAACAAGATTTATCAACCAATATTTTTACTAATTTTTTAGCAAACAAATTTCAATTCAAAGAAGTTTTTCAAAACTCCACAAACTTTGCTTTCCACATTTCGAATATTTCTCTCAGTGCACAGAGAGTAGAGCAATTTCAATTTTCACTTGTTGTTGTAAACTTCACTTTTGTTTATTTTTTTGAAATATATACAACAACAAAAATAGCTGAAGAGATTTATTACTACACAAACAACAAAAAATCATCCACCGTACGAGTAACAATGTTGTACACGCACTTTTCACAAATACTACTAATTTTGGATGTTTCTTTTGTGATCTGTTTACAACTAAAAAGATTGCACTTTTGCAATAATTTTATTGTCTTCACAGATATTGGCATTAATTAACATCTGATTTATCGCGATATTTGAGTAGAATTCCTGGTCATTAAAAGTCACTACAAATTTTCTTATACAAAGCCGGCAACACTGACTACCGCAAAATGTGTTGCACAAAAAATAATAAAAAAATCATAACGCACAGAAATTCATTTTTCTGGCAATATTTATTTTTTTGCGTTTGTTTATCAAAATTACCTTTATAATTCAACAATTGTACGCACAAATTCTACAATTATTTATTTATTTTTTTCACAAATTGCAATTGCAAAATACAGCAAGCAACAACAAATTAAAAGAAAAACACAGATAGAAATATGCACACAAAAATTCCAGCGAAAAAATACCAACACAAACAAACTCGACGCGTTGTCAAATAGTACTGGCAGATAAATTGCACCAAATAAATGACATTACCAAAGCAGAATTGAAGAAAAGAAGAGCAGTTTCCATATTGAAAAGAGAGTGCCTTCTAGTTTTTCTTTTTATGTTATTCGTTAAATGTCAACTTTGGTTAGAGTTGCCATCAACAAGAGTTTTCAAGTATAAGGCAAGATTCATAGTTTCATAACAAAGTTGAACGAATATTAAAAATTTGACGCTTTTGCCGCTCAATACGTACCTACAGGAATACGAGTGTGTAGAAGAGGCTGTCATTGCTACCCCTTCTACTTTGTTGTTAACCTATGGCTGGATCTCTATAACGGATATATCAAAAACCGATATTTGCAGCCTTTTTTAATGCGAGTTTCAACTATTTATTCTCATATATATTCAAAGGCATTCCTTCCACTGCTTGTCGTTTGGCATCCCTGATTTTCATATATGCAAACGAAATTCCGATGGAAACGTCAAAAGCAAAGAAGAAGAAGAAGAAAAGAAAAGGAATAATAACTTAACAGCATTATCGACACAATAAACTGTCGACATAGCAGGGACCAATTCCATACTTAAATGGCTGAACATTTGATTTTATTTAATAAAAACTTTAATATAAATGATAACAATTTGTATTTAGTTCTACCATCTGAATCTTTGTTGTTGTTTTTCTATTATTTGGCTTGTCGTTTGCATGTACTAAACGATAATTGAAATAACTGGCAGCCTTTTTTTACAAAACGCAACACTTCACTTCACCTGCTTTTTCAAATTTCCTGATTTATAAAACGCAACACTGAAGTGAGTGATTACTGGCGTTCAGTTACGTAGTTGCGTTGGCAGAATTGAAATACGGTATGTTATAAAATGCTACGTGAACATTTTGTGCATTTGAACTGTCAAATTTATCACTTTGCTGTGAGGTTTTGTTGGAGATGAAATGGATTTGTTGATGAACAAATGTAAGTTTTTTATTTGTGATATATGTATTTATGTTAATAATTCCAATTTTGTAATAGCTTTTTTTCTGATAGCTTAACAGCTATTGAGGTGGCCGCAAACAGAATTGTCCACTTGGAACACTTTTGGTCATAGTACAAATGTTTTGTTTCTTCATTTTATCTGATGTGTGCCCCACCGACACAACCGATGACGCCTGGAAGTTCAGAATTTTGGAGAAATTTCTATTTATTTTCATCTTCCTCCCCCTGCGTCAGAGATAATTTTATCCACTTGATACAGAAGTGAGACACCATGGCCTGGGACACACATGAAATAAATTCATTCCCAACTCCTTTTTGATAACTTCCTCTGGCGAGGAAACGCAAGAAAGCTGCCAATTTAATTGTTGGGGGACCGCGGCTGTTCTATAAGCTTCATCTGAGGTGCAATTTCATTGAGAATATTTTTGTGCTGAAATATCCAAAACGTCGCAGCTGTTGCGCAAAGTACTTTTCGATTAAAGCATATTTATTGGTTCTTTATCAGATCCAGATGATGAAGAAAAGTAATATGCCAATGGAAATATTTTCTTAAAAAAAATATCTCTGTAGAACTAACTTTAAACAAAAAACACGCAAGTTGCTATTTAGCGTAACAACAAAAAAATAATATCTGAAAGGGTTGTAATATTAAAAAAGTATTAAAAGAGAGAAAAATTTCAAACATTGGCAGAAAATATTCAACTTTATACTATGCATTGCAACCCTAACTCGTAAGCATTTGACAGTTCCGCATGATGGCATAGTGAACCTAAAGCAATTACGTAGCGTTTTCTAAAACGCCGTTTCTGAACGATGGCGTTGTTGTGTTGCACTGTAGTACTGATGATTTATAAAATAATAAATGTGGATGTTTACAGTTTCTCAACAGTGAAGGCTAAAAAAATAACAATTTTGCTTTCTGCCTAAATGAAGGCAACGACGACTATATCAAAATCTAAGTATTTTTCACAGTGAGGGCTAAAATAACAAGACGCACTAAAACGTCAAGGTTATTTGAAAAATTCGCAGAAAATTGAATCGAAGAAACTATGGGGGCCCGCTCCCTATTTCCGGTTGAAACTTGTACGGTTAAAACTTGTAGCCTAGGTTTAGTGTTGATTCGAATCCCACATAGTATCGATTTTTAATCATTAGGGTACTAGTATCGAATCCCAGAGACATCTGCCATTTTCCCTTGCTGATGCTATATCAGACGTTCAAAAGACAGAAATTAGGCTCCCCTACCTGGTGCTTTATCGCTCTATCAATTAATAGCACTCCCATCAACGAACAAGCTCTGAATATTCAGACTCACCTTAGTAAACTTAATTTCCGCATATCATAAAAACTGAATACATTTTGTTAAATGTATTCAGTTAAATTTGCATACATTCTTCTGAGCTTATCAATAAAATGCAAGTGTTTTTTGGATTATTTATATTCTTTTGTAAAATAACAACAATATAACCATACATGCACTCAGATACCATCAGCGATTGTCTTTTTTGTGCTTTGAGAAGGTAAAAAGAAAACAGTTCGTATTCATATGTATGTGGTATAAACAATGCTACAAGAATTTATAAAAAAGCTTACAAATAAATTATGAACCTGTTCAGTTAAAATTAATTATGATCGGTGAACAAAATAATAATAAATTGAAACCGTAAAAATAGAGGAGGTTAGAAAAATGTTGATGGGTTGAAAAAAATTTGAGATGCGATTATTTTTTGTTTGCGTTAAATAGATTGCGTTCTTAGCAATCTTACTTTTGTATTGAAGACTTCGGAATTACAAAATGAATAAAATTCCCATTCAGTTACCTATTTTCGTATGTCATACCTGTTTTTAGGAATTCTACTTAAAAAAGCTGTGCTGGCAATGCGGATAAGGATTAATAAAGGAGCAAACAAAACAAAGCAAAACAAGCAAATGGGGAAGTAAACAAGTACAGATCACAAACATTTGTGAAAAAATTAATTTTTCTGAATAAAAATAATTACAAAAAAGTGGATTGTTGATGGATAACATTATAGTGGTCATTTCAATTTAATAATAAATAAATATTTCGATCGGAAACTATGTCACTAAGAAGCGCGGAAATAGTAAAAATAGTGTACAAGCAATTGCAATGCACAAGAAGTTTTTAAACTCTAAATTCTTGAATTAAAATATATATTAAAGCCTAAATTTTCATAGAAAATAGTGTCATCTTCATTTTGTACAAAATTTACTCACATTTTAACATTTATTTTGTATTTAAAAATTCATAGCGTCAAAAAATAAAGAAAAGCAACAAAACCTTCACTTTTCTCATAGTTTTAAGAGAGCACGACTGCAGCTAACCCGAGCAAATAACCCCAGCATCAATATCAACAACAATAATAACAATTCGTGATAAGTGCCAAATTATAAATAATTTTTTAGTTTTGTGCTGCGGAGTGTTTAATACATCGAATCAGCACACTAAATAAATTAGTATCATTTTGCTAGTGAGCAAAGAAACAACAAACGTTTTCAGCAACCGAACGAGCATTTGCTGTCTTTCTATAGATCACAGGGTGCTTGTGTGAAAACCGGCAATATGTCACAATATTTACCCATTATGTGTTTGGTACTGGCATTAAGGAGTTTGATGGTATGTTTGTATGAATATCTCAAATATATTCTATATTATTAATCTTTTTAATCGTTTTCCCCACACAGCCCATGCCTGCACAATCGGACGAGAGTTGCAGCGCACAAACGCTTGAGGCACGCACCTTCTTCGAACGTGAAAATGAGCTATTGCGTCAGCGTCGACACTCTGAATTTTTAGCAATTTTCAGCTACAACACCAATGTCACCGAGGACAATCGCAAAGCTATGATATCTATAACAGCCGCGAACGCGGATGTTAATAAAAAACTTGCAGAAGTAATACAAAAGTCTAACTATAATAAAGTGCCCGATGAATCGATACAGCGGCAAGTGAAAAGCCTTACTGATTTGGGTGTAGACGTGCTAAATGAGCAGGACTATAAAGATTTGCAAAATGCCATAAGTTCAATGCAAACGAATTATGCCACAGTCAATGTCTGCTCATATACTGATGCTAACAATTGTACGCTAACGCTGGAACCGCATATCCAAGAACGTCTATCGAATAGTCGTGACCCCAAGGAGCTAGAGCACTATTGGCGTCAATGGTACGATAAGGCTGGCACGCCCATGCGAGACAATTTCGCCAAGTATGTGAATCTGACGCGAAAAGCATCGAATTTGAATAGTAAGCGGATTATTTTTATTCATATATAAATCACTAGAGATAAGTTAAGTGTTTAGGAGCAGTGTAAGGTGAAAGTGTGAGATTTGCATTTTATTTAATCCATATAAATATAAACATATATTTATAATGTTGTTTACTTTGCAAACACACACACACAGTTTACTCACGCGGCTGATAAGCAAGCAAAGCTTTGCTTTTGAAATTGTAGTTTTTGCGCCCTACATCACAAAAGGAAATGTAAATCGTTGAATCACATTAATAAGTTATCGAATGTTTAGATAACTGCTAGAAAATGGTTGTAAAATCAGGCAGGTATGATGTAGTATGTATCTGCGAAAAGCTGTTCAACAAGTTTTTTTTTATAGCTGAGCTGTTAATTAACACTGTAAAAAAGTATATTCTCCATTCTTGCTTTCTTTTATTCCAATTGCAATTCAGGTTGTTTTTCTTCCTTCATTCCCCAGATTTCCCCTCCTATGCCGACTACTGGATTCATTTCTATGAAGACCCTGACTTTGAAAAGAATCTGGATTATGTCTATCAAGCCATACTCCCATTGTATCGCGAAATCCATGGTTATGTGCGCTATAATCTGCGCAAACATTACGGTGACAGTGTTGTATCCAAAGAAGGCAATATACCAATGCATTTGCTTGGTAACATGTGGGCACAACAATGGGATGATGCGATGGCATTATTTACACCCTACCCCGATAAACCATTCATTGATGTCACTGGTGAGTTGGAGAAACAGAAATATACCATACACAAAATGTTTGAATTGGGTGATCAATTTTTCCAATCATTGAATATGCGCCCACTGCCTGGAAGCTTTTGGAATTTGAGTGTTTTAGAACGTCCTGCAGATAGAGAAATTATATGTCATGCTTCAGCATGGGACTTGTATCAAGATAGTGATGTACGCATTAAAATGTGCACTGAATTGAATACCCACTATTTGTATGTAGTGCATCATGAGCTGGGACATATACAATACTATTTACAATATGAACAACAACCGACTGCGTTCAGAGGCGCACCAAATCCTGGTTTCCATGAGGCGGTGGGTGATGTGATTGCTTTGTCGGTTTCATCACCAAAACATTTGCATCACATTGGTTTGTCAGCAATTAGCGAGCTAGACGAGCAGAGTCGTATTAATGAGCTATTCAAAACAGTGAGTTTTAGAGTTTTAAAATTTAACTCTGGATTTGCTCCATTACTCCACTAAATTTCTTTCTTTCAGGCTTTGAAAAAAATTGTATTCCTTCCCTTTGCTTATACTATGGATAAATATCGTTATGCTGTTTTTCGTGGTGAGATCGAAGAGTCGAAATGGAACTGCGCATTCTGGCAAATGCGTTCTGAATTTACCGGCGTCGAACCACCAGTACAGCGCACCGATAGCGATTTTGATCCACCTGCCAAATATCACATCGATGCAGATGTTGAGTATTTACGTTATTTTGCAGCGCATATCTTTCAGTTTCAATTCCACAAGGCTATGTGCAGCAAAGCGGATCAATATGTGCCCGGGGATGCTAAGAAAACTTTGGACAATTGTGACATTTATAATAGCAAGCAAGCGGGCGAGGCATTTAGGTAGATCACTTGCATGTAATATATTTTTGCAAATATTTTTAATCATTTTAATTTCTGTTTGTAGTAAATTCCTTGCACAAGGCGACTCCAAACATTGGAAAGAGGTGCTTGAAGAATTCACTGGTGATACTGAAATGGATCCTGCTGCTCTTTTGGAATATTTTAAGCCACTGAGTTTATGGTTACGTGAAGAAAATTTACGTTTGCATGTACCCTTGGGTTGGACCAGCACGGAGAGTATGTTTAGAATTAGCACATTTTATAAAAGTGATGAAAATGAGCGTATAGACCTATAAGCTTCCAGAGAAAGTATTAAGCTTAAGGCTTCCAAATAAAGTAAGAAGCTTTAAACATCAAAACAAAGTAACAAACTTTAAGCTTCCAATTTTTTACATAGGAGAAACTTAAAAGTTAACTTTCACACGGTTAAAAAAACATAGTACGGGGATTCTCTATGTCTTGCATATTCCTTTGCACGATGCAATAATAGTAAAATTGCACAACTTAGGAATTCGTGAAACGAAAAGAAAAAATTCGTTTTTGCAATAGAGAATCTCCCTAGTATCTTTGTCTGGTTACAACAGTTTTTGAGCTTCATATAATTAATTCTGCTCCTAAATATAATAAAATAATTTTTTAAATTCCCTCTATTTCCTTTTTCTTTCTCTTGCAGAAGTTGCTGCTGATTGTGGCCTACCGTTTAGCACCTAGAGAAATTGATGAACATCAAAATACAAAAAAACAAAAAAAAAAATGCTAAAAACATCAAAATTTTGTTTATCTTTATGACTTGATTTTTAAACTTAAAACTTACGTTTTATATATATTTTTATATATTATTTTTTGGCATTTTGTTATCTTAAAATTTATTTAATGTCTTTATAAAATTCAGTTACAACACATATACATTTAACAAATAAATTTAAATTTGATTTGATATTTACGAGTATCTGGTTTTGCATTTCAATCAATGAACACTAATTGAAAATATTGTATTCACGTAATTTTTTATTTTTGCACACATAAAATTTATAATTAATTATAAATTAACAGTAGTATTCTGAAAATATATGCAAATGTGGTCAGTGAATTTGAGTTTACAGTCTCAAAATTTGTTCAGCTCTTTTTTTTTATTATTTTTCAATCATTCTCTCTCTCTCTCTCTTACTGCTGTGAGAAGTCAAGAAAGATAGAATCAGGGATGCCAGCTTCACTTTTAATTAATTGTGGAGAATTGCAGAATGAGATAATTTTTATGGAGCATTAAAATTTACAATTTTTTCCCCATATTTTGGTGCTTTCTGAAATTTCAGTATACGGGACTTGCTGAGCGAGTATATATTGGCAGATCTCCACACAACGTTCATCAGTGGATGTTAGTTTGGCAATCCCATCTGAGAGTTTTTCTTGGGTTTTTATTGAGCTCCAAACGAAATTAAACGAAACGAAACATCACGAACTGTTGAAGTTGCTTCGTTTGCTTTTTTTCTTGTCGGAAAAAAGGTCTCAAAAAAGACAGACTTCAAAACGGATCAGGGTCGAAAAAAAGGATTATCGTTTCAAAAAATTTCATTTTCAGAACAACTATCAAATAAATAAAAATATTACTTGTTATTGATTTTCATTATAAGTTAATATATGGGTCGAAAAAAGTGAAACGGTCAGCCAAAAAAAAATTGTTCCCGGATTTCTAGGACAACGATGTTTTTCGATTAATGACACCAAGTAAATCAAAACGAAAAAAGTTAGTAACCTCTTATATGAAAGAAGTTATGTCTATTTTTCTGATGACGCGCGAGTACTAATGCGCTCGTTCTTAGTAATCTCCATAGCAGAATGACCAACTGTGCAACGAAATTTCAAAAGTTAAATAGGTTTTAAATGAATTTCTAATAATTTTGTGCGAATAACAAAAATTAAAGCCGTTGTATTTGCTAGTCACGTTTTAGTTATTTTTGCGCATGCAAAAAGCTAAATCTAATTGTCGAGTGAAATTGAGATAATGGTCGAATTCGCAATAGTTTAGAGAAATTGTTTATAACTGGAACAAATTAAATTTTTACCAGAAAAAAACGAATTTTATTAAAACTATATATATTTAGCTTCATTTCAGAAAAAAAAAATCATTTAATTATCTATATTCGTTTCCAAAATATAAATAAATAAAAAATATACTACGCAAATTTACAACCCGCGATTATTTGCAAAATAAGTAAAATTTTTTTAGGGAGTAAGAAGATATTCATACCTTAATCGAAAAACAGCGTTGTCCTAGAAATCCGAGAAAAAATTTTTTTGGCTGACCGTTTCACTTTTTTCGATCCATATGTAACTTTTCATTCATAATTTGCTTCACAATATTCAGTAATATGAATATTTTGAATAGGATTTTTTAATACAAAATATAATGCGAACCCTGCGTCTACACTAAGACCTGACTTTTGTGAATAATTATTAGTTGTCAAAAAAGTGTAAAAATGATTTGTGTGCAGAAGGTAAAGGCGAATGAAGCAATTCATCTTCATTGGTATTAAACTATCTAAATTTAGTTGAAGCATAGATTTTTGAGTGGGAGAAATTTAGATTTAAATATTAACTTTTACTATAACTGCTAAACTTTTTTTGCAATGTCTTATTAACTTTTACACAAACATATTAATTATTTCGTTCAGAGCACATTTTTTTGAAAATTCAATAAAAAATATTACAATTTACTTCACAAGATAAATCAGCTCTCTCTCTCTCTTTCTCAATTTTGTGAAAGTCGAATAACGGAAATGCGCATGGCTTAATCTTGTAACCTATCATTCTTGGTGGGAAGCTGGGTATAAAAGCGCTATACTTCGTAGTCATAAATTTCTGTTTACGTCCGTTGTGCTTAAAACACGCGCAAGTTTTTAAACTTAAGGAAAGGTGGGAAATGTGTTCAAATAATTAAAAACAGGTTTTTTTTTCAAACATTTTCAATTTAAAAAAGGACATGTATTTTTTTGTTTCCTGTATAAAGCGCTGATCTCGTTCTTAAAAACAACAGAAAACAAATATTTGTCGCGTTCGCGTTTGAAGCTCAACAATTTATTGCAAATTTTATATAAAAAAAGTAGTGTGCTATTAAACTTTAAAACAAACTACAAACTAAATGTAATCAAGAATTTGTTGGTGACAAACCAAAAATAATGGTTAATTTTTTAAATTGTAACGGAATGCCCTCAATCAAATGTCGAATCTGCTTCTAAGTTGGTAGTTAAATTTTCGATTATCCTGTTACTTTATATCTGTTGATTCGTCCCTAGTTTTTCTGAAGTGACTCATTGCATTAGAACAATTAGGACGAACATTTTTTAAAGCTTTTACTCCTCATCTTGGAATCTAACCTGAGGCAGCTGGAACACCAGTCTAGCACTCATTCAGCAGGTCACCGAAACTTTGACAACGTTAAATTTTGGAAAATAGCCTATCTTAGCCCAAATATCGACCGGGCCATAGTTCTTCAACTGCCATACTTAAGATAATGTAGGATATAAGGACATCCACGGCGCTTCAAGTTGGCAATTCAAAATATTTATACTAGATAGACGCAATGTAAATCTCTGTTAAGCGCTATAAAAGACAAAAGTCTTAATTAGGTAATGGTTATCAAATAAACTAAACTAAAATGTTATTCATCGACTGAAGAAATGCAAAATTTGCCCGTGGTTTCTCTAAAATATATTCATATATTCGAATTCATTCTCATATGTAAGGGAGTTACCAAACAGCTTTTCATCGGAATTCTATCTTCTGTATATTTTTTCTATGATCCGAAACTTCCTAGGATTAAATAAAATTAATACAGGATCGGAATCAGCGACCCCAAATTACTCTTAAAAAGTTATCCATTCGAATTTGATATTTTTGTTACACTGTGTTATTAAAGTCAATTTTTGCCGAATACCACAGTAGTAAATAACTACGATTAACTTATAAGCCAAGCAAAAATTCATGCATTTAACTCGAAAGTATACAATGAATCGAAGCTTTTTTCATATAAAATAAAATACTCAATTGACTTTTGATTTTTTTTAATTTCAGTTCTATTTCTGCTGCAGAAATGAAATTCGCGTCAATAATATTCTTTGCGGGATTCGCAGCAGTAAGTGAAACTTGAAATTTAAACTCAAACTAATGTGGAGATGGCGCTGTTAAATCAGTGCTGTACGAAACTATGCTCAAGCCTTAAGCTTAATCTGAATTTGCCGCGCATCATAATTTTTAACTATGAAGTTTTATTTTTCTGTATTTCATCCAGCTCACCCTTGCCGGAGTAAAGGAAGAAATTGCCGCTGCTGAATTTATGCGAAATCTCAATAAAGAGCTTGCTCAACATAACTATGTTGCCGGAGAAGCTTCCTGGGTTTACGCTTGCAATATAACCGATGAAAATGAACGCAAGAAAAATGAGATTTCTGCTGAGTTTGCAAAATACAATAAGAAAGTATCAAAGGATTTACTGAACTTCAATTGGCGCACATATAAATCTGATGATTTGCGTCGTCAATTTAAAATGTTTTCGACAACAGGTTATTCCGCGTTGCCAGAGTCTGATTATGCTGAACTTTTGGATGTTTTGTCTCGCTTAGAATCAAATTTTGCCAAGGTTAAAGTGTGTGCTTATAGAAATCCGAAGAAGTGTGATCTTTCGTTCGATCCTGACATTGAGGAAGTGTTGGTAAAGAGTCGTGATCCTGAAGAATTGAAGCATTATTGGGTTAAATTTTATAATAACTTCAGACGTGAGCGTTCGGACTTTGAGCGTTATGTGGAGCTGAATACGAAGGCGGCTAAATTGAACAGTAAGTTCACCCTGAACCCGTATGAACCGTGAGCATATTAGTGCAACATGCCCAGCCATGAAAACTATCTTCTGCTCGTCACTGATTCACTTTCAAACAAAGAAAAAAAATCAGTCTTATTTTCGGTTTTATTATAGATTATACTTCGGGTGCTGAAATGTGGCTCGATGAGTATGAAGATGAAACCATAGAGCAACAGCTTGAAGATATCTTTGCTGAGATAAAGCCACTCTATCAGCAACTCCATGGTTATGTCCGTTATCGTCTGCGTAAATTCTATGGTGATGATGTCGTCTCCGAAAAAGGACCCATACCAATGCATTTATTAGGTAATATGTGGGCTCAATTATGGACAAATATTGCCGATATAGTTTCACCATTCCCTGACAAGCCTATAATCGATGTCACTGAAGAAATGGTAAAACAGGGTTATACAGAAAAGAAAATGTTTGAAATGGGTGATGATTTCTTCCAATCTATGAATATGATAAAATTGCCACAGTAAGTGACAAGTTTTTAAAGACATCATAACAGTTTACTCATGTCCCTTTTCCTTCAATTTCTCACAGAGATTTTTGGGATAAGAGCCTTTTGGTGAAACCGACCGACGGACGTGATCTCATTTGCCATGCCAGTGCTTGGGATTTCTTTTTAACTGATGATGTACGCATTAAACAATGCTCACGCGTTACTCATGAACAATTCCTTGTAGCACATCATGAATTGGGCCACATCCAGTATTACCTACAATATCAACATCAACCGTGTGTTTATCGCGCTGGCGCCAATCCTGGTTTCCATGAAGCGGTCGGTGATGTTCTCTCACTATCGGTATCAACACCCAAACATTTGGAACGTGTTGGTTTGCTCAAGGATTATAAGCGTGATGATGAAGCACGCATTAATCAATTGTTCCTTAAAGTAAGACTTTCTTTCTCGTTTTTTTTATGACAGTGAAGGGCAAAGAGCTTTAAACTTATAGTCTCATAAATTTACCAGCCACTGCTTTAGCTATTGAGTTTGACTTAAAATAACATTTTTGTTTTGCATGCCAGGCTCTGGAAAAAATTGCTTTCCTACCTTTTGCTTTTACCATGGATAAATATCGTTGGGCTTTGTTTCGCGGTCAAGTCGATAAATCGAAATGGAATTGTGCTTTCTGGAAGTTACGTGAAGAATACTCAGGTATTGAACCACCAGTGGTGCGCACTGAAATGGATTTTGATGCACCAGCCAAATATCATGTTTCCGCCGATTTTTCGTACTTGAGGTGAATTCGATTTGATTTTGGGTTTTTTTTCATAAAAAATGTAAAATTTTCAGATATCTTTTCGCTTTTATCATTCAATTCCAATTCTATAAATCTGCTTGTATTAAAGCTGGGCAATATGATCCTTTGGACCCAGAACTACCTTTGGATAATTGTGATATTTATGGTAGCCATGAGGCAGGCAATGCTTTCCAGTAAGTTTTTCAAGAAAAATTAAGCTTTGGAGCTTTCCAGACGATGGAAAATTAAAGCTCCAAATACTTCATTTACTCTCTGTGATATTTGTTTCTAATATAGTGAAATGCTCTCAATGGGTGCTTCGAAACCTTGGCCCGATGCATTGGAAGTCTTCAACGGTGAGCGCGTCATAGCTGGCAAAGCGATTGCCGAATATTTTGAACCTTTGCGTGTTTGGTTGGAAGCAGAAAATATCAAAAATAATGTACATATTGGATGGACTGTTTCAGACAGTAAGTTTCTATTTTCATTTGATTCTTGATTGATAATATTGGAAACTATTTAACCATATACTTTTTTCCTTGCAGAATGTGTTCCATCTTAAAATGTATATGTTTATTTATATTCCAGTTACAAAATTGTTTGAATACACAAGTTAGTGGTAACATTTAACTTTATTCCTAAAATGATTTTAATTTTTTCTATATTGAAATTCGTATTATTTCTAAACAGTATTAAAGATTTAATGCATGAAACGAGTTTCATTTGAAAAAAAAAACCTAATTGTTTTTTGGGGAATACGTAGAACTTTTAAGTCACCTGGTCTGAAGAATTTGTTAGTAAATCCTTATTGATCTGAACTGGGTCTAGAAACGTTAGCATATAAAGTAAAGTCAGATTTCTAGCTGGAACTCAAAGAGTTGAAACCAATGTTTTTTTTTAACTCAACCAGGTATCCAGCAATAGGATTATTTCATTCGTAACGAAAATCAGAAAATTTCGAAGCCTTCATTCATTTTATTTCTGCTTTTGTATTAAAAGTAATTTCTCCTAAGCTTTAAAGTTGATAATTATCAATTTTAAAGTTGATAATTATCAATTTTAAAGTAGATAATTATCAATTTTAAAGTTGATAATTATAATTAAAACAAGTACAAAACTCAGCGGAGAAATTTTAAAAAAGAAACGCAGACGGGTGAAGTTTTATTGGCCTTGCTGGAAAGTGTTTAAGTTGCTGCCATGAAATGCTATACAGCGTATCAGTAAGCGCTTAAACTTGGAGTGATAAAGGAACACGTTTTAAATTGGCCTGGTAGCTCAATTTGTTTTTATATATATTAAAGTTGACAATATTGCGCAAATGAAATTTGTATTTGTAAATATTTTCTGGAATGTAGGTAATTATTTCTGATAGTTGGTATGTCGCAATTATAACAGTGAGCACAATGCAAGCGTAAAGAATCAGTAGAATGAAATTGCTTCTTTAAATTTGAGCGACTTTGCACAGAAAATACCAAACCCAAAGCAGACTTGGAAGACGAAGGCAATACGTGTTGGTATAAAGCATTAACTATGGCATACATTAAGTGTATCATATTGCCCTACCATGGATGAAAAACGTGTTATCAATATGAATGAAGCGATCTCTAATGTTTTGCCTATCTACCTAACTAATAAAACACAAACCACGCTCTTCGAAGAGGAACCTTTGCCGAATTTTGATTAAGTTTTCATTACTCGCCAAGATTGAAAGCGGTTGAAGAAGAACGATATACGGCAGCGAAAGCAAGAATCAATTGTTTATATTGGCAAGGATTATTGCACGATTTTCTTGCTCCCAGTATTCTACGTGATCGACCGTTGTCTTAATATCGGATAATTGCGATTATTGGCGCTGAACCGGGGGCGATTAAAACAAATCGAGGTGGACGATCAATAAACGAACTAAAGAAAAAATATTTCAATGAGCTTTAGATATTCCCAACAATTGATTGCATGCTTATCGCTTGCCATGTTGTGTAGTTATTATTGACTGGCGATCGTTTTAATAAAATATACAAATGCTCTCGAAATTTTAGTATTTTGTTCACTCTTTTTTTTTGGTATTTTTCTGCAATTCTCTTCTTCTATCTCTCTCTCATTTACTAACTGATCAGTAATCACTGACCACTGTGGGAAGTAGTATATAAAAGCGCTTTACTTTTTATACAAAAATTTCAGTTTACGCGTTACGCTTAAGACGCGCACAAGTTTTTAAAAGTGGGAGAAGGTGAGAAATGTGTTAAAAAAAAATTAATAAATAATAAAACCGATTTTCTTCTAAAATTTTTTATTTATATAAGGACATGTGTGCATACTTATAACGAGAAAACAAAATATTTTTTTTTTAATTCAATGTATTAAGCATTGATCTCGTTCTTAGAAACAAAAGAAAGCAAATATTTGTCACGTTCGTTTTAGTAGATATCTTTTTGATATATTAAGTAATTAAATAACGACGATCTTGAGCTCGTTATTCAGTCATTCAGTTCAATTCAACATAAAAATACAATTTAATTAGCGAAAATTGTCTGCAGTTCAATAATTTATTGCAAATTTTGTATAAATAAGTTGCGTGCTATTATACTTAAAAAAACTTAAACTTAATTAACTAAAACTAAAAGTGCGTGTTTAAAAAGTGTAACGGACATTTGTAATTCTAATATGTAATTCAATTGTTATGGCTTAATTAGAATTGCTATTAAATATTCTTTATTATGTGTAATAGGCCAGGGTTAATCTCAATTTGAATTAAAAATGGAATGGTAGCTGCCAAATAAATAAATATTTTTTATTTCCAATTAAACTACTACCTTTTATTTATCATCAAAGAATCACATGTGTAAATAATTTGTTTATGAGATCCTTAGATTTCCTGTATCACGTATAATTAAAAAAAAAAATTAAACCAGGAGAGAGTAGCTTCTCAGATTTCACTGCTTGTTGTGATTCAAGCCACATTGTTTATTTGCTGAAGAATTGAAAAAGACATTCAGATATTAGAAATCATTCAGAGATATGAGGGAATTAACGAGCAGCTTTTCATTGAAAATTTATGCTATCAGAGATCCTTCATTGCAGTTCGAAAGCAATTCTAATATTCTACCTTTGATTTTTTTTATGATTTCAGATTTCTTAAGTTTCAATACACGAATCCACTACCCACAGCAGTCACTTCTATTATGCATAAGTTTGGTTGAATTTAAAATCAATAACATTACTTAAATTATTCGAAAAATACTTCAAAGTACACAGAAATTATAAAATTAAATATAGAAAATCGAACATTGAAAGGTCTGTAATTATCAAATAATCGGAGCATTCAATTCCCATCCATTATTTTACAAAGTTCCCCAAACTCATACCTTCTTCTTTAAGCAGTTCATTCTACGATAAATTTCTAGGAAAACAACATTCTATAGATTGAGTTTAAATCAACATATCGAGACTATAAAATCAATAAGAAATGTTTTTCTATATTCCACAACCACATATTTAATTTGAGCAAATATTATTGAATCATTCTTAAGCAGCTTGCTTATCTCTTTCTAGCTAGAAGCTTAATGGAGAAAATACCCTGTCATAAATCTTCTTACTTAATATTGTTGTTATGCATTGTTTTTTTTTTTTTCATTTTAAATATCAACGCTTTCTCAACTCGAATTTATTGGGCAAATTAAATCTTATCAGCACGAAAAAACAAACAGAAGAAATACACAAGCCACTAGAAAGAAACGTCATGCAATAAATTTATTTTAGTGAATTTATAAATTTGATTTATATTTAGAGAGGAAACCAGAAAAAACTAGCCATAATTCAAAGAACAGCTTGCACAGGGGCAGCGAGGGCAATGCAATCATGTCCCACTGACGTGCTGATGAATCTGATACCCATTGATATTTTCATTAAGTAACCAATGAATTACGCGATAAGACTGCTGAATGCTGGACAAGTAAGACCTACGGTCACAGTAATATCCTTCATATATTATCCAATGAAGTTAAAGAACTTACAGACTACCTCACCTTGAAAAGGTATCCAAGGCTTCCTTTCCTTCTAGGGACGACTGGAAGGACGGCAAGCATCATAAACAATCCAATATAACTCTCTAAATCGATCGGCGGGGATGTACTCAGCAGATTTGAGTATATCTCAATCCGCTCTACCTCGCAAACACTACTAGCATCTTTTAAGCAGAAGAATCGACTGATACAGCAAAGTGGCGATCAATGCTTAAAGTTTCCCCATTACTAAATGTAGAGACTAGTCTGTGAACTTATCACGTTCGTAAACAAAACTGTTTGGATTTAACCCCTTGGTAAATCCTTATTCAAAATGAAACATCCGGCAAACCAGGATTTTGTGATATCAAAATGGCATACTTATGTGCTAATCGGACCGAAGCTGCTCTATGCACTCGGTCACTACATCAACCTAATCTACCCTAACCTTAAGAGTATACAGCTCAATGGGAAAATACCGATTCGAAAGGCGTCTTCAAGGCTTTAAGAAGCATTCCCTACATATCAAAGCTTTGAAGAGATAAGGGTAGGGTACTCCTTAAAGTCAGAGATTCTTTCGTGCTCGAAACTCATACGCACTTATAAGTTTGAAGTAGGCATGATAGAGCGCTAATACACGCTGCATCGCAATGCAGCATTTCGTTTGCTTGCATGTCAAGTTTTGGAAGCGAAAAGTGTCAGAAACTTGCGAGGTAGACAAACATGCACGGTTCCCGATTTTACTGCATCTTTTTGACATTTTCCTTCTCTCTGTTTCATTTGTTTCATTTTTTTGCTTTATTCTTATTCTGATTTTATAAAGTGCAGGCATTAATCTCTGTGCGACAAGATGCAAATTAGCAAATTATGATAATTAACTAAAAATAATAAATAATTTATTAATAAATAATACGTGCTTTACACGTTTTTTAAATATTTACAAAATATTGAATGAATAATAATGTTGAATGTTGTTTGAGCGAAAACAGAATCAAGAAAATAAACCGATTTGCCAAATTGATGAAAACAGAGATGCTGAAACATTTCAGCGTATAATAATAGCTCATAAGATTTCGTAGCGTATTTCGAAAAACGGAATTGCGATAGTTTCTGGATTAGGAAATCCAATATCACTCATACTCAGACTTAACGTTATGCATAACGTTGCAGAGTTTGAGTCTTTTTTTCTTCTATGAATAATCAATAAATAATTCCATTGTTTTGTATGTACATTGTACGTTTAAGAAATAACGCCTGGATAATATTAAGTAATACAAAATTTTACTTAGGTGCAATTAAGTAGTAATATTTGAAATATTTTTAGTGCCGTTTTTTTATCATAGAATTGTGTTGGTAATTTCATTGTTTCATATTGAATTTACCTTTTTCCATTAACCCTTATTCTCCTGACAACTTTTACACCTTCAATTTACTGAAAAGGTACACCTTAACACATTTTGTAAGGATTTTATAAACAAATATTTATTTTTTTTTTAATTTTGTTACATTGTTATGGGGAAAAAGCAAGTAAGCAACCAAAAGCAAGTAAATAAATAGGATATGAATAACAAAATAAAACGCTAAATGTTACACGTGTACCTATTCAGGAGAATAAGGGTTAACATGATCCTAAGCATTTTCCTAATACATATGCCGAACATAGTCACTTATACATCAGTGAGTATGAACACCGAAAAACCGATTCGTTACAGTTCTCTGAGAACCGGTTTTGTTTTTGTTTATATTGGAAATTCAAAGTATGGAGTTTTTTATTTGACTAGTCCTGGTCTATATTTCGTATTAAGAGTATTTTCCACTGTAACGTAGTGTTATTAAACTCATTTATTTTATTTATTATTAATTTGTGAGAAACTGTAATTTCTCATGAAAAATTAATTATAATTGAAAACCAAACCGCAAATTTGTAGGCAGTTATCATTTTTTATGTGAGCCGAATCTTTTATTTGTGACCAAATGAGCAGAACGTGCTCAAACTCGTTAATTATATTGTTGAACATGACTTTATTACTCAGTTTTTTATTTCTTATTAAACCCTCGTTAACTTAATTGGCATTGGCAGTAAATAACTTCACTCAATGTATTTGCCAAGTAAAAAATCATGCATTTAACTCGAAAGTGCAAAAAGAGTCGAAGCTTTTTTTACATACATAAAATAAAATACTCAATCATTACATTGTGATTATAAACATCACTCAAAATTGACTTTTGTATATTTTTGATTTGTTTAATTTCAGTTTGATTTCTGCGCGAGAAATGAAATTTGCGTTAATAATATTCTTTGCGGGATTCGCAGCAGTAAGTGAAACTTGAAATTAAAACTCAAACTAACGTGGAGATGGCGCTGTTAAATCAGTGCTGTACGAAACTATGCTCAAGCCTTAAGCTTAATCCTATGTACAACATATGGATGGCCCAAAAGTTCATTTTCACGCGGGTATGAGTTTGCCGCGCATCATTATCTTTAACTATGAAGTTTTTTCTCTATTCCACCCAGCTCACCCATGCCGGAGTTAAGGAAGAAATTGCCGCTGCTGAATATTTACAAAATCTCAATAAAGAGATTGCTCAACATACTAATATTGAAACAGAAGCTTCTTGGGTTTACGCTTGCAATATAACCGATGAAAATGAACGCAAGAAAAATGAGATTTCTGCTGAGTTTGCAAAATACAATAAGAAAGTATCAAAGGATTTACTGAACTTCAATTGGCGCACTTATAAATCTGATGATTTGCGTCGTCAATTTAAAATGCTTTCGAAATTAGGCTATTCCGCGTTGCCGGAGTCCGATTTCGCTGAACTTTTGGATGTTGTATCTCGCTTAGAATCAAATTTTGCCAAGGTGAAAGTGTGTGCTTATAAAAATCCGGGGAAGTGTGATCTCTCTTTGGATCCCGACATTGAGGAAGTGTTGGTAAAGAGTCGTGATCCTGAAGAATTGAAGCATTATTGGGTTGAATTTTATAATAACTTTAGAGGTGCGCGTTCGGACTTTGAGCGTTATGTGGAGCTGAATACGAAGGCGGCTAAATTGAACAGTAAGTTCACCCTGAACCCGTATGAACCGTGAGCATATTAGTGCAACATGAAAACTATCTTCCGCTCGTCACTGATTCACTTTCAAACAAAGAAAAAAATCAATCTTATTTTCTGTTTTATTATAGATTATACTTCGGGTGCTGAAATGTGGCTCGATGAATATGAAGATGAAACCATAGAACAACAGCTTGAAGATATCTTCGCTGAGATAAAGCCACTCTATCAGCAACTCCATGGTTATGTCCGTTATCGTCTGCGTAAATTCTATGGTGATGATGTAGTCTCAGAAGAAGGACCTATACCAATGCATTTACTAGGTAATATGTGGGCTCAAACATGGTCAGATATTGCCGATATTGTTTCACCATTCCCTGACAAGCCTATAATCGATGTCACTGAAGAAATGGTAAAACAGGGTTATACAGAAAAGAAAATGTTTGAAATGGGTGATGATTTCTTCCAATCCATGAATCTGGTAAAATTGCCACAGTAAGTGACAACTAAAGACAGAATAACAGTTTCCTCATGTCTCATTTCCTTCCATTTCTCACAGAGATTTTTGGGATAAGAGCCTTTTGGTGAAACCGACCGATGGACGTGATCTCATTTGCCATGCCAGTGCTTGGGATTTCTTTTTAACTGATGATGTACGCATCAAACAATGCACGCGCGTTACTCAGGATCAATTTTTTACAGTCAATTTTTTACAGTACATCATGAATTGGGCCACATTCAGTATTTCCTACAATATCAACATCAACCGTGTGTTTATCGCACTGGCGCCAATCCTGGTTTCCATGAAGCGGTCGGTGATGTTCTCTCACTATCGGT
This sequence comes from Toxonevra muliebris, assembly GCA_963691655.1. Lineage (NCBI taxonomy): Eukaryota > Metazoa > Arthropoda > Insecta > Diptera > Pallopteridae > Toxonevra > Toxonevra muliebris. Next base: position 3,088,612 of record OY829329.1, read on the forward strand.
ATCAACACCCAAACATTTGGAACGTGTTGGTTTACTCAAGGATTATAAGCGTGATGATGAAGCACGCATTAATCAATTGTTCCTTAAAGTAAGACATTCCTTTCCCTTTTTTATGACGATTATGGGCAAAAGCGCTTTAAACTTCAGGTCTCATAAATATGCCAGCCACTGCTTTAGCGATTAAGTTGGACTTGAAATAACAATTTTTTTTTGCATGCTAGGCTCTGGATAAAATTGCTTTCCTACCTTTTGCTTTTACCATGGATAAATATCGTTGGGCTTTGTTCCGCGGTCAAGTTGAGAAATCGAAATGGAATTGTGCTTTCTGGAAGTTACGTGAAGAATACTCAGGTATTGAACCACCAGTGGTGCGCACTGAAATGGACTTTGATGCACCAGCCAAATATCATGTTTCCGCCGATGTCGAGTACTTGAGGTGAATTCAATTGAAGAATCTTTTCATTGGGTTTTTTTTCATAAAAAATGTTAAATTTTCAGATATCTTTTCTCTTTCATCATTCAATTCCAATTCTATAAATCTGCTTGTATTAAAGCTGGGCAATATGATCCTTTGGACCCAGAACTACCTTTGGATAATTGTGATATTTATGGTAGCCATGAGGCAGGCAATGCTTTCCAGTAAGTTTTTCAAGAAAAATTAAGCTTTGGAGCTTTCCAGACGATGGAAAATTAAAGCTCCAAATACTTTCATTTACTCTCTGTGATATTTGTTTCTAATATAGTGAAATGCTCTCAATGGGTGCTTCGAAACCTTGGCCCGATGCATTGGAAGTCTTCAACGGTGAGCGCGTCATAGCTGGCAAAGCGATTGCAGAATATTTTGAACCTTTGCGTGTTTGGTTGGAAGCAGAAAATATCAAAAATAATGTACATATTGGATGGACTGTTTCGGACAGTAAGTTTCTATTTTCATTTGGTTCTTGATTGATAATATTGGAAACTCTTTAACCATATACCTCTTTCTTTGCAGAATGTGTTCCATCTTAAAAGCGAGGAAATTTATTTACTTTCCAGTTTCAAAATTGTTTGAATACACAAATTTTAAGTGTTAACATTTAACAGTTAACACTTTATTCCTAGAATGACTTTAGTTTTTTCTATAAAAGAAATTATTATTATTTCTAAACAGTATTAAAAATTTAATACATAAAATATTGAAGAGTTTTATTTATTATTTTTTTTTTAAATACCCAAAACTATTTTATAAATATGCAATAAATTATAAATATACAATAAATCATTAAGCCCATCAGAACCTATGATATTCAATTATGGGGTTCAGCTGATTCCACCGCGACTTGGAAAACCCAACATTACTCTAAAAAACTTAAATAAAAACCGCAATAATACCAAATCTATTTGCTTTAGACTTGCTAAAACAATCCAAAAATAATAGAAAATATATATATTAAAATTTCGGAATTTTAGGTTTGTATACTGATTACGAATTACATATCTAAAAAGTAGATTCAATAAATAATAACAAAAAAAGTATAAGAAAAAGTTGATTATTATAAACAAACCCGATTCTAATCAACTTTTTACCTACATAAGCTCAGTGAAGAGAGTTTAAAAACTTGAGAGCATGCAAACAATCATGATGAAAGTCTCATTTAAACTTGGCTTAAAGAGAAATCGAAATAAAAGAAACACAGACAACAACAAACAGCTACCATAGCAGGTGGATTATTTATGGTCTCGCTACTAAATGTTTTAGTTGCTGCTATGTAATGCTAAAGAAAACATCTTAAGACTAAGCGCGGAAAACTAACAACGTTGAATTTAGGATTGGCTTAAATTTAAAATTACATAGTAAAACAAAAGTCACGTTTTAGCTTGAGCTAATAAATAGCTGAATTTGTTTTTGTATTTTGAAAGTGAGTGAAATTAAAGTTGACAATATTGCGCAGACAAAAATTATAAATCTTTGCAGAGACTTAATTTTAGACTTATATACCAGTGATTATCTGTTATAGGTTGAAAGTGAAAAGTGCCAAAAAACTTTGACGTAAGTATTTAAACATACCATATAATAAAAATTTGAATACAACATATGCATGCATGCGTATACAAATTAAAAGGTAAAAGTTGAGTAGCTGATCGCATAGTGTTACATATGTTGACTTTCCAATAAACTTAAAGATTAATTCAAAATAAATTATGTCAATTCAATTAAAGGCGCTTTGTACTTTGACCTATACATATCTGCTTTGTAAAGAAGCGGTTACCGATTATTGCATTCGGCAAGAGAAGACTGGTTCTAGCACGCACCTTGACCACAATATATTAAGTGGCACATAGTGCTAATTGCACTTTAATTGAAAAATATTATTGCTACTTTTTAAGTTTTGTATTTAGTAATACAAAAAATATTTATTAAATTTATTAAATATTAAATAGTATGACCAAAGTGTTTGGTAAATAGAATATAATAGAATTACCAAAGTGTTTGGTAAATAGAATAAAATATAATGCTGTTAAAAGTTTTATAAATGCAAAAACAACTTCGATTTTAAACATTTGTTATTGCGTTGAATTATTTTTATTCTTTTAAAATTTATTTTATTTTGCAGTCCTTGAATGCTTTAATAATGCGTAGATTAATTTCTTTAGCTGAGGTGGTAAGTTTCATAAATATAATATAATAGTCGGATTCATGTAAATACCTCGTAAACCTTGTAAACTGTATAATCACGTAAACACACTGTCAAATTTAACATAAATCTAGACACACTTTACAAGGAATTTACGATTTTATATGAGTTCGCTTAATATCTTTCTGATCTCTTACATATGGAAGCACAAGAGCTTTAAGCTCCTACTGTTAGCTGTAGGTAGATGAGCTTTCCATATGTAAATCTCAACAAGCTTTAAAGATCGCTCTCTAATTTCTCCTTGCAGCTTCTGCTGTTACTACCCATCGTCAATAGTAGTTCGTCACCATTGCTTCCTTCTCAATCCATCATCGATGCCGAACTTGCAAAATTTCTTACTCAAGTCAATGAACATCTGGCAAATCTTTACAATCGAGAGGTACACGCTAGTTGGCAAAATGAAATCGCCGGCCCCAATGATCTTATTGCCTTGCTACAATCAGAGATAGCCACCGAAGAGATAATGAATTACGTGCGTAGTATTTATACCAAGTCCGAACTATTTAAGCGGCTTAATATTGACGATCAGCACTTGAAACGTCAATTGACACAAATACCTGAAGTTGGCTATGAAGCTTTAGGGCGGAAGGATCTAGAATTAATGTATGCGGTGACAGCCAACTTGAGCGAAATTTATAAAAAATCGAAAATTTGCTCTTTTGCTGTACCAGAGGAATGCGATTTGACTTTAATACCGCATGTGCAGAATATATTGCATGCGAGTAAAAATGTCTCTGAAATTGAGTATTATTGGCTAGAGTGGCGGAGTAAAACGGGAGTGGCAGCGAAAGCAGATTTCATTCAATTTGTGAAGCTTTATAGAAAGGCAGCAAAACGAAATGGTGAGTAGTTTTTTAAAATCAGATGTTTATGGGTTTTTGTATGTAGACGTCTTTGATTATAATTATAGAAAACTCTTTCTTCTTACAGGTTTCTCCAAACCTTCCGATTTCTGGTTCAAAGATCTCGAAGAGAATAGCTCTGAAGCTTCAACGTTAATGGATAAATTCATGACTGATTTAGGCCCATCATTCCAGCAATTTCATGCTCACGTACGCGCTTCATTACGAAAGCAATATGGCGAAGAACTTATATCAATAGGACAACCATATCCACAAAATCTTGCAGAAATCTTCATAGGCAATGCATATCGTAAAGCTGATCCTGAATGGTTTATCGATTTTCCATATCCGGAAGTGGGCATGCCTAACATCACAGAGGGACTGCTGAGACGTAGTGTTAGCAATCCACAAAGAGTTTTTTGGAATGTAGCTGATTATTTTAGATCATTGGGCATGCCGCAATTAGAGCAGTGAGTACAATGTGGGCTAAAAGAATCTGAAGAGTGAATTTTTTTTTGGAATTTTAGCGATTTTTGGACAGAAAATACCAAACCCAAAGCAGACTTGGAAGACGAAGGCAATACGTGTTGGCATAAAGCATGGAAATACTATGGCATAAATCAAGTGAATTTATCATATTGCCCTACTGTGGATGAAGAACGTTTTTTCAATATGTTTGAAGCAATCTCCGATGTTTACTACTACCGCGCTTATCAAACACAACCGACACTCTTCCAGGAAGAACCTTTTCCAAATTTCAATGATGCGGTGGGTAAAGTTTTCTCGCTTGCAGCATCATCACCTCGTTACTTGCAAAAGATAAAAGCGGTGGAGGAGGGACGGTATACAACAGTGGAAGCAAGAATCAATCGCTTGTATTGGCAAGGGTTACGCACGATTTTCTTGCTGCCAGTATTCTACGTGCTCGATCGTTATCGGGTTGAGGTGTTGGATGAACGTATTGATATATCGGATAATTGCGCTTATTGGCAGTTAACGGAAAAATATACAGGCGCTGAACCGCCAGTGATGAGAACAAATGAAGATTTCGATGCACCAGCTAAGCTTTTGATTGAGGTGGACGATCAATATACGAGGTAGAGAAAACTTATTTCAATAAGCTTTAGTGGAAGCTTAAGGCTCGTGTACAGTTTTAATTTTAATATTTTTTATACAATTACAGTCAAGTTATGAGCACAGTTTTGCAATATCAACTTTATAAACACTTTTGTGAACTATCCGGACAATATAAGAAAGGAGATGCTAGTCTACCGCTAGATTTGTGTGATCTCTCAAATCAACGGGAAGTGGGACCCTTAGTTTTGTAAGTTTCCAATGAGTGCTTTTAAGCTTTCCATATCAAAGTAGAGTTGCCATATTTTTTTATATTTTTACTTATTAATATTAAATAAATTGCAGAAAGGCAATGTCTTTGGGTTCTTCAAAGCCTTACAAAGAAATACTGCAAGTAATGACAAATGAAAGTGAATTGAAAATGGATGGCTTACTGGAATATTTCCAGCCTTTATTCGATTGGTTGAAGGAGAAAAATCAAAAGGAAAATGTTGAAATCGGTTGGGAGAAATCAAATAGTAAGTAAACTGAAGTACTTAGTTTTTTAATTTAAAATCAATCTTTTTTTTACAGGGTGCAAAGCATAAATGGACGGTGTAAGACGTCATTAAAGTCTTAAGTGATGTTTTGCAGTTTCTATTCTATAGACCACCCTTAAAGTATGTTTAGGGGTGTTACATTTAAAATTTCAAATTACTGTAAAAAAAAAAAAAAAAATTATTATTGTTTTTACGTTTTAACAATAAAACGTAAATCAGGAAATATTACTACTAAAACTTATGAAGCCGCTTATTAAGTGGTATCGACATCATCAAAATTATATTGGTACAGAATAGCGTAAGTTACCAAATTCTGTTTATTAATTTAATTTAAAGATGAAATGTTCCGAAACTCTTCGGGACCCCAACCATTTTGTGTGAAAATAATCATAGCTTATGAAAATTGTAAGTTAAGTTATATTGACTATGAAAACAGTGCATATAACTCCTAAACTAGACCTGTTGGTGAAAAACAATTCTTCAGTTTTGAAGGAAGTTCCGGAGATAGATATATTTCAGGAAGAAAACAGTGCGACCAGTGTAATAAATAGGTAGAAGCCCTTGCTTTAATTAATTCCTGCGTTTTGCTCGTGGTGGAAAAGTACTTACGAGGCATCAACCATGACGTTGCTCTTTAAAGCAACCGTGCAAAAGCTTCAATACAAAAATTGCATCTTTACTCTTCCGAGCGAAATAAAACTTAATTGCTCAATTCACAAGCTGTCTTATTTAGCGTCGTATCCTCTCATTTGTCATAAATTCTCTGAGTTTCCATACAAAATTATAAGATTATATTACAGCTTGTGGATTGACCAATTATTTTTTTCTAAATTCCATGTACAGTACATGGGCCAAAATTTTCACAGTGAAGGCTAAAATAACAAATACTGTACGGCATGGGAAATAAAATTCACTGCATAGTTTTAGGAATCCAAGTTGCAAATAAAGTTCACAGGGTGTTTAAGTTTCTGCTGTTTATGTCTTAATTTGTCAATAGATTTTTGACATAAGGTGTTTTTTTTTTAACTCAGAACACGGAGTAGTGTAGAGCACGAGCACGCTCTGATCAGAGCACGCCCTGACAACTCTGATTTAATTTTAAAACGCATAGAGCATGAACTGTCAGATAACCGCTATTTTTAATTAAGTTTACTTTTTAACAAAGTTTTTTTTCAATCGTTTTGATTTTTTTTTTGTGCAAAATGGATAAATTAATTATTCTGAGCCCTTGTCCGCCATTTCAAATTTTTATGTATTCTGTCAAAACATTTTTTTCAATTGAGCTTAGTCTGATCAGTTAATTTCTTCTGAGCACGTAGAACATGCTCTGAGCGCCCTCTGATCACAAAAAGAGACACAATTACGCTTGCTCTGAGTGCTCAGAGCTAAAAGGAAACACGCCTAATAACTAGCACCAGCTACCAAAAAATAATAACTAAAACTAGTATCAAGCAACATTATACTCTTTTTTCCGCACATTTACAACAAATACATCTCTGCGCTCTCTCACTGAAGTCTTCACATCCCCATTCTTATTGTGAATATCAGCAAAAAAGAAGAGGACGAGTGACAGTAGGAAAGCAAACAAAGAAAGAATAAGAAATTTAATACAGCGCGTGGCTGTGGTTTCTAATAAAATTAAAATTAAATAAAACTTTTAATAACGCGAGTGTAGTGAAAATAAAACATGATAGTATACGTTGCTACGTTTCGTACACCGTAACCTGAAGAACGTCGATAACGGGGACATGAATTCATTTGTGGAAAATTGATTCTTGGGTATTCATTGGCTGTGAATATTGAGGCATACCATTAAGATTGAAGAGTTCAGAGTGCACCGAGTAATATTTCCAAATTTACTTCCCATAGGTAAGCGATTTTCTATACACAGTTATCACAAAATTATGACAATTTTTAATCAAAGCTTCAAGTTTTTTAATTTCTACGAGAGTTAAATTATCCTATATCCGTGATCAGTTTTCCAACATATACATATATGCAAAGAATTTTTCCCGTATATAAAATCGATAATTGTACTGTGTGCAGCTTATAGTTTGTTACTCTTTCCACCAGTTTTTAGCCTATACAGTGTTAGAAAGGGTAAGGGTGGTTCATCTGAATTTCTCGTATGTCTATAGTATTGATATTTTATTATTTTCATGATCAAAATTTAACATAACATAATTCAATAGCAATTGAGAACATGCCATGCGATATTATCTGTCTAATACGAACTCTTTTCAAATGCAATTAAAAGCCTCAGGTTAGTGTTTTAATCGATTTAGCACAGATTTTAATTAAATTAAATAATTTAATTATAAACATAAACCTTTATGTTTTATTGATTGTAAGAACGTTCACAAAAACTTTAAGCTATATCATTATCAAACGTTTCTCATCTGTAGTTCTACCAGTTACACACTCTAATTTGCAAATAATAAGTATTACTAATTTTTGGCATAGAACCTACTAATTAGTTACTTAGATATCACAGAATAATTCTTTTCCTTAATTTATTAAATTTATTTCATTACTAACACAAAGAAACTTTGTTTTTTTTGTTTTTAGCGATTACTAATTTTGAATGATTTTAGTTTTTTTTTTCATTTGAGCTTGTCGGGTTTTGATTAAGACAGACAACAAAAAAGTTATCACAATTTCGTGAAACATATCATTAGCTAAATATTAGTTCTACTTCCCTAATGCTTTCTAAGCTACGTCATAGACAATTTAAAGAAACATTAAGGGGGTTCACACCATGTTATAAATGTTCAGTTTGTGATTATGATTTAGTTTACTTAAAGTGAACGTACTCATAGCTGAAAAGCGAAAGCGAATGGTAAATAAGCAGGTGTTTACAGCAATGAAGCAATTAGCTGATTATGTCTTAATTTCATTCAATTTATCCTCATCATATGGTACATATAGTATTTTTTTAAAACGGCTATGAAACCCCTTATTATTATATGGAGAGGTTTATATATACTTAAACATATGTATCTTTCTTGAGCTACCTCTCAATTGTATTAATATATCTAATATATATGATTTATATACAAGTTCAACAAAAATAAAAAGAAACATTAATTATAATGATGACAAATAGGTACTTAGTAATTCATATATAATTATGTATATGTTTGTATGTATGTAAGTTTGTATACAAATTAAATTGTTTATGAGAACTAAATTGAAATAATTAAAAACATTTTTTTAAAAACAGTTTAATAAAATATGTACACACAAATAACTCAACGTGTAAAGAAATTGAAGTAAACAAACTACTGAGGGGTCCGGTAAAAGTATTCCAAGTCGACATCAAATTTAAATATTTATTTATATTTAATTTTACTTATATACAGTCAAAAAGATCAATAGTTTTACCAAAAATCTAAATGAAATTTGAATGTTTTTTCTGTTAAAGGTATGAAATCTATTTGGGAAAACTTTTAGCCGTGTTAGGAGTTGCATTTAATTATATTAAAGCAAATATCTTCAAATTCAACTTTAATATAATTTAATTAATTCATTGATTCATTTAATGTGGTTACTAAAATTATTCATTCATTGTCAAGTGCACTATGAGTACATAAGATGAATGCATAAAATATACTATAATTAATTGTGTGTTAATAAACGACAGTGTATATATAAAACAACACTCGCGGGTTCTAAAGGGGTTTTGGCGATAAAACCCCATCCTTTCCGATATAAAAAATCTCATACGTTTTAAACGTTGGTCATGAATCAGCAAAAAGGCGAAAGAATTAACTGCTCCCCCTTCGGAAATGTCTGTATTCGTTAGTGTACAATAATATACGACTAATGCACTACATACATATAAAGAATTTCTATTAAAGCATCAAAGCAGTATGAGACATCCTCATGCAAGTGTATCTAAATATCTACATACATTCATCAAATTGCTATAATTATTGTTCAAAAAAAAAAAAAAAAAAATAAAAATAATAAAAAAACAACACTAAGATAAATAATAATTGCAATTTTTAATTCATTTGAATTAATCATGAATAATGTTGAAGTTTTGTTACTTTTTTTTTTAGAAAATGCAAATATTTTGATTAAATGAAAAATTGTAATATGAGCGTGTTATTTGTAATTGTATTTTTATATGTCACGCCCGGTTGTGATGTGAAGACATCAATTCTAAGAAATTTATGTTAATAGTTTAACTAAAATTTACTTACTTATATTTATTTGTAGTTATTTGTATGTAGTTAATTTAGTTGACAATTTTACATTTACGTGTGTGCATTTTATTAAAATGATTGCATAAATATTTAAATAGAGGTAAAGCGGTGATGATTGAAGAGCGTTAAGCTTTCAATGCTAAAAATACGGAAAAGTTCATTAACCTGTGAGTAAGATTTATTCATTGCTTGTGAAAATTTCAACCGAAAGTGAAAATTTTTCATGAGAATTTATGTCATGCCTTGTAGACCTTCAGAATTTTGCTCATCGATTTTTGAAGGGTATAACTTGTTGTGAGCCCAGGATGGTGAGTGGAGAAGATGGAAGGGATATGGAAGCTGTCCGGTGTATCCTCTGGGTACCATTGTCAAACACATATGTTTGAGTTTTGAATTATTTTAATATTAATACTTATAGTTTCATATATAAATGGAAAGTTACTTTCCGAGGTTGCCCAGAGGCCTGCCGAGAGGTAATAGCTGTTTGGAAATAAGTTGTTTTGAAGTTGTGCCTTAGAGTCCGTTATATATAACTGGCTGAAAAAGTAAACTGACTGAACTACTGAGCCTTTGCTATCATTTTGAGCTTTAAATACTTTTTATACCTAACAATCTATAAATACTCACTCTCTCAGTGACAAAGAAATACAATTTTCAACTAACGATTTGTGCATTTTCAAAAGTTCAGCTATCATATAAATATCATAACACAAATAGTACCTACAAGTATTTTTTCCCACAGTTAAAAAAAGAATTCGGAACTAAATAATTTTCACACATTTAACTGAGTAACTAGTAAATAAAAATAGTTTTTAAAATAAGTTATAAAAGGTACGAATAGGTACTTGTATGTATTAACAGCACAGCATTGCATATTTAATTAGTTGCACATGCTCAACAACTCAGTCTAAGTACGTAACTAATGCAAACATACAAACAAACATAAATATGGGTCCAGTATAACAAATTGAGGTAAGGTATTTTTATTTTTATTTAAAAAATTAGGTTATTAACATATTTTTTCGTTGTTGATTTAATGGTAGGAATATGCGTTTCAAAAATTAAACTGTCAACTTGACAGTAGTTGCTGATTCAGCAGCAGTAGCTGCTGTTATTGCTGAGCCCGCATCTTATTTTGTTAATAATTTTCAATATAGCGTAAATAATGTTTGTAGTATTTAAGTGCGGTTTTCGTGCGATAAAAAGTAAAAATTTTCACATGAGCCTAGGTCAACGTTAAACGTCAACATCAGGCATAAAGCACTGTAAGCACATATACATACATATTAACATAGATGTATGTATGTATGCTGTCGGTTTATCTGTTTAAACTTTGCGCACTTGCGCATGTTAAAAATAATTTGAAATAATTTACAATTGCAGCGTCGCGGCGCGCTTGAAAATACATGTACTACACATTCAGACATACAATGAGAAAAGTACATGCAAAAAACAAAAAAAAAAAAATAAGCTAAAGGGAAGAGAACTTTTGCTTTCAGTTGATGTGGGAATGTGTAGCCAATAATGAACCGATTACTTATGTGGTCACTTAGTTCCTTTATACTATTCGAAATGACGCGGTTTGTTACTTAAGAGGGAACTTTCACTAAACAGCTTCTAAATATTGATTATTTTTTTTGATTATTCTTGTACTTCATACTTTCATTAACGAATACCTTCTCTAGACAGGTGTATTAATTTTGCGTAAACAGCATAACTTTAAAAGCTTTTTCCTCGAAACACCTTTTTCTCGGCTGGCTGTCTATGGTCAGAATTAAGGAAAATAAATAATATGCAAAACTTTTTTCACGATAAAAAATATAACGAAATTTTAAGAGAAAAAAGTATTGTTTTTTTTTTATTCGTCGCGATATCCACGTTTTTTGAAAACTCAGACTATACATACAAAGTAAAAAGAAATTTGATTTTTTTGCTTCGGAACCATGTCAGCCAGCAACTTCTAAAAGCACCGAAGCTACAGTTTGCATTATAGTCACATAACAATTTAAACGTAATTGCTTTAATGTATGATAAACCAATGAAAATTCTTAAAAAAAAAAAACATTTTAAGTTCGTTTTATGAAAATTTAAATTGGTCAAATGGTCAGGGTATTATAGAGTTTTGCCCATTTGTGGACCGTTCAGTTGTACATATATAGGTTTACTGTTTACTATCACTATATTTAACTGACTCGTAGCTACATTTGCATCATGAGTTCTCTTTTGCAATCTTATCTGTAGTTAAAGCAAAACTGAGTACTGAATAGCCAAAAACCGATTACTCTAACATTTCCCATAACCACTATTTTTAAAGTTTTTCATCTGATTAATACCACCCTCCCTTATAATTGCATACATGCATGCAAAACATCATTTGTTTTAAGTTTATTTTATTTTTTTTTTGTTTTGTTTTTTATTTTTCCATGTAGATATTTAACAATACTTTTTTCCTTAACTACCTGTTGTTTTAGTTGCTGTTTTTTTTATTGTTGTATCTATGTATGTAGTAACTATAAGCACAGTGCTAATTTTGATTATCTCATATACATATACATGATATTGCCGTCGACACTTTGACGTTACAAATTTGAATTTGAATTTGTTTTTGTTATTGCTGTTTTTTTTTTAATTTTATTTTAAAGTAAGTAAGTAATTTTTAGAAAATATTCTTATGCGAAAATAAAGTTGTCAGTAGTGTTTTAGACGCGTTACAATACGTTACGAGATTTGAAATTTGAAAAGGGAAATCTTGAGCCTCCGTCGGCTAGAATTATTGAGCAGGTTTAGAATCTCATATACTTATTGTATTTAAGCGTGTGAATAAAGTAACAATTGAAAGAGTAGCAATTACTTTCAATTAACAAAAAAAAAAAAAAAACGAAAAAATTAAACTTGAACTTGTACCAGCTTAGCTGAAGGCACTAAAACAATACGATCGTTTGTGTGCAAAGGACTTTGAAGATCATCAAAGATCACTTTTTCACTTTGCGGAAATGGGTAGTAATTAATTTAAAGCTTGAGTTTGCAACAGTATTAAAATAATACGATTGTTTGTTTAAAGGAGTTGAAAGATCATTGAAGATCAGTTTGCTAAATATTTGTTTATAAATTTGGAAAAGTAAAAAGTTCTAAGTGATTTTTTTTTTTTTAAGGTGAAACAAGTGAGTGAAATAAAGACTGTGCCGAAACGATAAAATCTGAATATCATAACGAAATTTTGCAATCAAAATATAAGAAAGATTTTGGAAATCAACCGTAAAAATTTATCCATCTTAGTCTGCATAACAAAGATAAATTTGGGAAAAAGCAATTTTGTGAAGTGAAATTAGTTACAGTTTGAAAAGAATAGAATGAAATAATAAAGAAATAAAATTCAAAATTCTTCAAATCTCAAAAACGAATGTGATTTAAAGTGTGAAATAAAAAATAATTATATTTTTAATCAAAAAAATACTTAAAATATAAATCCTTGAAAATTGTAATTTTCGGTTACGCAAAGTTTGATAGTCATTGTATAACTACTTCGTGAATCATATAGAAAAGACTTAAAATGTGTTCACATCATCTCCATAATTTGCACATAATTTTATGCGTCATCCTAAGTCTTCTCTCAGGCATAGCACTAGCAAATCCCCAACTTGATTTGCCGCCCATAAATGCACCGACCCCACATCCGGATATCTTTTATAATGGATATACGCCCACAACTACAGCACAAGCGATAAGCGATATAGATCGCAGCCAACGTTATGGACCACCCTACACCGATGATGGCGGTGGAGGGGATGATGGCATTGATGATTTTCGAGTAAGGTTTTTACTTTCTTTAATGAAACTATTTTCAGTTCCTTCATATAATCTTAATGTAATTCTAGAATGGTCAAACCTATGATGAACGTATGCGTTATGGTTACGCCTATCCACAACCGCAATTGCTTGTTAGTAATAATAGTTCCGCACGTGACTCACCGTTTAGTGATCGTGGTGCTAGCTATACTAATTTCAATGATAATAATAATAATGAAAATTTACGCCATCGCAATCACAATTACGATAATACAAATGATCGTTACAACAATAATAATAATCGTTACGCTGATCGTTATAATTATCCAAATAACGATTTAAATCAGAATCGGAATCCAAACTTAAATCTAAATTTGAATCCAAACTTAAATCCAAATTTAAATCCAAACTTAAATCTAAACTTAAATCCGAATTTAAATTCAAATCTTAATCCAAATTTGAATCCAAATATAAACCCCAATATAAACCCCAATATAAACCCAAACTTAAACCCAAATCTTAATCAAAATTTAAATCCCAATATAAACCCAAATTTAAATCCAAATATTAATCCTAATCAACGTTTTCCCATACCACCCACAAGCACCTTAAATCCCAACGATCCTTATAACCGTTTCGAAAATCCTTATCGCTCGAATCAGGAACGTTTCAATTTAAATGATCGTTATGTGTTTGAGCGACAAAGGCAACAACAAGATCGTCGTTATCAAATCGAATTGGAAAAATTACGTAATCTTCTTGTGGAAACTGATCACATAGGATCACAGGAGTGTACGGCAAATGTGGCAGCGCAATGGAATTTCGAGACGAACGTGAATGACTTTACACAAGCGGAAGCGGTGAGTAAGCGCGTGTAGTGAATAAATGTATAGTTGTCTCTTTTTTACGCTTAAGCGAACGTTGTTGGGAGAGAAATTTTTATAGGTAAAGCATTTTCATGAGTGTGTGTGTTTATATATTTTTTTTAATAATTTTCTTTAAATACATATGCAAGTTTTTTTATTATTTTTTATTTTAATTTGGGAAAATGTTACTTACATGCAATCTTTTGTCTACATATATTTATTTTGTTTGTATGCATGAGTGTGTGTGTGTTTGTGGGTTGGAAGAATGCGGTCAGGTCGACATTACCTCAAGGTCACACATGTAAGACAATTAGTTTTGATTGAGATTGTTTAGATTTCAATGTCAAAATTAGTTAGTTTTTCTAACGTGTTTTAAGATATTAGCGAAACTCAAATCAAGATATAAAATTAATGTCTTTAAAGTTTCAATCGACATTTTTTTAAGAACTGGCTATGAACGTTTCGAATACGTTGACATTTCTTTTGCACTTATTTAGCGCGTTGTTTATTCATTTTATGGGGGAAACTTGTTAGAAAGAAACATCTACTTAGAAATAGGTATGTAATTGAGAGTATACCGTGGGATATTTTCTCTCCGCACAATAACCTATACAGAGAGTCAATAAACTTTTGCATTCTTGTCTCAAAATGGCATCGAAAGATCATGTTTCTATCTATAAAACATGTAACTTGAATTATTTTCAATTTCCAATTAATTTTTCAGCTTAATGCCCAACATCATTACGTAGACTATCAGCGACTTGCAGCAGAACAGTCAAAAAGAATCAATAAAGAACTAATATTTGATAGAAGATTGTATCGGCAATTGACCCTGCAAACTGAAGTGGGACCCAATGCATTACAACCTGATACTTTAGATAGAGTAAGTTAATTAATTTTAGAAATTAATTAGAACAACAAAATAATTGATTTCAATCTCACGCTAGTACAACCGCCTGATCAACGAAATGCTGTACATTTATAATGGCGCCAGCATATGCGCCTATCAACAACCCTTCCAGTGCAACTTACGCTATATACCCGATTTGAAGGAGATAATGGCCAAGAGCCGTGACTGGGATGAGCTACAGCATACATGGGTTGAGTATCATCGTAAAGCGGGACGTGAGATGAGGGATGGTTACGAGCAGCTGATCGATGTAATGAATGAAGTAGCTTATGCAAATAGTAAGTAAACCAACTCGCTTTCTTTATGTACACATTTCAATTCAATTAAAATTTCTTTCTACAGATGTCACCAATGGCGGTGAATACTGGTATCTCGCTTATGAGTCGGGTAACTTTCGTCAAGATGTTGAAATCGTTTGGGAGCAAATACGCCCACTCTACGAGCTGCTTCATTCGTATGTGCGTCGTAAGTTACGCGATTATTATGGACCTGATCGTATTAACCGCATAGCGCCAATACCATCGCATGTGCTCGGAAATATGTTTGGGCAATCGTGGTCGAATATTTTAGATATATTGATACCATATCCAGGACGTAAATTGATTGATATCACACCACGTATGCTGGAGCAAGGTTATACGCCATTGCTAATGGTTCAATTGGCTGAAGAGTTCTTTACATCTATAAATATGTCTGCAGTGGGTCCAGAGTTTTATGGTAACTCCGTGTTTGAGCAGCCATTGAATCGTCGTGTATTGTGTGAACCTTCCGCGTGGGATTTCTGTAATCGTCATGATTTCAGGGTGAAAATGTGCGCTGAAATAAATCAGAAAAGTTTCATTAGCGTACACCATGAAATGGCACACATTCAATATTTCCTACAATATCGTCATTTACCGAAAGTTTTTCGCAATGGCGCTAATCCTGCATTCCATCAGGCCATTGGTGATGCCATTGGGCTTTCCGTCTCCACCCCGAAACATTTTCAAACGCTGGGCTTATTGCAGCGCTCGGTCGATGAGTCGAGCTATGATATAAATTATCTGTTTACAATGGCCATCGATAAGGTTGGTAGTTTTTGTTGTAAAACTTAAGTTTATTTGTATTAACGTTCTCGTTGTTTCTTTTCAGATTGCTTTTCTACCATTTGCTTTAGCTTTGGACAATTGGCGTTATGATCTTTTTAGTGGGCGTGTTAACAAGCATGTGGCCAATTGTCATTTCTGGTTGCTAAGGTTAGTTTGGGTGATTCGAGTTCTTTTAGTTCAATTTACATATTCTATTCTTTTAACAGAGAAAGATACAGCGGCATCAAACCACCAGTTTTACGTTCTGAAAAGGATTTCGATATGGGCGCAAAATATCATGTACCCGCAAATATACCTTACATCAAGTGAGTAATAAGATTTTAAGTGTATTATCTATGGAATTATATTTTGACACTTTTTATGCTTAATATTGCTGCTCTGATACTAGATTCCAAAAGTACAATTTATATTGTTATAAAAAACGTAGCAAAGCAAATGAAAATGGGAGCTTTCTATGATAAATTACAGAACTAGAAAGAAATCTTTGTCGGCTTTCATGATCCTAAGGCGACATTGATGACTCAATTAGTGCAATGTTTGTTTCATTGTCGAGAATTCTTCGTTTTTAAGGATTTGAGTTATGCGAAGTTTTTTTTTATAATTCACCAGTAAAATAAATTTGAAAAGTGTTTTAAATTCGGGATTTTCTTTCTTTTACATCTTTTGTATTTTGCTGTTACATAAAGTCAAAATGCAATGCAAGAGGTTAATTTTTTCACTTTATAGTAATTCAGGTTTTTCACATTAATTAACATCGCTTAGATTTACGCAAAGAAATGTATGCTTGTATAGAAGTTGCAAGTTGTACATATTTCCACTCACCAATTCACATAATAATGATGATGATGACCACATATCATTCAACAACAATAACAATAATAATGATAATAATAATGTTATAAGAGTTGTTGCCAAGAAAATGACAAAAATATTTTTGTTGTTATTAACTGAATATACCTGAATATCCATACGTGTGCGTGTATATTTCCCGCATTCACTTTCCACTTGAATGGAAATGGAATAAAATTAAAATTGCAATCATTTCTTCTACGCATACATGCATACCTTCATAGATATAACAAGTTATAACATAAGGCTAAAGAAAAATGTGACCTAATAAACTGATTTTTTTCTCACACATTATATATACAAATGTGTGTCAACGTTCGTGCAGTTGAAGTTAAGGCTTTAAAGCAAAAAAAAAAAAAAATAAATAAATATAATAGAAACAGTAACAGCTACAAATGCACAACATATAAACACACGAAGTAACACGCCCAAGCAAAAAGTCATTGACTACACTAGTTTGACTATGCACATGTATACATCAGCATGTATGTATGTATACAACTACTTGGCTTAATCAAACTTAAGCTTAAATGCTGGTATTATTACTATTATTACTATTGTTATTGTTATTATTTTTGTTAAATAGATACCCCTCAAGCGGCGTTACTACAAATGTGTACGTGTCAACAATCTTTATTGTAATTATATTAGCATAAAAATGCATTCAAATTAGCTTGAATAAACATATGAAAATATACACATACAAATGTATGATTTTTCGCGCCATTTTTTATTTGAATATCGTGTGATATAATCATACATTAATAATAACAGAAAAGATAATAATAATTGAAGACATGTAAATTTAAGAAATACTAATTTACATATAAGCTTACAATTTGAATGAAACAAATTATCTACAATATGAAAAATAGACAAAACTTTAACATTTTATTGGCAACAGATAACAGCAGGAATAGACACACGCCCTGCAATTATATATGTATTCTGCCAAATGTTGCTAACACAAACACTAAGGCGTGAGATGTTGTTAATGCTGTTTGCGCTGCTGCCGCCACTACTGCAAACAAGAGTTTCCTAATTTTTGGCTAAAAATTATAATTTTATTACAATTTAGAGAAAAAACAAATAATATTGAAATTATTTTGTCTTATCTCAGCCAGCATTTGAAAGACTATTTTATTGAAAATCACCTTATAGAGTATTTTTCGATCCCTCTTAATGATAAAAAATTTGATTAATCTCTTGCGCGATGAAAAATAGACTCGGATATGAGTCGTCCTTACGTTGAAAAAGTGATTAAATGAAAATAAGAAACAAAATGAACAAAACCCCTTTTTCGCTCTTCTTAATGATTCAAAAATGATAGTTAGTTAAAATAAATTTTAAAAATATATATGAGGCATTTGTGTCGGGTCAAACAAAAATAATAATAATAAAATATAGTGATGTAAGAATTAAATTTAGCTGCTATAGCTATATTGTCAAAAATTATGCCTGTTGTTAATTTCCAACATCTTTTGTTTATATTGTACTTAGAATTTAATGAACATTACCAACAACAACTGCACACATGTCTCGGAATAATTTTTTCTCTCCATTAGTTTTAAAATGGATTTTGCTGTGGCTCTTAGTGTGGAGATTCGCTCTTTTTCTCTCGTTCTCTCTATGTTTTTTATAACAAAGAGATTATATTCAATATATTTTTGTATTTTTAATTTACATTTTCAAATACAAAAATTTATCAAAAATTTTGCAGCTATTTCCTATAAAACTAACAACAAACTTCCTTTCCTTTATGCAGTTTCTTATTATTGTTTTTTTTTTTTAATTTGTAAAATTATTAATGTGTTTTTTTTGCTGCTGTTTCTTCTATATCTTCTTTTTGCTGTTGTTATTGCTTTTGCTTTTCACCTTTTACACCGTACATGCGCCACATATATCAACAGCAATAAAGTAGCTATCAAAAGACTTTTGCACCAAAATCGATTGGAATAGAAATACAATGTGGTGGTTACCACACAGATATTCAGACACATACAAATACATTTTCATTTCCACCTATACATGCAGATATATGGATATATACAGATGTTAAATTTATTTCGAAGTTGATACTATTGCTTTCATATGCAAACTTGTTCCTTGACTTGGATTCGTTGCTGGATGATATTACTATTGCATTTGGTTTTTAATGTTTGTATTTCTGGTAGTTTCGGTTTCTTTTTGAAAATTGTTACTGTGTTTTTTGATTTTTGTTGTACTTTTACTAATAGCAATGATTAAATTTCAATTTGAATTTTTTGTTTTTTTTTACAATTGCAACTTGCAACAGTTGCACATTAAGTGCAGCCAATTTTATTTGTTGCAATTCGTATATCTGGTATATCGGTTTCTTGGATTGGTTTATTTTGTCATTGTCGGTTTGTAGGACATGTTCCGTTAACCGATATTAAATATAAGGTATATGCTGCTATTGCCATCAAGTTGTTGCTATTCGTTTTAGTTTTTTTTTTTTGGTTTAGAAATAGCATCACTCTCTTACATAATCAATTCAAAAAAGTAATAAAAATAATAATAAGCCATTTTCTCATGTTTGAAGTCTTCTTTTGCTAAAACTTTTGTGCTAAGCACCGTTGTGTGTTATTTTATTTTATTTGTTGTTACAACATCAGTGTGACTTTCGAGTTTACGTTGGCGGTGTTGGTGCTGTTATGGGTGTTGCGTTCGGTGGTATTTAAAAGTGTTGCAATTTCAGTCTTTCAATATAAAATTGATGTTGCAATTTACTTTATAGGTTCTTTCAGTAGTTTAAGCTTAAGTGCTTGTATTAAGAGTTGAAATTTCTACAGCGCATTTTGTAAGACAAAGTTTTATTTATTTTATTCTTATTCAGTAGAAACCAATGATTATAATTGTAATTGGCCGATTGAAAACATATCATCGGATATTCTGCTCCTATTCGTTTTAAGAGCTTTTTGTATTCTTCAAACACTAATCAAGTCAGTTTTCTTCTATATGCAATAGAATCACCAGTTGTTTTTTGTCCAGTAATAAGGAGATTTCCTTAAAACTTTGCAAGTTTTTGGTTTTTTATCTTCTTTTAATGTAATCTATTTCCGGCGCTAATTAATCAAGCTTTTGATTAATCGAATAATCAATTAATTGATATTTAATTAGTTAATTACTCAAGTATTATTTCTTTTTTTTTTTAATTTTTAAATAGTAAAACGCAAAGTAAATTTTGTTTTTTGTCGAGTTTCGATTTGAAAACTTTTTCTTTTATTATTCACATTCGGTTTCAGTTTTAACAACATTTTTTTCTCATTTTATTTAATATTTGGTAAAAAAAATGATCGTTTATATTCTTTTTATAATATTTTTTACAATAATGAAAAAAAAAATGAAAAAAAAATTTAATTTCAATTATAAAATAATACAATACGGTCACACTCAAGCATGACTCCACCAAGGAGTCATCTTCATCGTCTTCCACTTAACTTCATCGTAGTAAAAAAAAATTGCAAAATCACGAATTACAGCACATCGAAAAATTGCTACTACAAACTTAAAAAATATATAAAAAAAATATTATTAAAAACAAAATATTAATCTCGAGTCTTATACGCATACGTTGGTTGACTTAAATCATACAACAAGATCATCATTGGCTTGGCTTGGGAGGCGCGCGACACATACGGAGGACGACACGACACATTCGAGGAGCAGCTCTCGCTTATCGATGTTATGACGAGTAGAAGGAGGAGTAGTACGGCGAGGATGTACCGCGAACTATGACGTCGACGACGTTGTATGTGGGTGATTGGCGCCAAATGTGTTATAAATTAAAATATTATATACTTATGCAAAATGATATACAAAAATACAAAAGAAATATTTAAAATTATGGCTTAAACTATAATTTCAATGTAGTATATGTGTAAAAAACAAAGTATAAGCTAAAAATTACATATGTTATACGAAAAAACAATTATCGACTACATATTCATAAAATTATGTGTATGTATAAAATATTGCTAATTGTTTATAGAAGAAGTATTCAAATGGAAAGAGAATCAAAACTAAAAGAAAACAAGAAGAAAACAGTTTCAGTTTCGTTGTCCAAAACGTTTCGTTTCATTTCGTTTTTCGTTCCGTTCCAAATTCCAAAACGTTCCAATATCACTATTCTTATTCACTTTGCCTTTTATCAATCAATCAATCAATCAAAATATCAAATCTTTATCTTACACAATTCAATGCTGTAAAGAGAGAAGAGAGAGAAATCATTTGATTAGTAACCATAATGATGTTCATAATGTCCACCATAATGTTCCACCTCATGACCACCGCCAAAATCGTGTCCGCCGTATTCATGACCACCGCCATATTCATGACCACCGCCGTGCTCTTCCTCATGTTGAATCTCCTCATGATGATATTCCTCATGATGATGTATGGGCTCGTGATGATGTTCCTCGATCTTCTTGTGATGGAATTCGGGCTCCTTGTAGGTGATGTGTTTCTCATGATATTCGGGCACGTGTTTCTCAATGTGAACGGGGACAGGTTTCTCAACGGGAACTTTAACGGGGTATGGTATGTGTTTCTCAACCTTGACTGGCACTTCCTTGATAACGGGATAAGGTGCAGGTACATGGATTTTCACTTCATATGGTACTGGCTTATCAACATGGACTGGCACTGGACGATCATAGGGCACATGTACAGGTACGGGTACCTTCTTAATAACTGGTACTGGCACAGGTTTGTCAACATGATATGGTACTGGCTTATCAACATGATAGGGCACTGGTTTCTCAACTGGCACCTTAACTGGATAGTGTACAATTTTCTCAACTGGATATGGTTTATCAACATGAACATGCACTTTCACTGGGTAGTGGACTTTCTTTTCAACGGGGTATGGTGCGGGCACATGCACCTTTACTGGATAATGTACTTTCTTTTCAACAGGGTATGGTGCTGGTACATGAACCTTTACTGGCACTGGACGATCGTAGGGTACATGAACTGGGTAGGGGATTTTCTTTTCGACTGGATATGGTTGTGGCACTTCATAGGGTACTTTAACAATTTCCTTAACCTCATATGGTACATGCTTGACCACTGGATATGGTTTGGGCACTTTCACCTTATAAGGCACGGGAATATGTTTCTCTACCGGGACGTGTATAATTTTCTCTACAGGGTATGGTGCTGGTACCTTCTTGATGACAGTTATAGTTTTCTCTTCATGTACGGGATAATGATGATGATGGTGATAGTCTTCATAATGATGGAGACCACGTTTGGTTTTGGTTGTTTCGCTATCAGCGCCAGCGTTATCTTCAGCTTTGGCGTCAGCAGCTTTAGGTTCAGCTTCAACGGATTTCTTTTCGGCACCTGCTGCTTCCTTCTCGGCTTCGGCACGAGTATAGCTAGTGGCCAGCAGCAAGACCAAAGCGAGCAGGAATGCTGTTCGCTGTTGGATAGATGTAGGGGAAGAAAAAAAGGAAAGGAAGAAGGATGGCATAAAAGGAAAGATGGTAGAAAAAAGAAAATAATTAGTATTTGGTATGATTCAAAAGAAATATTGATTTAAAAAGAGGAAAACTTTGTTTAAAAACTTTGGAATTGAACTTTATTTGTGTGCTGCTGTACTGGCGTTTGCTTAAAAAAAAAAAAACAAATAAAAGGGAATTACTCTGAATAATACTTGTAATAGTAAAAATGGGACAAATGATTTTAATGCTTGTCTTTCTAATTCTCTTTGAAGCAGACGTTTTTATGACGCGATTTTCGTGCGCAGTGTTTGGTCTGAGAGAGGCAAGCGACTTCGACGCGATTTTCGTGCGATTATTTTAGAGTATTTGATGCGACTTTTGTGCGACATTGATTCTAATCGCACAAACGCGATTATTTAACTAAGCCTAAATCTATCGATCTAAATCACTTTTTAGTGAGTAATTCCTGCTTCTTGACCCACTAATTTCAATGAGTAAGGTATTCAAAAAAAGTTAATACTTTCAGAGGAACAGAAAGAAGTTTTTTCTTTTTGAGTTGGTTTAATATTTTGATATAAGGTGTGAAAAAATTTATGTTCATTATATATTTCGGTTAAATTTTTGCAGTCTGTGATCTCTGTTAATAATTTTGGTATAGCTCAATCTTTGACTTTGTTTATATCCGCATTCAGCTTAATGTGAAAATGAAGACTTGGCGTCAAGTGAATAAATTCATTTCATCTCTTCTAGGCTAGTTTAATTTTGGATCTGTATTTTTAGGCAAATTGTTTGCACAATTCAATACATTTACAAGGAATATTGTTTTTTCATTTATTTTTATATTATTTGCACTTTTCTAAAGTTAAATCTGTATTTTTGTTTAAAGTTTATTTCGAATTTCCTTCACACTTGTTCATTTTTCATTTTGAAATATTTTGCAATTGTCTTTTATTGTTTAGTAGTGCTTTTTCATAGTCATATCCGTTTTTTAATTGATTATTTTTAAACACTTCACAAGCACAGCTCGCTCAATTTAGCTTTTTGTTTTGTCTTTGTCACACTTTTTGTTTCAAATACATACCAAGAACTTCATCCTAAATTAAACGAAGTACGAAGATGTACGTAGGTAAATGATAAATCCACACAAATCCTTTTTGCTCTCTATTATATATATGCACAGTCTAGTAGTACCGGAAGAGGAAGGAACAAACGGGAAAAACAAAAAAACAAAAAAATAAAACTGAAACAAAAGATTTAAGTCACAAACTTGGCTTTAAATTGAAATTAAAATTTTCTTTTACTTTTTTTGTTGCCGCACGAAACCAAACTACGAAACGCGTGCACTTCTAATGCAACAGCTATTTCGGTGTGAATAGCTGAACAGTTAACGAATTAATGATACAAACTGAGGCAATTCCTCGCACTTTTATAGTTAAACGGTGGCGTTTGCGCTTTGTTGCGGCGACGGCGTCCCGAAATAATGCCGAAAAATGTATGTATATGAAAGAAAAATATACATATATGCATACAAGTTAAGCAAAAGTAGAAAAAGCATAGAAGAAAAAAAAAACAAATAACAAAAACAAAGCGTAAAGAAAATATTAAAGCGGTGGCAGCTTTAGCGCCGTCACTGCCGTCGCCGTCGCCATCGCGGTCGCCGTTAGTGCTGCTATAACTGCATGAAAAATGTCTGCAATATGCTGAAACAGCAGCAGCAAGTCTTTAGTTGTACACAGTTCGTTGCTTGGTTGGCTGATGTTGATTATGCTTCTATTGTTGTTGTTGCTTGCTGATTGTGCTTGCAACAACTATATAAAAAAATAAAAAAAGTTACAAAAAAATTGGCGCGCATGCTAAGTGAAGCAGAAGCGTGTAAAATAGCTTCACTTTTGATTTCGTTCGATGCAACGCTTTGAAGTTTTGCTGATTACATATGTGCAAATTTGTTGAAGCGCAATGTAAAGTTATAGTAGACATACTTACGAATTTAATGACTAAAGTTCTCAAGCATCAAGTAAAGAAAGCAAATAATGAAGCAAGGCAATGTGAGAAAAGACAATTGTTAAGGAGGGACCAGTTTTGTGGTCGAGGCATCTCAGTTTTTGGGAGGCCAAGAGATTTAAATATGAAAGGAGCCAAGATATTAGAAAACTTGTGAGTTACCTTGACATTTCGGTAACTCTGAGTATTTGTGTTTACATTCAGTCAAAAAGAGAATGCAAAAATTTAAATATCAGAATAAAAACAATTAAAATATTTTAAACGCTTGATCATCCAAGCATCACTTCATTGAATTTTCAGACCCATACAATTTCGAGTATCAAAGAACATAAAGTTCTGCTTAAAATTTCTTGCTCTAATTTCATTATCCAAACTATAAATATAACCTCATGTTTTTGCATTTTAGCTTTAGTCCCCGGCTCATAACACTGTCTGACAAAATTTTTGTCCCCAAAATAACAAGATTCTATCAAAACTCGGGGGGGGGGGGGGGGGGGAAGGGGAGGATATTACACGGATCTCGGCATTTTAAAAGCTGGCATCTAAAGTTTGTTTTACGCGGACCTAAAGTTTGCCCATTTTTAACAAATTCAGTATAATAAACTATAACAAAACTTATTACATTTGCAACTGAGATTGTTTGTGTGTTCAGCAATTTAGGGTAGATTTTTTCGTAGAACATTTCTTTTGAAATTATTAACTAATTAGCTTCCTTTTGGGTATTTTATGCCCTTTTCGAAAGAAATTACATTTTTGACTTATTACTAGGGTAGATAGAGGATTAATATGTTCCAAAAATATATTTGTCATAAAATTTCACCATAGGTCACTGAAGAACAAAAATTTGTAAGCTTGGTTTTAGTAAAAATAAACTCAAATTTCAAAAATACTTTTCCCGAATTCAATCAGAATCCACTCTCGGAACCTTGTTATTTTTTTTGTTTTGTTGAACTGTGTAATGATCCACACTAGGTTATTTGGATATTTTATGCCTTTATTTCTTTCCATTGACCAACATTTCCTACTGCTATATAATAACAACCAGATACGAGTAGTATTTGTTTGTTTGAATGTTTGTTGCCTTTCACAGATAACAAAAACGTCGTGGTCGTCGTCATAGTATGCATGGTTTGTAGCAGATACATCAGTAGCCTGAACCATAACCATATTTAGCTCCACATATTAGCAACAGTAACAGCAATGAGTAGCGGCAGTTGTAAAACCCGCATTAGTAACAGTAGCTCCACACTAGCAACAGTAGCACCTTATTTCGTTTTACCTTAGCTAACTACTTTTCTCCACACACGACTTCCACATCATCATCACATACCATCATTTCGATTTCAATTGAAATGAACTCACACACTTTTACTCTCACTCGTACTCTCTCTCACTCGTACTCTCTCTGTGACAACAAGTTTTTCTTGCATGCTATATATTTTTCCTTTACATTTGACGTCTCTGATTACCTTCCTTGTTATTATGTCAATGGGTCTTTGGCATTAACAGTATTTCATACATATATTCATGTGTGTGTATGTGTAGTTGGGGGATATTTGACTTATATACGGTATTGTCTGTAATTGTTATATCGATTTTGACCACCGCCATCATTACAATTACAATATTATGTGACGTTGTTTTGGTTGATAATTTGAAGTTTGTTTGCTCTCGGTGGAGGTTATTTTCATTGTTTACTTGTTCGTTTATTTGCTTTACGGTTTGACATATCATGTTTATGTTTTTTATTATTATTATAGCAAATACTCGTATCTTTACATACCTCTTTTTCTTCTTCTTCTACTACTTGATCTGTTTCAGTTGAGCTCAGCTGAGATTATGTCACTAGTGCAATTTACAATGTGCAACGGTAATTCATATGTTTGTATTGAATATTTTTTTTTTGTGATATAGTTATTATTTCTGTGGGATTGTATCTTTCGCTTGTGTTTATTTCTGCTTATTATGGATTAATTTTAAGCTATTGTTTTTATGCGGTTTTCAAAAAATACAAATACAAAGTGAGTTTATATAGTAAATACTTCCTTGATTTAATTGTGAAAGCAGGATAAATTTTTTTTTGGTATTTGTGTGTGTTTGTTTTAATATGTAATCGTCTGTCTATCATTTAATTTGTAATTAAATTCATAAATTATGTAAAAATGCTGTATGTTGAAACAAAAGAATTAGGAAGGAGACTTGAGGTTTACAGCAAAAATGAGCACGTTGTTGATTTCTTGATAAAGTGAGGGCATAGTGTCAAGTAAAAAAGGAAATAAACTGATGTTATGAATGATATGAAACTGAGAGAGGGTATAGAGCGGAATAGAAGCTGAAGAAGGCTTCAATGAACTCCTTTAAAAACATGAGAAAAATGATGCTTTTATTATTAGGCATTTTTTTTATTTATTTACCTCGGACCTCGTAGTTTTTCTGAATGTCCTCTGATTTTTATTAATATCTTTAATATATACTGGCGAATTTAAGGAATATGGTTTAAGAAGGTTTTGGGGTGCACAGTCCTCCCTTCATTTTAATAAATATTTCAGCTATTATACCCGTTACTAGTGAATCAGAAGACGCTGTCAACTAGTTTAAAATGTGCAGTCATTAACCTTTCAAACCATATAATTTGTCATCGGTGTCAAGTTTCAAACAACCAATATAAGCGGCTTTCTTTCTACTAAATATTTCCTCATAAAAATGATGAGGTTTTCATTTTAATAAAAACATTGAAAACATGTCAAAAAACGAAGGCAGGAAAACGACGAAAAATAAAAAAGAAATGCAAGTAGCAATAAATTTTATTAATTAAGCAAAAAGATGAAATTATTAACATTAACAGTTGGAGATAAGATATTAGCTACAGACTTCATGGATGACCATATCCTCCAACACATGCGTACCTGTCTCTCTCTCTCTCTCTTTTAACCTATCTCTGTTTATATTTTTCTCTCTACTTCTGGCTCTTTGTTCATATGTACAAATAATCGATAAGGAAGTGACTTAGACGTCAAAATCTAATAAAAGCCCAAAATATACTTGGGATAATGTTTAAAAATTATAATGTGATTTTTCAAGTTTTTTAAAAAAAAAAACATTTTCTTTAACTTTTAATTTATCATGTTATCGTCGCATAATATTTTCCGTAAATAGTAGTACAACTATCAGTAATACAACAACAATAACTGCTTACAGCCAAATACCAAATTGTAGCGCAATTTTTTTATCTAACTTTTGTTTTGCATTTTTATACTATAGAAAGATAAATTGGTTGCCTGCTAGTATATTGGCCGATTGACTTAGCGGCTTAAATATGGCAAAATCCTGTTTTTCCTACCTGCATTCAAATGTTGTCTAACATTGTTGCTGTTGTTGATGTCGTTGTTGTTGTGATTACGTTATTGTTTTTATGCTTAAAAAAAAAAAAAAAAAAAATATGTATAGGATGTTTTAAAAGGAGTTTTTTATTTACAGGAAAAACTTGTTATTGTCTTCAGTGAATTTTGATATTTTAAATATTTTTCCGTTTGCAAAACTCTGACATTTTACATTTTTAGTTAATGCTCATAAATTAATTTGCGTACTCGTTTTAGTTTTTTTGAAAATGTTAAATTAGTTAGCAAGACATTATGATTTCGAAATGCATTTGAAAGCAGTGGCGTATGCAGAATTGAGACGAAGAGGGAAGAAGGAGAGAATTAATCTATAAGAAAATGAATCGACTATGCGAATTGATCAAAATAATTGCTCAAACTTTTGCATTGTTGAAGAAGTTGGTAATATTTGGTCAGACTTTGAATCAACAATCATCAAAACTTTTTCTCCACTTTTCTCTCCTTGCCTCTTTTAATATCTTCTAGCTCAGATAATCATTTAACGCTTGTCTTTTTATAATTCTCTCTCTCTTTTAAATATATCGTTTCTGCTTCCACCTTAAAAAGCATGTTACTTAAGTCTTTTGTTTAATTTATATAGAACTCATTAAAACCGCTTCGTGTTTGATAAAATTTTTTAAATCATAGACTTCTTTTAATATTCAAAAGATTCACACGAATGCCAACAATCGCCAGCAATGTAATTTCGTAAAAAAAAAAAAACTACAAATGCCAAACTAAGTGGCTGCCTGGGAATGAGTGCAATGAGCCATTACAAAATTTATCGAATTGAAAATGATAACTAAATGTAAAATCTTAAAGTTTTTATGCTGCATACGCTTTTCTTTTTCTATTCCTTTTGTTTTGCTATCCAATAGATTTTTTTACACAATTTTTGCTGTGTAATTTTCAGTTGTTTTATGTTTTGTCTGCGTTTGAAATGGCAGCAAGGTTGCGATCAAATATAATAGTGGATTGTGTGCAATATTTGCTCTGGTGGTCTGGTGGTTTGGTCATCACAATTGTTTTCACAACAATCAGGCAACATCAGTAGCAGCGGAGTAGCAATTTGTGCAGCCAGTGACCACAACAATACAATTACAAAGCAAAAAAAATAAAGCAGAAAAGAAGAAAATCTTTGAACCAAAAAAAAAAAAAAAAAAAAAAAAAAAAAAAAACCCACAAAACAAAAAACAAAAAAATTATAAAAAATTGAAAAATCTAAACTGAGCATGACAAATCAAATAAAGCATTTCAACCGCTTTTCAAATCCATAGTTAATAACAAAATTAATGTATTATTAAAAATGTTTCGATAAAAATCGCAATGCATCACCGTCAGTTTTTTTTGCCTAACATTCTTGACCCAAATTTCCATTTCAGATTCAGACTTTCTATGATTCAGATTTGGTTTCAATTAAGTTGAGTGCATGCTTCTTTAAAGCATATTAATTCTTTCTATTTTACAGTAAATGGTTATTATAATTCAAGGTCATTGTACATTTTACATTTTCTTTCGTTTTTTCTTATAATATTTTGTTTGTGTTTAACGCCCAGCATGAGACCCTATCAATAATTGTTAGTAACTAGTCGTAGTAATAATAGTAAAAATAAAGATGTTTAAATGCTTATGAAGGTTATTTGTAGCAACAAATATTTAACCAGCTGACCAGCTAGCATTCAGCAGCTAAAAGTCCGTTTTAAGCTTTACCTTAATTGCATTTATCCACTATAATTCCGTTGCTGTCAAAATAGACACTAATACGCAGTAATAGTAAATTTTTTGTATACATACATTCTACTCTTTAAACTATTAGTTCAAGTGATAGTCAGAAATCAGTCAAAAATAACTTAATATTATAAATCATGGTGCTAAAACTAATAATTTTTTATAAATTTTCATGATTTTTAGTTGGTTTTCATTTGCCTCTCCAATTGTTTTGTTTCAATATTTTAATTTTCGAATGTTAATCTGTGATTATATGCAATTTTGGCAGCCATAGCTGCTTTTATTTAATGTGCATACATATATATTTTGTTAAATTTTAAATTCGTTATGATTACCCTGACTGTCTATCTGCCTGTCTATTATAGGAAATTGTGTTTGCATATTTACAAAAATATAAGGAAATCAAAATTCTTTTTCGGAAAATTTTGAATTTTGATTTAAACTCAAAGATATAAATGCAATTTCTATATTTTTTATATTTGTGATAAAAAATATAGGAAACCACTAGGAAAAGATTTGATACATTATGTTAATGTTAAACTTTCCACGACATGCTCAATATTGAGTTTTATTTAATTTTGAAAAGCATTATTTACAACCATTGAAATCAAAGGAATTAAAAGACTATAAGGAACTAACTAAATGCAGTGTAGAGCTATCAGAGTTAATAAATGTCAACCAATGACAATAAAAGGCAGTCAAAGGAAACCGAAAGCTGACAGAAGCAGCCAGAGGCAATCAAATCCAACTGCATAAGTCAGAGACATTCAGAACAATGAAAAGTAAAGGTATTTTATTGGCCCGGCCCAAATGGTCTTTCTTCTACTTTCTGTGCTTCAATTAGCTCAAAGTTTTCTAATCTGGATCTCAAGTGCAGTTCTCAGATATTTATATAGTAGAGGTTTGATTCTGAATATTTTTTCTAGATCCTCAAAGAATTTTCAACTCGGACTTGGCTAATCTTATGTTTTTGTATCATTGATGAAAGATTGAAGATCGTAAAATCTAATTAATTTTTCTTTGATTTCATTTTTATAGCTTAAATTAAATTTTAATGTTTTAATTTAAATTTTGGCCAATAAGTTCCACAACTTCCACAAAAATTATTTCAAAAATTACATAATTTCCACTAATTTCAGTTTGAGCTTAGCAAGCTGCAATTAGCAGCTGCAGTAGCAGTCTCAATAGAGGTGGGTAATAATAAAAAAGCCCACGTTAGCAATTAAACTCAAACACTCTAACAACAAAACCCAAGACAAGTGAAATAAACTGCAATAAAAAAAATTTCCCAAATAAAAAAAAAAAAATTGCACAACGACCTTGAAAGACAAAGCAGCAGTAAAGTTAAGTTGGTAAGAGAGAGAGAAAAAAAAAACTAAAACCAACTTATGCAAGTTTTGATTAATGTAAATTCAAATTGCAGTACTATATAGTGCCTCCCTTTTCCCGCTAGATCTCTTCCCACTCAACAGCAAGGCACTTAAATGAAATAGCAACGAAAGTGTCAATTTGACCTGCATTTTTTAACTAACAAAAAAAGCAATCAAAATAAAATTTAAGCACCGTTTAAATGTACACAATAAAATCAACACTTAACTACAGATTAGGATTTAAAAAAAACTTTTATGCAGCATGATGATGATGACATCAGTTGCTGCTTGGAATTAGGCTTAAGAAATAAAGTCATAAAAACTCCTTATGCACTAAAAACAGATGAAATATTTTACAACTAAAGGTAGTTAAAGTGAACTGTGAGTGGATGCCTTCATCAAAATATATATAAAAATAAAACTTGATTTTAGTATTTGGCAATTCGGTTTGCTGCTATTTCCTTTTCATTTTTTCATCTTCAATGTAACTTAATTTAGTTCGACTGAAATTTAGATGTCATTATTTTGACAACTACTTAGTTTTCAGACACATACACAAGCATTAATATTTTTAGTTTTAACCACCACACAAGTTTGTTGACTCTTCGTTTGCTTCGGGGGCATGCCGCTGGTAGTTGTAGATTTGGGCAAAATATTTTTTTTTGTTGTTACCTACTCTCAAAAAATGTTTTTTTATATTTAGTTTTAATTTTTTTGTTTAATTTTTTCTTTTTTTCGGGTGTTAATGTGCGTAAAGTTTGTTTTCGGAATTTTTTTTCTTTTTTCGGTATAATTTTCATTCATATTTTTGCTCTATATAATTCATAGTTTGGTTTATGTTGCATTGTTTTCGGTCAAGGTCGTAATTGTTATGATTTTACATACTGTTTTTATTGGTTTTTATTAGTTTTTATTATGTTTTGTTGTTTCTTGGATTACATGAAGTAACATTATGGCATCATATAATGTAAAGAAAAATCCAAAGATATTAACTCAATTGTAATGTTGTAAAAATTGTGAAAACAAAACCTACAAACAAAAAATTGACATGAGTTCAAGGGAAAAAGGAGAATGAGATGACAAAAATCAAACTTTGTTAGAAACAGATTAGATTTATACTACAAAAGTTTAGTTTGTCATGAAACCGCAGACACCATTAAAAAAAATCAATAATAAAAATTTAGCTTTATGTAGAAAAAGTCAAACTGAAAGCCCATCATTTATCATACATAACTAAATCTTAAATACCTCAGATAATTAAAGTGAACTATAAGATCAACTCAACCCATTCAAAAAGAAACAAAAGACTCAAGCAGCGAACATTTGCTTTGGGTGCTGATCCCCTTTGTTATGCATTTTCCATTTACTATGCAAACAATTGATTTCAGTATTTACTTCTCTATTTAATGTTTAACACTTCATAAAACATTACTACCAAAAAATAATAATAATAAAAAATTCATTTCAACATAAATTCTAGTTATTTTTTGTTTTGTGGATTCAATTACACAATGTTTTTTTTTTATTTTTTTAATTTTTTTAATTTTTTTTCAAAACTCATTAACTTTTAACGCATTAAGCAATTTCAATTTCATATATAAAATCATAATTTTTGGTTTTTGTTGTTGGTATTTCTTGCTTATGCTGCTGCCGCTGCTACCCTAATTATATTTTAGCCTACATTGGAACGAATGAATGAATGTGCAAGTAGACAACAGCAGCAGCAAAATAAAAAAAATATATACATATGTATATAAACATGGTATAAAAATTAATTGGTCTACGCCTCAGTGCAGACCAGCAACCAAAACAACAACAGCAACAATAGTGATAATAATATAAATAATACTATATGTTTTTAGCTTTGTTGTTATTGTTGCTAAAAATATTTCAATTTTACGCAATTCTAACGTAAATTACGAGCATTAATTTTTATTTTTTTTTGTAATAATTGCTGCTGCATTGTTTTCATAGTTTTGTGCTATTTTTTGTTTTTTTTTTTTAATTGTTGTTGTAAATTTTTTACAGAACTATGGTGATAAATGTCGGGAATGCAGGCATTCGGTATAATATCAATAAATATTTTAAGGTATTCAAAGCTTGTTATACCTAGTGTTGATGTGAGTTTTTGGCATGAAAAATTGTGAGGTATTATCAGATAGAAAAAAGATAATAAAAAACGTTGAAAAACCATAACAAAATATATCCGTAGTTCAAAAGAATTAGACAACCAATGCCAAAAAATTCTACTAGAACTGGACCAGCCCTGGAGAAGTGGATTGAATCTACGAACTTTCGTAAGCGATATGAAGTGGTTCTGATATCATACAATGAACAACAATCTATAACAATAAAACGATACTCTCAATGCTTTGTTAGCTTCAAAAGTGAGGTAAAGTTGTTACATTACTAATCAGTAAATCAATTCATCAATCAGGGAACAGAGAAAACATACCAATTTCATATATATATATAATTAAAACGTTAATATATTAATAAGTAGTTGATGTTCCAATTATAGATTTCTTTCAGACCCTTTAATAATTAAGTGGTAACCACATAAAGTGGTCGTTTCTCACTAGAATAAGGAAGCAAAACTTGTTCTTAAAAACCACTTTGAAGCTAAATCTTCATGATATCACGTCCTTCCTATAGTTTAAACTGCCATCTGATTTATTTGTATCCACTCTTCAAGGTTTCGGTAGAAGCCAATAACATAACTACATACTATTCCATGATTTTACTTTCAGAAATTTCCTCTCAAATGAATAAGTAAATCGTTAGCAATATTTTTATAATACCTTCACTCTTACCTCTTTCCCTTTCTTTCCTCAAAATTATAAATTCAAATTATTGCATCTGCATATTTTTCTCATAAGTAAAACCAATTTTTTGTTTTTATTTCTCTATGCAATTATCCAACACTATAACTTTATTAAATGTATTAAAGTTTTTATTACCCACAATATTATTTAATTAAACACTTAAAAATAAACTAAAGCAGATAGTGTTAGTAAAAGAAAGAGTGCAAGTGAGAGAAAAGAAGAAGAAAGAAAAGCTGCATGCAACAGATTTGAAAACTTGTTGCTCCACATAAAACTTCCTCATTGTTACATACGTGCACCGGTTGATTTTATTTATTTATTTATTTGTTTTTTTTTTGTTTTAGCTATAGTTGTTGCTTCATTCGATTTGCTTTATAAGAAAAATTACTGCATAAATATAAATATAGTACACGAGTAAGTTTAAATTTTAATTTTTCATTTCACTTTAGTTTTTTGTTGTTGATTTTTATTGCTGAATAGTTTTTTATTTCGTTTTTGCTTATAATTTCCATAAAATTGAAATGAAATGCAAATATTTTACCCACCAACCATTAGTCACTAGTCATCAGTCACCGGTTGGTACTCAACAAATCATCAGTCTGATGTGAGCGTGCACTACTTTCTGATTGTTGCAAGTCAACAATCAGAGTTAATTTAAGTCTGGTGGTTGATGCTGTGTAGTCAGATATCAGCAGTTGAATTTCTGTATACAAAATTTTTGAGTGAATGAGAAAATCTTTTTATACTTATATTTATTGAGTCAGCATAACCAATTGAAAATTCAACAAAGGCAATTTCTTCTGGAACAAGAAATTGTCTAATTGTCTAGGCTATTGATATTTCCCACTATCAAATAATAGTTAGCCAAAACTTGGAAAACTCTTCTTTGGCTTTTTGGAAAAAGAAAATTTCCATGTGGAGAATTCAAGTTTAGCCAAGAAGAGATAGTCAGCTTTTCTAAGACACAAGAAAATTTCTAAAGAAAAACGAAAATATTCAAGAATAGTTTCAAAAACAATTTTTTGATTCATTTCAAAAAAGAAAAGTATCTAGATCTCAGCTTAATTGTTTTTGCAACGCCCCATGATGTCGTTTACGATCAACGGATCAATTTTGCCACCAGAAACTTGTTGCAGCCTACCAAAAAAATACATACAGAAAAAAAAACATAATAATCTTTTGGTTAAAAAAGTCAGGCTGCTTTTAATTTTTTTGCATATACGCAAAAACAAAAGCAGCAGCCACCACAAAAGCTCTAGCAGCAACATTGATCTTGTCCTAAACCTGAAAGCATTGCCAACAAATTATAATTTATACAACAGCAGTGGGTTAAAAAAAAAAAAAAAAACAACAACGGACAGGAAAAAAGAACCGCATACGCACATAAAAAAAACATTAACGCACACACGCAGTAACAACAACAACAGCAACAGCAGAGCCACAAAAAAAATATCCAAATCAACAACAATACAGAAACTAAACTTCAAACCAAAAACTAAACAGCAACAACAACAACCATAAACATATAATCAATTAGCTCCTTTTTGTTGTCATTTTAAGCCAAGTCAAGCCAAGCCATAGAAAAAAAAAAGAAAGAAGCAAAGCACAAACGCTCACTTCTTTTTTTCATAGCTTCAACGCTCTTAAATAAATTAGTTGTTTGCTCCTTTTTTTATGCAACTTTAGACCGCAGCACATTTGTTGCCAGTTAAGTTACCACTCTCAGCGAATCAACCAACCAGCCAGCAACCAACGAACCAGCCTGCAACAACAACTTATTACGTCATCAATGCATGGTTACCTCAAAGTGTTCGTAATTGAATTGCAATTTTTCTTTTTTAACTACTTCTTCTTTTTTACCATTTTTTTTTTACAATGTAATTGTTGTTGTTATTGTCTGTGTTGTCGTTGTTGTAGGTTGTTGTTTTATTATTATTATTATTTACTGGTTTCATGCTTTAGTAATGGTTAACATAGCAAATAATTTGCAATTGCAGCAGAGCTAATATGCAAGCATGAGTTTGTTTGTTTGTATGCATGTATGACTGCACTCATCACAATAAAATCAAAAAAGTACCAACAACCAACTAGAGATTGTGTTGCAATATGTTCACATACACTCATATATTTATTTATTTACTGAAGTGCATGTGTGTGTGTGTGTGTGTGTGTGTGTGAAGTGTCTGTTTACTGGCGAGTGAATGTGTGAATAAATACTTAAAATCTTTTTATTTCTATTTATTTCTTCTTCTTCTATTAAAAATTGTATATACTTCAGGTAGTAGCCAAATTTTATTTATAAAAAGGATTATGAATGAAGTTGCATGCAGGGCCGGCTCAATGTAGATAAGCTATTGGCTTGACGCCCTCCTGCCCTCTTTAAAGCATAAGTAAGCATATTTTTCATATCATATTAATTCATTTATTGAAACGAAAAAAAGCAAAGCATATTCCATATTAAATTTTGAAAGTTCAAAATCAATCCGTGATTTGCCTCAAAATTTACTAATAGTTGTACGCTGACAACAAATTTTTGGAAAGTTATTGCAACAGGACTAAAAACAAGTGGCCACGAAAGAGGGCCATATACTGACCAACTTTTCCCACTAGAGTCATATTCTAGAGGGTCTAAAAAAATTCTTAAATGCGATTGATTTTGGAGGAAATACCTTAGCAAGGAGGATAGTTGAAGCTGAATTTTATTTTTGGGTGTGTATCAGTGATGAAAAAGTAGGTACAATTTTACCTTTTTCCGATTTTTTCAAACTACAAGGTACATTAGGTACAATTCGCTCATTTTAGGTACATTTTTTCATTGGCCAAAATAAATTTAAAACTTAATTACAAAAAAAAAATTGTTTGTACTAAGTACGTACTAAAATTTAATTTGCCTGTACTGTATTGCTTAACTTAAAAGCTGACAGCTCTGTTATTGCTGTTCATAAAGGGAAAAATATTGCAAAAAGAACTTTCCAAATTGAATAAAGTTCATTGGTGCCAAAAGAGGGTCAAGTCGTAAGAAGTTTTTTGAAATTTAACAAAAACTTTATGAAATGTTAACTTCTTATGACTTTGATCCTACTAATAAACATTATTCGATTTGGAAAGTTTTCTTTGTATAATGTATGTTTCCCTTTATAAACAGCAATAACAGAGCTTTGAAACTAGTTTTGGCTGAATATTTTTGAAAAATCGAAAAATATGTTCAAAATTCCGGAACTTTCTCGAACACACGCGCGCCTTTATATATTTTCAGATTTAAAAATTTGTTTTCTCCTTGTGTTCATTTAGATGTCTAAAAACTTTTCTCCTCTCTTAGTTTCCAATTTGTAGTGCCCTAAAAAAAGTTTTTTTTTTGTAAATGAAAATTAAATTTCGTACAAAAACGATTTTTTAGGTACATTCACGCTCATTTAGGTACAACTTTTTTGGTAAATTAAGTACAATTTGAAATTTGGAAATTTCATCACTAGTGTGTATATGTAAAAAAACGGAAGAGCGAATAAATAAAT
Organism: Toxonevra muliebris; assembly: GCA_963691655.1. NCBI lineage: Eukaryota > Metazoa > Arthropoda > Insecta > Diptera > Pallopteridae > Toxonevra > Toxonevra muliebris. The sequence continues at coordinate 3,125,733 of OY829329.1, forward strand.
AAAGTCAATACTTGCAAGGACAACACCAACAGCTCTCTCTCTCTCTTTCTCTCTCTCTCTCTTTCTCTCTCTCTCTTTCTCTCTCTCTCTCCCTCTCTCTTTCTCTCTCTCACATTTATATATATGTGGGTACTAAAAAAATTTCTTGCATAAACAAAACGACTAATGCCTGGTTTTCACTATGTCAAACTCAATCCAACCAAACATGTTGGCTAATTTCATATAGGAAATTCTCTCTTTCTCTATTTTTAATAGGGAATATGACATAGTGAAAACCAAGTATAAAAGTAAATCGCTCTGAAGTCTATCCCTTCATAATTTGAGATGACATTGTGAGACCGACGTCTCTTCATTGCATTGCATGGGTCCGATTGCCATACAATAAATTTATTCATATGAGAAAAGTCGATCATGATGTCGGCTCTCTCAGAGTTTGTTTATGTACTCCAAATTGGATTGCTTTCCTGTGCTTTGAACTTTCTTCTCAAGCATTCTTTTCGAAGTACAACTACTATAGTAGGCTCTTCTTTGATATTCTACGACACATGTCAAATTAAGTTGACAGGAAATGTGACATATTGAAAAGCAACCATTCATATTGTAGTACTTCATATAAAAATCACTCCGCCAGCCGTCACTTGGGGATAGTTTTATTTTAATCTATAGAGTGTCTGTTTTGCCTTTGCAGTTGCTCTTCACTTTTCTTCTCACGTGCGGCTACTTTATCTTAGCAAATCAAAGCAGAGACTATGAAATCTTTATGAGTATCACACATTTCTGTAATTTGTTTATAACATTTTTCATTGCTGTTGCAATAAAAATTTCATAAAAATTCATCAAAATTGCATAAATCAAAATAATTTTTACCACAAATCTATGTGAGTATATGTGTGTGTGTGTGTGTGCACTCATCACAATACAATTGATTGCAGTCATATTTAAGTTGGCGAATTCATAGCTATCAATCATAAAGAAAGTAAAAGTGTGCAAAAAACAAAACAATAAAAAAATTGCCAAATAAAAAAATGCAAACACATTAAATGCCTGCATAAATATTAAAATAAAAATATTAATAATAAAAATATTAATAAATATGTTTATAAAAAAAAGTTTGGTTAAACAATTACATGCAAAAAAAATAAAAATAAAATTAAAAAAAAAAACAAGAAGCGAGAAAAAGAAATAAAAAATATAAAAATTTGAAATAGGTAATTTTGTATATGTATGTGTGTGTAAATGTAGAGACACAAATACCAAAGCAATCAAAAATTGAATTAGTGTTGCTTTGGCTAGTGGTCGCATTCGGTAATTGTAACACCTGTTTCGACTTCCTGATTGTAAATGCTTGTATGTGTGTAACACGTATACAAACGAAGAAATTACACTCAATAAAAATTAAAGTATTTGTTAGAAAATAAAATTAATCATCTTCCAAGTTTATGTATTTTCGCATTAAGAAGTCTTCTTAATTTTTAGGGCCGTAAATCGACCAATTTTATTTATTTTTTTCTCGTTTATTTTATAAGATATTTAATTGAAATTTTATACTTATTAATATTTTATGTATAAACTTCATTACTAATTTTTTTTTTTGTGCACTCCGTTGTTCTGGCAGAGAGTGTCAAAATCGGTATAGCTCCATTTCGGTTAATTTAAAATAAAAAAATGTGATTTTAAAGTTGAGATTTTTACCGAGATAGTTCGAAAGCGTTTATTCTAAAAAAAAAAATGTTGGCAGCCTTCTTGTCAATTTTTTTTTTTATTTTAGATTGACCAAAGTGGAGCTGTGGCTGCAGCCTCAAGAAAGACATTTTTTAGATATCAATTTCGACGAAAAAAAAAAAATTTCGTAATGAAGTTTAGACGTCAAATATGAATATGTAAAAAGTTTCAATTTAATAAAAAATAAATTAAATTGGTGATTTTAAGCCTCTAAAAATAAGGAAGACCCCTTAAGAAATCCACCAAATCCTCTTCATATAACTTTATTTCTTACTTGTATCTGCATACTAACATTTTTCACTTTTGATTTTCCAATTGCATAAGTTGTTGCTTTCCCAGACAAATCCACTTGGATGGACACACTCACCAAACACATACTTACATGCAATTGGAATACAATGCAAACACTTTCTGCGCATGGATAACACACGAGCAACAACAACACTTGAGGCAGTAGATCAGTAGTGGATTAGTAATTAGTGCAATTATTTGGCTGCCATATATTTCTGCATTACACTCAAGTAAAATTATTAGAGTTGTTAAAAATCAAGAAACATTTAAAGATTCAAACGAAAATAATCATTTGCACCAATTGATGTGCGTCCAATGAAATTATTTTCATACAAAAAAAAAAAAAAAAAATCACCTGCCAACGACAACAGTTGCTTGAACTCCGCGATGTTGTTGGTTTTTACCTGCTATTATTGCTGGTTTGCTCTACGCTGCTACTACTTTTTGCTTTATTTGGTTGGTTGCTTCTTTTCATACGATATGAAACATGAATGTGCAATAGTTGTTTTTTTATTTTATTTATATTGCTAATGTCTTTTTGGTTGCTTGAATTTTTTTTTTGAATTTATTCCTATTGTTTTCATAAATGAAAAAAAAAAAAATAAAAAAAATTAAGCTATAAAATTGATAAATTTAAAGTTTAAAATTATAATTAAGGCGATTTTTTTTGGACTGGTTCTGCATATTCTTACTACCACTAACCCAAAAGTGCAGAAAATCGATGAACAGATTTGTCCAATAATTTTCGTCAGTAATCATATTTATTATTTATTTCTATGGCTCATTTACATAGTAAAATAAAGAAGTATGCTAAGCTGAACTCTCCCCTTTTTAAATGAATGAATATTTTGAGATTCACTTGAATTTAATATCAAAAGGTTCTCAAAAAAATGATTATCAGAAAATTTATAGCACTTTAGATATTGAATACATTTTTCTCCAACTTTTTCGATGACTTTTTTGACATATTTTTTGACAATCTGGAGTACTTTAATACTACTCTACGTATTTAGCCTACTTGCTTATTTTACTATGGTTCATTTACGACTGCTTGTTTTAGTTTTGCATTCAGACTCATTCAGCTTTTTTATATAGGTTATACAAAATTTTTCTATTTATTTTATTCCACTGTTTATAAGTTTTGTGTCGTACTGTACTCGCACAAGCAGTAGAGATTTTAAATTATATTCATTGTTATTTACTGTGCATATTTTCGGGATTTTTATTACAACTTAAATAATGTGTTGCATATCTTGAGGGTGGCTTTTTTGACTGAAAAAACTTTATTAAAGCTTTGCCTCATACCTAAGCTTAAGCAGAGTACAGTAATGTCTCGATAAATAGTTATTCACGGATTGGGGATGCCAACTCAGTTTTCCTTTCTTCCTCCCCGATGACTCTTGAGAAATCTTCCGATTTTCGATAGAATCGGTATAATTGCATATTAAAACCAAAAATAGTTAAGTTTTCAGATAATTTAAACATTTCAAAACTAATTCAAATAAGAGTTTTAGTTTTTTTATCAAATACCTATTTATTAAACAGCGCGGCACGAACTTTCCATATAAAAATATCCTTTACTATAATATGTATGCATTGGCTTAAGCCACCATAAGCAACTGTGCGAATACACATAAATTGTACTTAACAAAAAGTTTCGTTAAATTTCATTTGCTTGAGCAAAGAGCGAAACAGGTCGCACATTTTGTATGGAACCAGTTACTTGCACATAAAAAACATATTTACGATAAACAACTTATTGTAAGAGTAATCATCATCACAGTCATTTATTACTTTGCATATATGTAGGGGAGTGTCGTCATAGTTGGGGCGCTGTCAGGGTCGGGACAGGGTCGTTTTCTCCGTTATATCTCATAACGAAAGCAAACTTTTCATGTTATTTCGAGTTCAGAGCGTGAAATGTATATAAGTGTTACGTGACCGCGTGTCAAAAGAAGAGTAAAAAATCTTTTTAACAGTACCAGAAAAAGCGGATTAAATTACAAAATAACATGAAAACATTAAAGTTAATTATCTTAAATTGTTTCATAAGGTTTAAGAAGTAAAAATATGTAGCATTTCATGGTATTTGCATCACGCTAATATGCTGTAAATGATGTGACGCTAAATGACGTGTGCTGTCTGGGTCGGAGCAGCGCTTGTAATCAGGGTTGGAACGTCGAAAATTTTGTTGTAATGATGCGTTTTGACTCTGGAAATACATTTTTTTCACCCGTACGTGTTTTTTGTGTCATTTTATCGTATCGTATCATGTGTGTACAAAAAAAAATCAAATTTTTCTTAAAATTCACACAGTGGGATTTTTATTTCGATTTCAGGTCTTTTTCAACGGTTTTCAAGTGTAATTTTTCTTTGATTTCCATGTTATTTTCAATTATATTCCGTCATTTCTTATTGATTTTTTATAGTGCTCCGACCCTGACTATAATTTTTGTTTTTTGTAAATGCCCATAACTCCTGAACTATGAATCCAATTATACTTTAATGTTCCGTAAAAATATTGCATTTTGTGAGATATTTTCAACGATATGTTCAGCAAAAGTCAAAATATGCTCCAACCCTCCTCTATATATAGATTTTGGTAATGGTATAAGTTTTCAAGTATGATATCATGCAACAATACATTTGTATTCGTGTGTTCTTGTTAGAATTATTTTTATAAAATAATATTGCAGAAGTTAGGAATCGGAGTGGTGGGGCAGTAGAGCTCCAGCTCTAGTTGCGGTCAAAACAGTTTGCTCCACAGCACTTCATCAACTATAGAATCTCAAGATGTAAGTTTTTTTATTTGGGAAGTTGATTTAAAAACATTCTAAACATATGTTATTTAGAAATTTTTGAAACTATTAAAATAATCAAACTCATTAATTTTTTTTTTATTATATTTTTCAATGATTTGTCGTGTTTTATTTACATAATTAAATATATACAAATAATTCATATAAAAAAACAAAAATTTTTTTTTTACATAAAATTCGAAAGAGAGAAAAACAATTGCATTAAATCGAAAAAAGAAAGAAATTCGAAAATCGAAATTCGAAATCAGGAAATCAGGAATTTTTTTTTGACTGTGATGACAATTTTGAATTTGAAACGTGTGGCAGGCAAGTTTGTTGGATTACTACTGAGAATGTATGTGTGAAGATTATTTGTATTGAAATTGTTTATTTACAATAGGTATTTTTCATATTCTATGGAATTAATTCTCAATGAGTAGTAGTTTAAGTAATAGAATCCACAAGTTCCACAATTGTTAAAGTATGTACCATGAAGTTAAAGTGACATATTTTATTGTCAGACACCCGATTGATGTTGCTGCTGTATTTAAAAGTTACATTCCACAAGTTCCACCTTAGCTAAATATGCCAAATATAACATTTAAGCATTCTGAATAATCGTAGATTAATTCTGTTGAGTTTTTGAGTTACGTTCCACAACTTCCACATATGCGCTGTTTATTTACTGCTCCTAGTGAATGTCACAAATTGGTTTTCTGTCCTATTTCTCTTAATTTCAGCTTAATATTTTTAATGTCGGTTTTCCTGTCTGATTCCACTGTTCGAAATTTAAGTTCCACACGTTTTTCATATCTGTTTTATCATTTTTCCTCTAAAATTTTTGCAGTCATTTGCATTGTGTGAAATTTTTAATACAAATTTATTTTGTCTCCTTCAATTAATTTAAATTTTTATCACAAACTAAAAACTAATTCGTACGATAGAGATAAGAAAGCAATTAGAAAGAGATAGAAAATAGCAATTTATATTTTCTTCGTGTTGATCTTGTTCCATTTCTCCTGTTTCATCATCTTCAGCAATGGCCGCTATATTTTACACATACCTTCTAAAAATTTCTATTTGCGTCTTTTTTTGTTTTGTATTTTAAATTGAAAAACATTCAAAAACAAATTGGATCTACTTCTTTTTGTGGAGATAACCATTACCGCCATGACCACTGTGACCAAAGCCGCTGTGGCCGTAGCTACTATGTGCGTAGCTGTGACCGCCATCCCCATGCCCGTAACCATGAGCATAACCATGACTGACCGCAATAGCGGCGGGAGCAACATGATGTTGATAATGGACGGGTACAGCAACTGGCACTTTATAGGGTACGTGATGTTCAACGGGCACGGGCACATGCTGTTCAATGTGCACTGGACGTGGCACATCGACGGGTACTTTTACTGTATAGGGAACTTTACGTTCAACTGGATATGGAATTTCCTTAATCACGGGATAGGGTTGAGGTACGGGCACCTTAACGTGTACAGCTACGGGACGATCGACATGCACGGGTACGGGATGATCCACGGGCACTTGAATATTATGGATAATCTTCTTTTCGACTGGGTATGGTACTGGTTTATCGACTTGGACGGGATATGGTTTCACAACATGCACGGGATATGGACGATCAACTGGTACTTTCACTGGTACTTGCACAATCTTCTCAACGGGGTAGGGCTGTGGCACATGAACGGGCACTTTAACAGGAACCTGCACAATCCTCTCAACTGGATAGGGTTGTGGCACTGGTACTTTAACGGGTACTTGCACGATTTTCTCTACTGGATATGGTGCTGCAACGGGAACCTTGACGGGATAGGGGCGGTCAATATGTACGGGCACCTGTACATGAATAGTCTTTTCAACGGGGTAGGGTTGTGGAATATGCACGGGTACTTTAACGATTTCCCTAACTGGATAGGTCACTGTCTTCTCAACGGGATATGGTGCTGGCACTGGTACTTCCACTGGGTAAGTGACAGTCTTCTCTACGGGATATGGAACACGACGTTCAACCTGATAGGGAACTGCTACCTTGCGTACTTGATAGTTGGTGTGGATGTCAGCGGGAATACTACCGCCATAACCACCGCCATAACCACCGCCATAACCACCGCCATAACTACCACCATAACCACCACCATAACCGGATGCAAGGACTGCACCATGTCCGATAATGCCGCCACCTGAATGGCCGAAACCATGTCCGGAATGACCATATCCCGAGGGCGCATAACCATGACCAACACCATGCAAGATGCCACGTTTCTCTTGTTTCTTCTCGGCTGTACTGATTGACTTCACCTCGGTGGCGGCAGGTGCAGCCTCAGGTTCCGCAGACTTGACTTCTTCCGCTTTTTTCGCTTCTTCAGCATGAGCAAGCACGCAAAGGGCTAGAAGCCCAAAAATGATCTGAGAATAAGAGAAAAAAGTGAAAAATAATGAAAAAAAAAATAAAAAAAATACAGAGCATACAGGGCAATTGCAAGAGAATATTATGTTTAAAGAACTTCAAATGCTCAAAAGTGTTAACGAAGGCTTAACGAAGACATTCCTATTAGGCGTTGCACTATTTTCCCCTTGAGTTTCATATTATATAATTCATTTTCTTTTTCTTCTTTCAAATTCAATAATCACATGCGTCTTCAATTCACAATTAACACAATTATTAATATTATCTAATCAAAAACGAAACCAACTACTTCATTTTAACCTTAAACTAAACCAAAACATCCGCTTCCGCTTTAACGTGCGCTACCTAAAACGGAAACTTGCCTCCAAAATTATGGCGGCATAGACTGCAATCACATTCGATTAGCTCGCAATGCCAATTACAAATTACAAACTTATGAAAATAGAAGCGATTATATAACTGCACGAATAGTAGACTTGAATTAATAATTGATTTTTATTAACTAATTAAATACTTCGTACACCTGTTCGTAGGTGTAACCGGCGCTTCTTCATTTCTAAAACAAACAAAACAAACTGAAAGACAAATGTGGCGTGCTTTAAATTTTCTGGGCTATGTGCCAAGTTCAATGCAAAAATGTAATGTAAACAAAAATTTGAACATTTTGACTTGTGTATAATTGCGTAATCAATGAGAGTTGACAACAACAAAAACAACAACAGCTGAGTGTAAAAGCTGTACTTGTACTTTTCACTTTCATTGCAGTCGCAGTAAAAACAGAAAGACATAAATACATGTGAATGTGAAACATAATGAATGCCAAATGAAGACAGTTTCGTTTTTTTTTTTTAGTATTGCAATTTAAATTATTTGAATTTTTATTGCCAGCAAATTATTGCTTCAATTGGAAAGAAACAAACTTTATTGATATTTCAAAGTTTTTAGTTAAAGGAATGTTTTTTAATAAATCAAGTCTTAGTTAGAAAATCCTGCAAAAAACTTAGTCTAAATGGCTTCAGCGCGCTTAGCAATAATATTTCACTAAGGCTAGAACCAACTTCTGGACATTTTTGAGGACAGAGTTCCGGAATGTAAAACTCAATGACTTAGAGTACTGACTAAATGTTCTCTACTGGGGAAATATACTTAAAAAAGCTAAGTCTCGTTATTAAAGTCCATAGACTTAAATATACTCCCCTTCAATATCTGCAGGGGTGGGAAACAGTAGATGTATTCAATCAGTTTCTGAAAACGTCTGACGATTTGATAAAAAAATGCAAAACTTATTTTATTTTAACCCAGTAATGCCTAGCGATGCCATATGGCACCTTGTTGCTGAGCTGTTCCTGAGCCAGGTTCAAAAATAATTTTTATTAAAGATACTTTCTTGTGATATCTACTTTGGTTCCCGCTCGTCCTTAATGGGTTATGAAAAGTCTTACATTTAATAGAATAAGAAAGATTTATGGCTGCTGTGAGAATCAATGCATAATATTTTATTGATTTAATTTTATTTAAGCTAAAACTAAAATAAACTGAGTTATTGAAAAATATTTAAAAATTTGAAACTGAACTGAAACTTTCCTCTAAAAACTTAATTGGTGTAATCATAATAATAATTTTACAATACTAAATTCAGAAAATTGTTTCAAACTATCATTAATTTTAAGCTAAAAATAATTATTTATACAAAATCAGAAATTCTTATAGGATTTTGCTAATACAAATTCCAGTTTGACTGAACTAACTTTTTGAAACATTTACAATTATTACTTTTCTTTTTTAAATATTATTTTAAACTACAGCTTTATCAAAACATTTAAAAACCAGCCGAAAAACATTATTTAATATTTTTTATTTTGTTGAAAACTTAGATTCAATGGGCTTTGCAACATATTGCCATAAAAGTGTCATTTCAATTATTATTCATTTTTCACTTTTTAAGAACTTTTGCACATTAAAGAATTATAAAATTCAAAAGTTTGTTTCTTTAGTCTTTCGTTTCCAAAATAATTGTTCAATTCAAGTTTCTTTCAAATTCTTAAAACACTTTTCTTTTTTTTTTTATAAAAACTCTTAAAATTTTTTATACACTCAAAAAAATATAACTCAAAAAACATACCAATGATTTCATTTTTGTCAAATTAAAAAGACAACACAAAATTTTGCACTACACACAAAAACAGCAAGAAATCAAAAAAATTCGAAAGAGCAACAACACCAAAAAAAAAATAAAAAAAATTATATAAATATAACGCCAACTAAGGGTTGTTCTATTTCAACGAACCCACAACAGATACTGAATAATTTTGACCAGCCGACACAAGCTTTTATACCACGATACCACGACACGCTTATAGAATGTCCACACAAATGATGCTCAGCTCAATGGCAGCAGTACGCTCTAAACAACGCATACACTCTCTTGTATCTTTTTAATCAATCTTATGAAATATGTGTGTATATACAAATAAAAACTTTATGGTATTTAAAATTTAAAGAAATCCAGCAGCAGCACTAGCTGCAGCTGTCGCTATTACTGAGAGTGAGAGTGTTTGCAGAAGGAAATTGAAACCATAAACAGAAAAAGCTCAACTCAATTTACCTACTGTGCAGTTACGCTGAGCGTTTTTTAGTGTACATATACAGCGTGTACGTGTGCTTTAAGTGTTTTTTATGCACTCTTTATCTAAGTATTGGTGGTTAAAAAAAGCTTTCTTTGATTTTGTATACGTACACAGGAGAGTCAGCTTACACCGATAGCGTACGTGTATAAATGTAATAATTTTATTTGTGTTGGTCTTTGCATGAAACACGCATATAATATTTTTGTAGTTAAGAAAATTTTCAAACATAGATTTTCTTTCTTGCAGTTGAAGTGAAGCTTGTTATTTAGTTAAATTTTAAATCATAGTTTAGTTTTTGTAGTAGTTTAGTCTACTTACATACATACATTTTAACCAATTATTTAATTTAATTTAATTTTTTTTTTTTTTATTTAAGCAAATTTTAAAATAGTTTTTCGTAATCTAACCAATAATAATTTGCATATTTGATGTATAAATCATGCATAGAATCACTCAGGCGTATGAGTGATTTACACATAAAATTATTTTATTGTGCAAAACTAATTTGTCTTTGAATTTTTTTTTTTTTTAATTGCTATTTTTGTTAAAAATTCGTTAATATTTTGCATGAATGTCTGAAAAATTTTTGAAATTATTCAATAAAATTATTGCTATTATATTTGGTTCAAGAGCATCACTTCAGTTACAAAATATTTATATAAATACTAATAATAAATCTTCGAGTTTGTGGGATTAAATTGAAATAAAAACCTTTGAACAAATTTGTGCTTTCCTTATTATGTAGAGAATTTTTTAATTTGAGTAAAAATTTAGGTTATAGAGGCCTTTCCCGAAAACTTCTTTCATAAATTTTTTGGTTTTTATTCTTAACAAAGACCAAATCTACGAATATAAAACAACAACAAAATTGTGTACCTCCCAATAAAAAAGTTGAGAAGAAAGGGTTAAGCATATGAAAAAAGTTAGTGCGAGATTGAGTTTAAAATTTTTAATTTAGTCTTAAGCAGGAACCAAAATTTGATGTATTTCAGAATTTCTCTAAGAATATATACAAAAACTATTGTTCTTTTTAGTGATTGTTTCTTTTTTTTAAGAGCTTAAGAGAAAAATTAAAAATAAATTTTTGTATTTTCTTAATAAAGTATTTAAAGACAAAATCAAAAGTCACATTAAAATTAATGACTTATTATGAAAAAGGTACAGAACTTACAATAGAATCAATATCGAATTTTTAAGCTAAAAAAGAAATATATGGACCGGATTTGGTTTGAATGATATTTGCCAGGCTTAATGAACATTTTGCCAAAGTAGTAACAATAGTGTATATATAATAGCCAGATCAGAAGGCCATCTGTCACGATTCCTATTTAAACATCCCAAATAAAATACTTAATATCTGATATTGTAACTGATTTAATCATACAGAGGCAAATATATTGCTCTTATTGTGCGGCGGAACAAAACTTCACAGTGGCAAATACTTAAGTAAAATAAAAGGGAGATAATAAAAATGTTCAGTCTTCAGTTATTAAAATTCACCATTAATCAAGATTTTAATTAACTTCTACATAGAATTGTGTTTAAAACAAAAATATCGCTCATACCACATGTGGTACGCAATAAAGCAATTAGAATAAATGCTAAACTGCTAAACAGAACTTGAATTTATATTTACCAAAAAATAATAAAAAACTTAACATAATCTAGGTTAGTTACAACGATCATATAACAGCGAGCTAACAGACAAAATAATTGAATGAGTGAGATTCATTAAACAAAATTAAATTAACGAATCGTTTTGGAATAACAAAAACAACAACAACAACAGCAACAGCAGCAACAAATTAAATAAATTTAAAAACAATTTAACAAAAACCAAATTTAGTATTAGTGCTAAAAATCACTCGAGCTCTTATTTTAATTTCGAAGCAGCATATGTAATTTTAAATATTTAAGCACATTTTTTAAATTAAAGTTTTACGATAATTTCGTAATATATGTATGTGTGTAAGACCTTGAAAATATATATACAAGAAAAAACAAGAGTTTTAATGCTGTTTTGTTTTTTTTTTTTTGTTTTGTTGGATATTTATGTTATCAAAATCGCATAAAAAATACATCCAAGAACAAGTAAAAGTATCGCTGCTTATTCTTCACTTTCGTATTTGTTACTTTTCGCCTTCATTTCCATATCAAACTAGTTGACATTTAATTTAATTGCTTTATAAACATTTCAAATTACAGTTCCTTTCACTCCGCTTTTACTGCTTTTTATCATTTTTTATACTTTTTTATACTGTTTGTTGAAATCTTAAATCTAAAAATCAAAAAGTTATCTTGTCGGCTAAGAGGTAAAACTCACTAAGTACAGATTAAGCAAAAACTTATTTACTACGCCATGCTTCATAGTTTCAAACAATTTTAATTAGAAACGAGTCATTTCAAGACTTAGATTCCTCAAATTTGTGTACAATGCATGCAAAAACTCATTAAGTCCGCTGTTTCATTACGATTTTTGGAAACAAATAATTTTAAAATTTATTTCTCTATTTTTCAAATATGTTACTTAGTGTGTTTTATCTCTGAACCGATGGTATGATCAGGAAATATAAAAAGTAATGTTTTGTTTTTTATTTTCAAATTGTTTTTAAATTATTCTGGGTATTTCTGTATTTTTTGAATAGGAAAGTCCCCATTGAAGTTAGCCACAGAATTAGTTCATCTTAATAGGAAAACAAAGTGAACGTATTTACCATATTTAAGAAATTTTTGGAGAATCATCTTTACCTTCTAATTTATTCATACTCATTTGCCATTATGCAACTTGTCTGATTAATTTCAGATTTGTTTGTTTGCTTGCATTTTATTATAATTTTATGTGAAAGATGTGGTTGAATTAAATAATGTTTATTGAATTTGATAGCTAGAATTTAGAATGGAATTTAAGTACTATTGTTGTTGTTTTAAAAAAATTCTATTAAACAAAAAAGTGTGCAGAATAAATAGATTTATTGGTGATTGTATGAAACAAGTTTGCTGCTTAATTTAATAATTTTTGATAGCAATAATTTTGATTCTTGCAAAAATTATGTGGAATTATTTTGTATATGACAAAATTGGCAAGATTGGCAAGAAATTGTCAAATTCAAATTCAAGATTATATTATTGAATCTGATCTGGTTTTGAGTTATTGTTAGTTCTAGTTAGGGTACAAATAGAGGAGGAGGATAAGGATAGAAGGGAGAAGTTGAAGATAAATGGTGAGAGAAGGAAGATAGGGGAAGAAGGTAGAGAAAGAGGTTTAAGGAGAAAAGTGCAGGAGTAGAGTAAAAGAGAAGGGTAGAGCAGGAAAGTTGGGTGTTAGGTTGAAGAGTAAGGGTAGATGGTGTGTGTAAAAGAAGATGGAGAAGGAAGGTAGGGGAAAAAGGTCATGAAAGTAGTGCATGTAGATTAGCGGTGGTCACCTATACATACACAATGATCGATTGAGCACTCTTTCTATGGAAATGAGCTCTGTACATGTGAAATTTCTTAAGCTTATTTGCCTGCGTGTAAGTCTTTGGCCTGCGGATGGTGGCGCAGGTGAGTAGAGAAAAAAGAAACAGATGGAGGGTAGCAGGTAACAAAAGGTGGAAAGAAATAGACGTTAGAGTAGAGGGAATTTAATAAAAGAGGATGGTAGGTGACGTTAGTAGAGGAGAAATGTAAAGAAAGGGAGTAAAGAAGGTGAGTAGAGGAAGAGTAGAATATGATAGTAGAAGATTTCGATCAACTCAGAACATAAAACCAATAAAAATCGAAATAAAATGCATTTCTAAAAGAAAAATTATATACCTTTATTATAATATATTTTTCATAACCTAAGCAAATCAGTTGCAGATTTGAAAAAGCTTGACTTAAAGCATAAAATCTCCATTAAATTGGATCTGAAATATGCGGCGTCAAAAGTAAATCGATAACGAGAAGGAATTATTACCGTTTCAAAAGAGTATACTTCATTTTATTGCCATTACAGATCAATGAGATCAACTGGAACTTTAATTCCTTATTGGTATCGGTTTTGCTGTTTATATAATTCAAATCTGAAGTTCGGTTTTCAAATGCAGTCAAAAGCTAAGCACCAAAATTTACAATCGTTACAAATTCACTATTTTTTTTTTTTTTGTATTTTTTAATTGCTATCAAATAATTGCCATAAATATACAAATATATGTACGGTTGTATGTATGTTTATATATTAGGACAGCAAACATCCATGCATATCTGTATGTATGAGTGTGTATCTTTTAAGTTTTGTTATAAATTAAGCTAAAAATGGAGCTACCAATAGCACGGTAATAAATAATTGCACCAAACAACACCAGCAACTTGAAGTTGGTAACAATAATGGCGATAAAGAGTATAAAGCTGTAGACAAAACATGCGAATTGACTTCTAATCACTTGATCTAAAAACAAAAATAAATAATAAAAAAAAAGAAAATTTCAAATAAATTCAAAAGACTGAAGCATGAGAATAAAACAAAAAAAAAACAAAAAAAATATTTATGGTGACTATGTAAAACAAAAACATAAATAATGTATTTTTTGTTTGCGAGTTTAGTGGCATCTTAAATGAAACTAGAGCAATTACAGTTGCAAAATGATAAATAATTTTGGTTTTTTTTTCTTCAATTCAATACACGACTTTTTGTTTTACTATCACAAATAATGGCTCAAGTTTTTGTAATTAAGTTTATTGATTAAAGGAATTAAAATATTTGTAGTTTATAATAGAAAATGGAGGATGAAGAATGCAATGTAAGTTTTTTGATGGATAATTTGATGGATTTGGTAAATATTTTTAATATTTATTTGAGTAAACAAGTTTAGCAGAATACATGCCATATTTATAATTTAATTTATGTCCAAATAGTTTTTTCTATTGTGAGTTCTGTACACAATCTAGTGTTCATTTTGGAGATTTCAAATTTTTAGGTAGATTTTTAATTGCAATCCTCTTTAGATTTTCAAATTGAAACATTTGTACTTTCAAACAGCAAATAAACTGTATGAGCTGATTGTACTAAGCATTCGATTCCAATTAACGCACTTTTCGGTAGCAAATAAAATAAACAAAAGACTTAAACGACAAACTTGTTTTAGTCACTATGTGCATTATTAATTCCAACAGAGCGCAAGTGTTTGAATGTTTGTCGAACTAAATAATTTGAGTAGAAAACATTTAATTGTTAATTTAGAAAACCAAAAACAATGCAAATAAATTAGACTAACCACCGAAAATTCTTTTGAAACTTGCTTCAGTGCACAACTTAAATGAAATTTTTTGCTCAAATTTGTTTAACAATATTGAAAAATTTTAATATTCAACACTTTTTTATGTTTTTTGTTTTGCGGTTGAACAAAAAACGCCCCTTGGTATTATTTCTATATATTGTTTTTTCTTTTGACTTTTTAGCATAAGGAAAACGTGACTGATCTTTTGAACTGCATACAATTTTATGCTAATGTTTTGCTGACTGTTGCTGTTGCCGCTGCTGCTTATAGTTTCTTGACACTTATAACATTTCAGCAGTTTTTTTTTTTCTTTCTATAATGAGTGAAAAGAAGGTAGCACAAGGGGCGACAACGTGAAGGGAGGAGTGTGTTAGCAGTTGCAAACTTTTACAACTGCCTGTTGTCAAATTAGCTTCAATATCTTCCATTTCTAGCAACACTTCTTTGGTTTTTCGGTGCGAGTTTTTTGTTTTTTGCCGCCATTGTGGGAGTTTTGTGTTGTGTTTCTTTGATGTTTAAATGCAAGACAGGCTACGGCGACGACGACGGCGACGGCGACTACTGTTGTTTTCTTCAGTAATTTTTCTTTTTTATGACTATATGCAATACTTTTTAATGTGGTTATAATATATGCAATGTCGACAAACTGTTTATTGTTTTAATGATGTTAAAGTTGCAGCTGGAAAGTTATTTCACTGAAGTAAAAAGAATTTGTGAAATATTTAGGTGAATTGGAAAATGATATAATTTTATGGCTGTTGCACAATAGAGTGCAATTTTACGTTTATGTTTCTTGCTTAGGCTATACATAGAAGGTGCAAATTACGTAATTGGTTTCAATTAGCTTATAAATAAAATGCTTGTTTTATGTATGTTGCATAAATTTGTTCGGTGTATAAAATTTAGAAATTTGATTTAGTGCATTATGGGAAAATAAATTTCGGAGTTTTTTCATTGAAGTTTGAAATGCTAATATTTTATACGTAATTATGGAATGGTATTGTGAAGTTATGACATAGTACATGCTTTATTCATTTAGAGTTTGGATTTTTTCATATTTTTTATTGGATCATCCTAATCCTTTTTAGTCCTCGTTCATTGTCTTTTTTAATCGTTATTAAAGCCTGGAAAGTGTGTCCATTTTTATTTGTTTTAGCTCGTTAATTATCTTTTTGGTAAATTTTCAGTAATTTTTGCATGACGATTCTCAAAAGTTCTAATGGATATCATACCCAAAAACCCATATCCTTGACAATTTGGGTTTCTGATAGAATGACCGTAACAAATTCTAAAAGCTCTTCAATCCATAAAGGAACAAAGTTTTAAGTAAACTATTACATAACTCCATTAAAATTAATGCACAATAGCTCACTTTATACGTATATTTTCGGTTTATTGCTACATTATTTTAATTCATTAGATTTTTTTCAAAGATTCTTTAGACTCATTGCCAACATCTTTCTTATTTTTATATCATATTTAAATAAAATAGATTTTTATTTAAGAATTAAAAATCAATATAACAGCAAAAAAAAATAAAAAATTATAATCAGGAAACTAAATTAACATCGTGATTTTGGCAATTTCACTTAAAAAAAAAATTTAATTTGTATACACACAAATTTTATTAGACAATAAAAACTCAATTTCAATTTAATGTAGTATAATTTCATTAATTTGTTATCTTTTCTATTAAATAATTTTAATTCCTTCGGTTTTTTCTCTTCCAAACATTTACTAGAAACTTATCATGCCATGGTCATTTGACATAAAACAACAACAAACAAAAATAATAGCAACAAAATAATAACAAAAAAAAAAAAAAAAACCAAAAACAATCACCAATCAAGATCTTAATTCACAGAATTCATGAAAGAAACTAAACTAAGCAAGCAAAAAAATTGAAGGAAAAACTAGAAAAATTCAGAAAAAAAAAAATTAAATCTAACAAACCAAAAAAGAAAAAATCTAAAGGAAAAAAAAAGAATATAATTCATGCGACACAATTTGACCTGAATTTTTCCATGGAAAGAAAAAAAAAACAAAAACGTTTTTCGTGCTTCAGCTTACATTTGTCATTTTTTCTCCTGTTGTCTCTCTCTGTCTTCCATTCTTTTGTCTTCTTCTGCTACTTACTTACTGCTAGACAAAAACCTTCGACATTTGTTACGATTGTTGTTGTTGCAGTTTTTTCTATTTTATGTTTGTGTTTTGTACATTATTACATTTAATTTGCTGTAATTTTTTGAACATTTTGTAAATTCGTTGTCGCCGCTTTCATTAAATGCAAAGCAAGAAATATATACTGCAACAATTTACTTAGTAAATAGAAAAGGTCACCGGCAAAAAATGTAAATTGTTGTTGCTTTTGGTTGGTTTACTGTTGGTTGATTTTGAAGGTGTCTATGCTGCAAGAAAATTAGTAAGACGCTAAAACAGAAGCTGCTGTAGAATTTCATGAAGGAGGGAAATATTTTAAAAATATTTTTAGACAATGATCTCTAGGGAAAAGAAAAACTGATGAAAGAAAGAGGCTTCGGGATCGAGAGTCGAAAGAAGAATATGATACAGAACATTCTGAATGAAGTAAAGAACTTTTCATTCTTGTCTCTAATAAATTAGCCTTTCCTTTCGGTTTTATCTCCTCTTGTTTCTTTATGCTTCTGAAAGGGTCAAACTCTTGTTGCGATCAATTTTATGTGGAGCGGAACGTTTCCCTCACCTGTTTTGAGTTTAGAGTTGATCAAAGCACTCAGTTTCAAAGACCATTGTATTATACCGAAGATAGAGCCAGTAGAAGAATTTAGAAAGACAGGATAAATGGGAAGAAGAAAGGTCTAAGGTCTCTCAACCTTAAACTTTTTTGATTCATTGATGAACCTTAGAAGGTCAGGGAGAAGGTGAGCATGGATATTATTCATACGCATGACATAACGACTTAATCTGATTCTTGCGAACGCGAAATAGTATCGTCGTTCTCAAGACACGATTAGCAGGTTGAATCGGTAATGACGCCCATATTGATTATATGCTGACCACATTTGCTATGCCCGGTGATGACTCCCACCATTCTTCTCACTTTCAGAGGAAACTCCGCTGATTCCCTGTTAGGTTGTCTCACAAAGCGTTTTGCGGTTCTGCAGGAGTCTAGCTCAGGCCATCTTTCTTTATGAATAGAATCCACGAAGTCGTTGATCTATCGCATGACGTCCCCAAAGCTTACGTCAAGAAAAGGTTCCGAACCCCATGGTGCAATTGCAGAACCTCCATTAGCTAGTTCATCAGCTAGTTCATTTCCCGCAATACCACAGTGCTCTGGAATCCATATAAGGCATAACTTGTTGTGTTTGCGACACTATTTGGCTTTGCCTAACACTCGCTGACCAATTTTGAAGAGCTGACAGGGTTAGTAAGGCTCTACAGTACAGCTTGGCTATCACTGCAGATGCCTATGCACTTCCCATACCATCTCCTCTCAATTATCCAGCCCGCTACATCCAGGATAGCGAAAACCTACTCTAGAAAAACTGCAGCCATCTGTCCAGTGGAAAAAGAACCAACCGGATTCACTATCGTTTGAGGTTTTGGATCTGTTGGTATAGAAGGCATGACGGAGACCTCGGAGTACGACCTCGGAATTTAACCATTGATCACGTTCCGGGAACCTGACATCATAAATCTCAACCTGAGTTTGAGACAAACTAAAGCGGAATTCACTCCCTATTATCAACTTTAATCGATCCGCCACTGCTGTAAATGTAGCTGCGTGCTTCAAATCGTCTTTCTGCCATGTGATTAGCTATTTATTTAACTGTAACTACTTTTAGTTTTTGGTAGTGTTTGGTAATTGCGATGTTGTTGTTGGTGCTCGTGCGGTCTTAGTGGCGCTGTGCTAGTGATGATTGTCCGTTAGTTTTTGCGCTTGAATTTTAATTCTTCTTTTATCACCTTTTTAATTTTTGGGGTACCTTGCGTGTTATTATTTTTATTAAATTTTTGTTTTGCGCCTCGTTATCTTTTCTTTTGCTCTTCAGCGTCTTCTCTACAATTTAATGCTATTTATTTGACCTTTAACACTTTATAATATTTATTTTTGTTTGTTTGTTGTTGTTGCTTGAAGCTGTTTCTGCTTGCTGCCTGCTGCTAGTGCGCGCATTTACAATCATTATGTTAATTTTTCTTGTTGTTGCTGGCTGATGTCTGTTAGTGTGTAGGTGTTGATGTTTCGCTGATGTTTCGTTGAAATTAGTTAGTAATACTGCAAAAATGAGATTATGATTACGTAATATAGGTCATTATCAGCATATGCAGAGAAGCGAAGAGTTCAAGAAATATTTGCAAAATTAACTAAATTAAAAATTTTTAAGATAAATCAAAGTTCTTTTTATAAATGTCAGTAGATTGGGTTGAGTTCTCTACTTAAAAATCAGCGAAGTTTGTGGCTCAAGTGTATTGTTTTGTTATTCGAAATTTCAATATAAATGTTCTTTCTTTTAGCGAAATACATATATAGATATTTAGTTTGTTTTGAAAACATAGTTCCAAATCACTTTATAACAATCACAGCAAGTTTGTCGCTCTAGTTTTGATTTTCATCTCTCCGATTCACATAATCATTTATATAAAGAAACGTAAAGTTCTTTAAATAAAAACCATAAGTTATGCGGCTTCAATCTTTTACACAGCTAACAAATTCGCTCTCAATTAAAAATGCTAAAATTCTTAACGTTTGACATTCAGAACACAATACTAGCAGCAGTAGCTGTGTTTGTGCATGTAAATAAATATGTAAACTGTGTCACTAAACCAATAGCCAACACAGAATTAGAGTGTTACCTTGAAAACGCCCTCATGTCTAACTCTCTATAAAAAGATATCTAGCTAAAAAATCTATGTAAACGTGAAGTAAATCCCATGAGCATATACCACAAGCAAACAACAACAAGATTCAAGATTTTGCAACACGGAACCAATCTGGCACTGCTGCAGGCTTTTTTTTTTGTTCTAACAAAGAAAACAAAAAGAAAACAACAAAGCGTAGTGATTGTGGTTGTAATAGCTGCATACGTTGCTGCAGCCGCCGCGGTGACTGCAGCAATTTTAAATATATCCCCACCGCATTGCATGTGTGTGTTCATTTTTTGTTGTGTTGCATGTGACAAATATCTGATTTTTTCCGTCTGACAAATAAATAGAAACAAAATAAATTTAAATTAAGTTTGATTTGTTTGTTGTTGTTGTTTTTCCATGAGAATTCTTTTTTGCTGCTGCTAGTTTTCCTTTTATATATTCATTTCTTATTAGCAATGGTAAGAAATAAATCATTCATGCTATTGTCTTATTTAGCTCAGGTTTTTTCTTAAGTTTTTTTTTCTTTTTTTTTTATAACTTTTTGTTGCTTGCTGTTGAGCGGCAACAATTAGCAACGCCAACTTTAAAGCCAAACAAATGTTTGGTTCGGGTTTTTATTATATATATTTTTGTTGTGGTTGTTGCTGTTGTTATTTTGTGGGAATTATGCCGCACCGTTGCTGCTGTAAATTGTGCAAGTTCTTTATGTTTTTTTTTTTTCGTTTTTGTGTTGCTCTGTTGTCGGTTTTATTTCTTTTGGTTGTTTTGTTGTTGGTTGATCGTTTTTGCAATGCCTATATCGCAGTAGTTACGCCTACTTGCTACCAAAATAATATGAAATATATGCAGAAATAGAAATACAAATGCATGTATATGAATGCGTAGGTGTTTTTGTCATTATTGCTGCTGCATTTGTAATATAATTAAAAAAATTCAGATTCAGTAAAACCAAAAATTAAAAAAAAAACCCAAAATTCACATGCTTCTCGCTAACAAATTTATTAAAATATAATGTGAGATTTTTGTTTGTTTTCAATTCCAGCATATTTTATGCGTGTATATTTTGTTGTTTGTTTTCAAAATATTTGGCATTTGGCGATTTATACTCAAAATTTATTGAAAGCTTTTCTCGTCTTTGACAATTCTTGCATATTTTAGTCACACTCTATTTCTGGCTTTAATATTTTGCACATTAATATTATAAATAATGCATAAAATGATTAAAAAATTCAAATAAAACATATATAAATAATTTAATGTTCTAACAGTTTCTGTCAGCAGTAGCTCGAACGTTTATTAATTGTTATGTTAATACATGGTTTCAGTAAAAAGAACATTAATTTAGCATAGGCAAAGTGGTGTGCCAAATGACCTTCCTCAAATAATAAGTAGTGAATATTTTTTATTTATATAGAACTGCAAATTTAAAGTTTGTCGTTTGAGTCTTTTGTTTGTGGGGTGAAAAAGTTGAATGATATTTGAATTGAATTGAATTTGCAGTTTACACGTGATAGGAAGTCAAAGTAGCAACACAAAAGGTTTAGAAAATAAGCATCTTCATATTCAGCCATTTATGTTTCAAAAAAAAAAAAAAAAAGTGAGGAAGCTAAACCTGTAGCAATAATTTAGGTAATGGACTTCTATATATGCTGAAACGTGTATTCAAAGAGTCAAAGAATTTTAGTTTCTGTATGGAAAAGTTAAAATTGCAATTTAAAAGACTTAAAAAACAAGCTTCTTCAAATGCATTTGTGCTACTGCTTTACCTTACAAAATAAAATATGTTTAATGCTTTCAAATTATAAAAATGCCCATTTGTATTATTACCCAAACATAAACTTGAACTTGTCTACTCCTTATTTTGCTATATTACACAACATGTCATTCGAAATATTTTTAATCAACCAACCAAAGACATTCACGCATATTGATTTGACCTTTCTAGCACTTTGGTAACAAACAAATAATGATCTACTTTTCAAAAGAAAAAAAAAACTATTATTTCTCTTTAGAAGAAAAAAAAAAACAAAAAGTGACTAAAATTATATGTGATTATGATAAAAATTTTACAATTGTTTGGAACAATAAAAATAAAAAAAAAAGTTTTAAAATTTAAATTTACGATTCATAAAATTGTTGACCGCAACGACACATCATCATTATCAGCTGCAAACAGCAACAGCAGTAGCAAGCAACAGTAGCAACGAACAACAACAGCAATAACAACGATGTGGAGACATTAAAACTAATCAGTGCGCTCTGCTTCAGTAGTGGTACATTTACTTACAAATTTATATGACCTTAACCTTCAACACACTGTGGCGTGGCTAGTCATTACTAGTGGACACAATGTAATTTTTGGGCTGTTTTTGTGTGTTTATTTTTAGTAGGTAGGTAAATAGTTAGATAGCTATACATTAAAATGTTAGATAATACAATTCTTCTATTTGTTAAGTTTGTGGTTAAATGCATATTTCTTTTTTAATAATTTCATTTTGAATGTGATGTTGCAACTATCATTTACAAAATATGAGAACTGATGCGTTCAATATCTTATTGTTGTTTTCTTTTTGTATTAATAA
The DNA here is from genome assembly GCA_963691655.1 of Toxonevra muliebris. Lineage (NCBI taxonomy): Eukaryota > Metazoa > Arthropoda > Insecta > Diptera > Pallopteridae > Toxonevra > Toxonevra muliebris. The sequence continues at coordinate 3,148,266 of OY829329.1, forward strand.
TAAGTTCATTTGATTGGTATTGTTATTGTAAATGAACAGAAATTGTGCAATTATTTTAATTTTTTTTTTTAATTTATATAAAATATAAATTCTTGCCACATTTTTTAACGACTTTTTAACGACCGAACGTACATGATTAAATGAGTGACGCTTTTAACACGATTAGTTGTGTTTTAACGCCTCTTCGACTTCTGGTTTGGTTCTTGTTTAGCTTGCTAGTTATACTGGCCCCTGTTTCCTAGTCTCCGATCTAAACATTTTTTTGTTTTCATATACAAAAGTCCGTTTTAAGCTGTAAACGGTTTGTGGTGTGCAGAAACGGCGGCAACCGCAAGTTAAAATTTGGCAAATTTTTTCATGAAAGTAAAATAAAACAAATATTTGCATTTTTTTTTTGCACTACTGCTTCTTCGCAAATCACAACTTTAAAAGTGTTTGTGGTTTTAGTTATCATTAGCGTGGTTTATTTTCAAATTTCTAAGGTGTTTGCTTTAATTTAATATTAAATAATAATCTTATTGATTTTAATTATTTCAATGAAATTTTTCGAGTCGTGAAAAAATAAATACAGTTAACCCTTATAACCAGTTAACCGAGTTTGAAAGCTAAAATGTATCAAAAATTTGTATCTATAAATACATTCGATTGAGCCCAAGATGTTATCAGTAGCTTCCTTAATAGTTTTTCTTAAAAAGACTTAGGAAAAAAAAACATTGAAACATCCATTTTGAATGAGAAATATTGGCAAGAATTTAGCCCATGATGCTGAAATTTTTTTATTTCGTTGTAGTTTCGTTGTAAACATTTGCCTGAAATGTTCAAACAGTAATTCTTAATAGTGAGAGAGGGAGAGAGATTGCAACTCACATAAAATATTATTCTATATTTACGACCGTTAGATTAAAACTCTCACAGAAAATTTCGTGCTGAGAGCGCAGTTCAAAAAAAGAATTGTTCTCTTTTTTTTTTAATGATGTGCATTCAATAGTCCTATTCACTCTTTAGAGCAGCGGTGGCCACCTATACATACACAATGTTCGATTGAGCACTCTTTTTGGCCTACGCTACTGAGTAACGGAGTAAAAAAGAGAGTGAACGTATCTAAAACTGATATAGTGCACTCTGCGATCAATGTTCCCAATTGAATGCGCTAGCAATAAAACGTTTGTTTTTTATATTTGGTTGTCGTACAAATCAAGAAGTAGGCAACACTAATTTTCTCTCTTACTCAGAGTAGCAGAGTAACAAAGGGCAGCGATGCCAACTTAAGGGGAATTTCCGATTTTGCGGGGAATTTTACTTTGTGCGGAGAATCGGGGAATGAGCTGTTTTTTGCGGGGAATTCGAAGTCGTTCGCTTTTAGTAATTAAAGTCTGTAGAATATTTTTTGTCAAATTTTGTGTAAATTAACTAAACACTCAAAGAGCGAGAATAGAGTTAAATTTTATTCGCAAAAACTCTCAATACTTTCAATATGTGGCAATGGTGCACACTAAACAATAAAGAGCATAATTTCAATTGCTAGTTACTCTACTTCTCAATTAGTTGTTATTCATTACTTAACACTTTCTGCTACAAATTTAACGAATATATGCCAGTGGGTGCCGACAACAACAGCAAGAAAAACTAAGGAAATGATTGAATTAAATATTTTAATATAATATGCCAAAATCAGAACATTTCCGAAACATTTTTTCATCAAATTTGTATCCATATAAAAATGAATTAAATTAAAACACGCAAACGATTTTCGTTCAATGACTTTTTGTATAATTTTCACACACATTTCAAATGTTCCTCATCAAAATTTTGTATGAAATTTAAAACAAAAAAATTAACCCAAAACAATAGAGAACAACCTTCAGCATTTCCTTCTAGTTAGTTGAAGCTTTTCAGAAGATTTCTTCAACTTCAAATAATCACAAAAACTAATATTATTTAGATTACAATGCTTTGTTTAATATTTTTAATATCATTAAACTAGAATGCGCTTATATATTTCCTGAATTTAAAAAAAGACAACAACAAACGAGCTGTGGATTTAGTTTTAGATTCAAATTGTTGCAAATATTTGAATACGTTTAGTAACCGGAATTCCCATTTTCCCAGCCACATTATTATAATCAAAGTGATTAACATCTGCATCATCAGAAAACAACAGTATCGGCATCGTCATCGTCATCACCATCACCTTCGTCATCATCGATATCATTAGCTGTAAGCAGCAGCGGTCAACATTAACTAAATAAATATCTTTTGCTTTTGATCTTTGCTTTATAAACTATTTTATTACCAGGCATTAGTTTTTGGTTTTGTTTGATTTTCTTGTGGTTTGTTTTAGTGATTTTTTTATTTCAATGATCACTAATTTTTGAACTTGAACTTGAAATTAGAAATGTTGGCGGGTTTTTTGTTTGTTAATAGCTCTCTGATTATAAATATTGATTTATTGGAGATGATAAATGGCATTTATCATTGAGTAAACGATAGAATAACCCTCAAAAGTTTCAATATTATTAAGAGAAATTAATGCTATTGGCTGGAGTGTGGCAGTTAGAGCGTCAAAAGTAAAAGTTTTTCCAGTTTAAGAAAATCTGTAGGTTAAATTAAAGTTAAAATTTAAAGTTCAAGACTAGTTGTGATTTGGATACGATGCCCAACTAAATAATATTTAGTATTTGAAATTGAAACATTGTTTCTATATTAAATAAATCAAGTGTTCAATAACTTTACAGGTGCACAAAATTCAAATATTTCTATCTTTGATTCAATTTTAAATTAAAATATTCCTCAATAACAAAAACTGCATTGGTTTTTCTGCATTGCTGCACACTCTGTCAATAATCATTTGTAGCATAATTTTGAAAAATAAATCAAAAACGTATGGTAAATTTATTTCTTCATTGAAAAATGTTTATATAGGGGAGATGTGCCAACTCAGACCAGGTTTTGGATTTTGGCCCATACAATTCGTAAAAGTATCTAAATTTTAATCATTTTCAAAAGATTTATAAATTTATTGATTTTGATGATGAAGAGGTCAACGTTGAAACATTTTCCCCGACAATTTTTTTTTTCCAACGCATCATTAGCACACACATATATTGAATAAAGTGAAATACTGCAACTAATCAAATTTGAATTCACTTTTTTTTACAACGACGAGCGGACAACTGTTGCTAGTTGAACTACTGCCACTGCTGTTGCCAACAATCATCACTTTTTATTTGGTTGCTAGTATTTTCTTTCATACAAATCATTAGACAAACATATTCCTGCTTTTTCTTCATCGACATGTGCCTGAGAGACTGTTGTGCTAAAAAATACACAAGAAAAAGAAAATGAAAAAAAGCGTTAAACTGAGGGAGCAACTGACAGACAGCAGTAACAGGCACAAAAAGATTAAACCAAGTTAAGTGGATGCAATTAAATTGTGCGCATTCTTTTTGCTACTTTGCAATTGAGCAAAGCACTAGCAACAACAACAGCAGCAGCAGTAACAGTTTCAATTTAAAACGCTTTTATAACGAGATGATATACTTTGACTTCTATTTTCTTCTCAATTGTGATTATGTAATTGTTATGCATTTACTTGTGTGTATGGGTGTATGTATGTTTATATGTGTGCATTACTACTACGCCTGTTTATTTTCTTGTTTAGTAAGTATGAATTTTGGCTGAATTTTCATTTATTCCTCCTGCTGTTGTTGTTTTTTTGTTGCTTTTGCTGGCCAAACGACCGATCTATGTTGTTACACTTTCAAAATTTTCTGTGTGTTTGTTTTTTTCTAAACAATGAATTATTGCGCAATATTATTATGTGCACCACAATTGCATATGATTTTTTTTTTTGGTGCTGATTTCCTAGCAATATTTATAATAACGATTTTGAGCCTTGCGCTTATTGTTTTTGTTGTGGGGCACACCCCACTTTTTAATGTTTAGTGAAATGTTATCAATTGCATTTGTGATTGTATGGTAATATCCTTTCACTTGTCTGTTGTAAGGTTGTGATACTTTTGTTATATTTTCCTTTATGAGATAATTTAGTTTAGTAGTGCAACGAACTGTTGAGAATATGTTGTCTTAGTGATTAATTTTTGTAAGGAATAGAATGCGGAATAAATTTCCTTGCCCATATTTGTTTCAAACTGATTTTGATCTTAATAAAAAACTAACGGCTTGTGTTACTAAGTTCTTAGATTGGAGCCATATTTCACCATGGAAATTATTTCTATCAATGTTGCTGACCTCCACGTTATTGATAGTTTCCCAGCTCTATGAGAGTCCTGAGCCTGAACCACTGCCATTTTATCTTTCGCATTTGTTACAGTTCTTGGTTTAATGTCGTGATTGGCATAATATTCAATCCTGTGTCTAATGCCTTAGCGCACCTCGAACTAATTAGTAAACTGAGGTAAACTTTCTACTAGTCAGATATTTTCGAGTTGATTGAAAGTAATTTTGAAACAAAAGAAAACGTAAGATAAGATTTTGCATTTGAATGAAAATCTCCAAAAATAAAAGCATTAAGAAACAAACTTGTTTGCTGCAGTTGATAAGTAAGAATTTCTTGTCTTTTCCCAAGATTCGAGTACAAGAATAAACTCAAGAAATAAAACATTTGTACTAAACTGCAGATGAAAAATATTAAAAATCTTAGTACATTCTTTTTCAATACTCAAGTAAAATATTAAAAATTAATTGTGAGTTATATGATCAATTAAATAAGAATGAATCAACAGCAATTTCTACAAATTACAAACATAAAAATTCCTTAGCAATAAATTTGCTATAACCACAAATACTAACTGCGAATATAATCAATAAACATTCATGAAAATGTGCATACGAATGTGTGAAGATTTAAAGTAGCTTGCACGAGAAGAATCGCTAATGCCACAGTGACACACTGACTGAGTGACTTAAAAAAATTTAAAAAACACAAACGGAAAAACAAAAACAAATACCTATAATACGAAAATAACATTTGCTGATTTTCTTAAGCAGGCAGATGAAATAAAAAAAAAATTGAAAAATACAAAAATAAATAAATAAAGCTACAGCAACAAAAACTTATGCAACATTGTGGATAAAAATATATATATATGTGGCAGTAGTAAAATTTACTGCTAGCATCAGTAACAGTTCAGCTGCAAATAAGCTGCAATTGCAATTGCTGCTGTTGTGTTGTTGCCTGCAAGTTATCAATAAATTCATTTTAGGCAATTATGTTAAGATTTTTAGTTTTATATGCGTTTCTATTTTACTCTTTAAGGCAAATCGTTTTGGTGCGTTAACATTTTTGTTTCGGTGATTCGGTTGTTTCGGTGAATGCGGTGATGCTGCCACTGTTGATTTTGTAAAGTCGCTCCTGTTGTTGTTGTTGTTGCTGCTTTGTATTGAGGAAAGTTGCAGCTTACCATATTCGTACTTGTATATGGAGCAAAGCATACGAGTTTGTTATTTTTATTTTTTATGCTATCGTGTTTTTTGGAATAATAACTACGTACAAATTTTTGATAAATATTAAGGAAATGCTTGCGTTAATTAAATTTTCCATAAAATTTATTCGCACATGTTCATCATTGCTTTAGATTGAACTTTTTTGTATGTAGACTTATGAGCTTAAATTTGAAGAGAAATTATTATATTATTTATATAGTTTTTAAATTACGAAGAAACTGCGAAGGATACTTCTTATTCTTTTCTTTATGGTACAAACAGATTTGTAGCGTTTTAGGGAGAGCTTTTCGTATCCATAAATATTGAATATTAAGTTACCAAACTACATCATTGTATTTTCGTTAAAATCAACAGAAAAAATTGGACATATTTTCGCAAAACGTCACCACGATTAAAGGGCCCTTTTACGCTTTGTTCCGACTTAACTCTTTGTGGTCATTAGCCTCAGATGACCCAAAATAAGTTTAACTACTTAAAAATTGAATAAATAAAATTAAATTTATATTTGGTGCTTTAGTTATTTATTAATTTTTTTTTTTGGTATAAGACCTAAATTAAAAAAAAAAAAATTTTTTTTACCTATCGGTTAAGATTTTTACAATTTTTTCCCAAAGGTCATCGGCAACCCTGAAATCTTCAATGGTAATTTTTTAAAAACATTTTACAAAATGAAATGAAAAAATGCAAATCTGAACTCGGTTTTGCTCTAACGCTTCTAGTTCCCTTACGTTCAAGAAAGGGTTAAGTGAAGAACTTATTGTAAGAAACTTTTTCTATCTTAAAAAAAAATCTAATAAAAATGACGATCATAGGATCGCCGGTGATCCATGGAAGTTCAGGCTTTCTGTTTTAATGAAAAATTGTAGCAAGAAATGAGAATCAGAGAATTTGAATCTAAATTCGGTTTTGCGCTATCTCTTCCGGTTTCCCTACGGTCCCGAAAGGGTTAATCGTATCGTGTGGTTAATTATTTCTTATCGCAAATAGGTCAGCCTGAAATTATCCTCTACAGCTCAGTTTCATTCGAGTTCATTCATTTATCCAGTAGTTCTAAACAGTGACTTGCTTTAAGCTTTATAACTCTTTTTTATTGAAGACATTATACATTTTCTAACACATAATATTCCATTAGAGCACATGTAACACATGCTTGTAGTTTGTCATGCACATCACTCAGTTGCCGCTTTTATTCCAAGAATTCCAAAAAGACCAACAAAAAACATTACAAAATCTAAGTACAAACCAAAACAAAAGATTTCTCTTTCGATTGCAAAATGCATTAATAAAAAAGAAACTAAACTAAACAGATGACATAAAATTACAATTGCGCATAAAGTAATAGAGTCGTATGTACTAATTATGCCCCTTGAGCTACAATTAATATTTCTAAATATCAAACCGCAAGTAAAACCCTTCAACAACTCGCATTTTTTTTTTTTTTTGTTTTACTAATTAATGCGTTTTCATAGAAAAATTTACAGCTACTTGTAGCTAAGTTACATACCCATCTAGCAACAAAACTAAACTAAGCATGCACATATCTAGCTAGCTAGCTGCATACAGCCATACTTACATACGTATGTGGAACATGCTACAATAAAGAAGTTGCATAATATACATATTAATACTACATAGTATATATGCATGCTGAGAAAAAAAAGAAGAAAAAACAGACATACCAAATGAACAAAAACCAACGACAACAGAAACAATTTATTGCAAAATTGCAAATGCTTCAAAAACTCGTCAGAAACAAAAAAAAAAGAAGAAAAAAAAAGAAGAAAAAATAAAGAAAAATTGCTCTAATGAACGCGAAAATTTCAATTCAGAAAACAGCTAAAGATTTTCAAAAAACGCAAAAAAGCACTAAAAGACCAAACAGCAACAACAAATTTGGAGGTCATCACCAAGTGCTGCGCATACACTAAAGTTTATAATAAAACAAAAATTGCAACATTATTTTGTTGTATCCAAAATTGTTTGCAAATGTCGTCGTCGCCGTCTGAAAAAATGAACAGCGCGCGCAGACATCTCCAAAACCTAGAGAAAAAAATGCACCAGTTCACAGCAGCAAGCGACCAAAACCAAAACCAAAAAAAAAACAAAAATGAAATTTATCATCAATTGTATTAGTTTAGTTGTTGTTGTTCGGTATGTGCTTGCAACTCTTCAAAGTTGATATTATGTTGAAATTCTTAAGTTTTTGGAGACGTCGCGATGTGGTCACTAGACTTGTGGCTGTTGCTCTTGTTGTTATTGTATTGGCTTTAATGCACATCGGTAGGTATATTCATCTAACTAGCTTGCTAGCTATTGATTATGTCTACAATTCGGTCGCATCTAATATACATTCTTGACTTGCCGTTTTTTGTTGCTGTTGTTGTATTGTCTTGTTACAGTTAATGCTTCATTTGAGCGTATTTGCCTTTGCTTGTTTTTTTTGTTTTTTTTTTTTTTGTCATGCTGCCTGTTTTGCTTTCTACATATTTGGCTAAAAAATAACTTCAAGTTGTTGCTGCTGTGTCTGCACATAATTTATGGGGTGATCACTTCTTTTGCAATTAAAATTGTTGAATGGAGCATCTGAAATTGTTGCAGTTTTTTTTCTTTTTTTTTGTTTGACCAAGAATATATATATTCATAATAGTTTTGTTTCCAAAGTTTGGTATTTCTGTTTGAAGTTACATGCATGATTGAGTAGTTGCAGGTGCTTTTTGGAAAACTGGGACGCCCACATATGAGCATGAAAACAATTTTAAGGAATGTATTTAAATGTAGTAGCTTCAATCTGACAAACTGACGGCATACACTGAAGTTTTAGAATTGGTTGAAAATATGGGAAATAATTTTATATTCTTTGGAAAAAAGCAAGTGAATTTATATGCAATAGTCTTTGCATAATTATGTCCACCAAATTATATAAACGAAATGCAATCACCCATGAAATTTGAGTACGATTTTAACTGAAACTGTTCACACAATTAACCGAGAAAATGGAATTAAACGTGAGTCAATTAATCGCGAATTACTGCAAATAAGGAACATATTACCACAAGATTGTAAGTTGGCTTGAATAAGAAAAAAATAGCGAACCTTCTTCATCTAAAGTACCTACATTTCAATTGAGATCAAGTGAATGTAAATATTTTGTTGTCAATATGCATAACTAAATTAAAAGTTTATCCCTCTTGAAGGTAACACACATCATTCTTAGTGATGTTTATATTATTTCAATTTAAAGTCACTTTAAAAAGTCCTTTTATATCAGAAACAATGAAGTAGACATTTTTTTGACATAATTTTGAGTTATATGCCTGTAAATTACCATAGCATTTTGTGAGTATATCAATTAAAATATGTCAATATGTAACTGGAGTATCCAACGCCACGTACATAATGCGTAATCTTTAAAACTTGAATTACATATAATAAATGAGTTCAAAAGATTTTTATCATAAGCAAAATAATTTCAAAAAATATGTGCTCAAGGTTACTGAAGAGAAAAATACCAAAACAAATTATAAAAGTACAGCACAAGGAAAGAAATTGCATAATATTAAAACCTAAACGTGTTTCCTTTCGTGCCCCTCTTAAAAAGGAAAAGAAAACTAGTTTTCACTTGCACCAAAAAGCAGAAGAAAACAAAAAACGCAGAAAGTAAAAGTTAATGCACTTTTAACCTAAATTTTGTGTCTGCTAATTTTTGCCCCATTACATTTTAGAGCTATCGCATCATCAATCAACACGTTTGCTGCTTAAGTCTTTTGTTTCCTTTCGTTTCTTCTTGTGCGCATGCATTTCTTTTATAGCACATTTAGTTATATACTGAAGCCTTTAAAATTGCGATATTTAGCGCACAACTTGACCTAGTTGTATATAATTTTTATTTTATTATTATTTTTTTTTTTGCAGAAATCTTTATAAACAAATTACTTTTACTTGAGCAGTTTTTGGTTTTTATGCAGTTTTAATTGTTTTTTTTTTTCGCGCAGACTTGTAGCTTAATCTGTGCCCTGCGTATGTGTTTTAAATGAAATTGCACATTTAATTAATTGGTTTTTAAATTTTGATTGCCGGTTATTTTAAATGTCATTGTGGTTGTTGATTTTTTATTGGACAATTTAAGTTTAAAAATAAAATAAAAATTAAAAAGTCAACATTTTATTTATTTATTTATTTTGTTATTTTAATACAACCAGATACCAAATCTAAGAGTAACAGCATTAGTCAATGATATTTGGTTTAATTTTATTTATGCTTAGACAATATTATAAAATAATAAAAGCAATTCCTATCAATAATAAAAATAATGAGAACAAAATGTTGCTTTACAACTAAATTCTGTACTATGTATGTATTTAGTTGTTGGTTATTTATTATCGTCATAATTCCGCGTTTCAAGGCTGATTAATTATATTCTGTGGTTGAGAACTATATATAAATTATAGCAACAAATATAGCCAATTTGGTTTAGTGTGTTAGTTGATTGCGGATGTGATTATTGAACCAATTTTCTGCATTTTTCTTTTGTATATACGGATAAATGCATTAGAGAAACAGATTGGCGCATGTGCCATGTACTCGTGCATGTCAAGAATTATTATTTCTTCTTAGGTCTATTTGTTATCTTAATTCAGTACTCATTAGCTGGGTAATTAAAACTGCTTACAATTAAGTTTTCGATTTGGTAAAAAGTGCCAAGAAACAAGTACTTAAAATTCCAAATGAGAAGTTTTTCTAATAGAATAATGTCGGAGTGGGGGATAGGGACGATCAAGCACAAACTAAATGATTTACATTATTTACTTTCACTATATATTTGTATTAACTAACTTGCAATAGTTGACGCCACAACAGATGATTGATGTTGTTCGCTTCCGCAAAGTTTTGTTGTCCGTTTTGCAATGCATTTGTAAAGCCGAGGGCAGTCATGTCCTTTGTGCCTTGTGTTTTAAATGGAAATGAAGTCATCTTTTACAACATGTTCCAGAATCTTGTTTCAAATAGAATCTTAGCAGTTGCCTTGTCCTACATATAAGGAAAAAGCTATTGTTTTATAAATTTATGGATCTGGACCAGAATGTCATTCTTTGTGTAATACAAGAGTTACAAAATCATAGATATAGTAATACATTAGCTTGAGTTGAATTGAGGAGTGAACGTGCCTAAAGCATGTTCAAAAATTTCTAAATAGAATACATTTTATGGGTCTGACATACAAATAGTGTTATGTAGATGATGACGCTACTAGATCCTAAAGGGGAAAGGGAGTTTTGTTGTTAAATATCCCAGCCATTATGATTATTGCTCTTAAACAAATAGTCTTTTTGGGGAATGAAAAGATCTAGAAACCCCAGCTATCTAAAATCTCTTCATTTCCTATATCTTATATATTTCTTTAAAATATACAAAAGCTTATAATAGAGTTGTGGTGATGGTAAGGTGGTAAACGAATTAAACACTTTTGATTCTGAGACTAGTATTTGTGAAGAATAATTCTTGCAGGCATTAAATACCAGTCAAGTTCTCAGAATTTTTCTTCTAATCGAAAATGAAGTGAAAGTAGAAGACCGATGTAGGTAGAACATTTTTTCCGAGTAAAGTCTATCTACTTAATTTTTCCTATCACAAATAATGAATAATCGAGTGGAAAGTACCGATAAAGGTATCAGGCATTTGAAAATCATTAAATGTTGACAATGAAAAAATAAGGAAAATACCTTCAGTACTTTGCCAAACTTGGACAACACATTAATTTTAGTCTCATTTGGGTATCTGGATATAGGAACATTAGCGGAAATGAGAATACCGATGCTCTGTCTGGACATGGGTATATGTTCTTCGCTGTACATATACCCATCGGAATGGGTTCTATCTTTCTTAAATTTTATTTAGAAAAAAATCACAAATCCACCTGGATTACTTTCAGCTCAAATGATACCACGTTACCTTCTTATTTCTCAGTCAACTTTAAACTATTTAGTGTTTTAGGATTAAGAATACAACTACATATTTGTCATTTTGAGATAATTTTTGTGACCCCAAACTGCTTTTGGGGTCTCAATATTAAATAAATTAGTAAAAAGTATTAATTATTATAATGAAACGCGAGTTGCATGCAATTGCGGCAAAAATTTGCCAACCTTTTTGAAGTGAATAATTTGTGATATTGTTATATTATTTGTGGCGTGTGTTTTGTGGAAAACTAAGTATTTATGAAAGAATCAGTATGAGAGACCTGAGTATTTATGAGAGAAGATATAAATTAAATAATAAATAACACATATATTAAAATTGACTTCAAATCCCCAATTAACTCTAAAAGACTCCAATTGACTCCAATTGACTTCGAATTCCCAATTAACTCCAAAAGACTTCAACTGACTCCAATTGACTTCAAAATCCCAAATGACTCCAAGTGACTCCGATTGACTGCAAATCGCAATTGACTCCAAATGATTGCATTTGAGTTCAAGGTTACTCAAGTGACTCCAAGTGACTTCAAAGCAGTCATGATTTTGGAGTCATAAGATTTGCAGTCTCATGATTTCAAAAAAGGACAGCACTCCCTTGACTCTAAAAAATAATTTTCTAAATGAACAACCAATCGGCGACTCCAAAAAAGACTTCCAACAGCATTTTTTATTCTGGAGTCAATGAATTGTCGATTATTAACTGTGACTTCAAGGTATTGCAATTAAATTGATTGCATTCTTTTACAGCTCTGACTGCCAGCTATACATTTTTTTTTTTAAATTAGGTGTTATCTTGCAACTCGAGGAACTATTAATTCATTTACTAATCCTACTAGTTACATTGAAATTCAACATTTTACGGATCACTAGCAGGTCCAAAGGGGGTGGGGAATAGTGGAAGTTTATTTTAAAAATATCACTTAGCCACTAATGTTTGTATATTTTGTAGTCTGATTGTTGTCTAAGCATTAAAACTATTCATTTTTCAAAGCTTGCAAACTTGTTCTGGGAACCCTTTTATTAAAACCCTCACCTTGGATCCGCCAGTGGTACGGATTATACCAAAACAATCATTAAGACTTTGATCTACGTAGTTATTATAGAAGCACATTGAGCTTGCTTGTTTTTCAATGCAATTAGTATTTAGTTCACACACTTAGTAAAAAGTTAAGCGTTGTCAGTTTCGGGAGTAAAACAGTTTCAAAGAAATTTCTGTAATTTTTTTTTTTTTAGTAATTTTTATTTATACATTTTGTCTTAACATTTATTTACACATTACATACAATTAAGTACATAAAATTAATTTATACGTACAAAAATACATAGAAATAATAATGAATTCACAAAATTTCATTTATTTATTTTGATATTGATTTGACATGCTCTAAAAATACACAAAACAAATGACATTTCTCAAAATTAAAAAAAAAGAAAAGAAGAGGAATTGACAATTTTGAACAAATATAATTTTCAGTGTATACAACAAAAAAAAAAAAAAAATTATCTTCTCATATAAAATTTTGCATACCTGGCGAGACCACAGATTATCACAAATGCCAGTATACAGCGAGCAAGTTTTTTTTTTGTTAATTTCTTATACAAATGTATAGAAAATTTTGATTTCTTGCAGCGTATACACTGAAAATTATTCTCTTTTTCAATTTATGTTACTATGAAGTTTACTGAAAAACAACAACAGCATACAATCAAAATGTAAATAATCAAAATAAATTATAAGCACTTGATTGGTAGGTTATCCTAAACTTCTTCTAGAGAAATGCGTGAGACACAAAATTTTTTTTTAAATAATTTACAAAAGTTTGCTTAAGAACTAAGTGGCAGGCAGAGGGGTAGGGTTGGTTTTCCTTTTATTTTTGTAAAAAAAAAAATGCAACGATGTTGAGATGAGAGCAAGAAGGATTTTTCTCTTCTTCTCTTATAACAAAATCGCGCATATTTAATTCGCTGACACGCATTTGTGTGTTTGTGTGTCTATATGCGTGTATGTGTGTTTGAGTTGGTGTGTGTGTATTCTCAACAAAGTCGTCGTCGTTGTCATTATTATTCAAGTATTTCATTCCCAGTGCGGTTCCTTGTGGCAATTTAGATTTTGATAGAAAAACAAAAAACAATTGCTTTAGAGAGAATTAAAGAATTAAAACTAAATTCATTCATGTTTAAAAAGAACAAAAAAAAAATATCATTTACAACACTTTTTTGTTTTTGTTTTTGGGGGTCTACTTCCTGGTCTACTTCTTTTTGTGTGCATAACCATGATGATGATCATCTAAGTAAATGGCACCGCCACCGCCTCCATGGCCGCTGGATGAAAAACCATGACCGCCATAGCCGCTCGATGAGAAGCCACTGTGACCGCCACCATGACCGTAGGAAATAGCGGCTCCGCCATGATGCACATACGAGTGACCGGCATCGACGGGTACAGGTACATGTACGGGTACTGGTCTCTCAACGGCAACTGGTACGTGCTTAGTGACATGCACTGGGTATGGACGGTCAATGGCGACCTTAACAGGCACGGGTACTGGACGATCCACCGTGTAGGGTACATGCTTCTCGACGGTGTAGGGTTGTGGCACTGGTACGGGCACCTTCACTGTATAGGGACGATCCACAGGTACTGGGTATGGGCGATCAACACGCACGGGCACTTGAACATTAACGTGTTTCTCTACTACCACAGGGTATGGGCGCTCAACAGGCACGGGGTATGGCTTTGGTACTGCAACAGGCACTGGGCGATCAACGGGTACATGGACGGGCACATTAACATGTCTGATCACTTCATAGGGTTGTGGCACTGGCACGGGTACCTTAACAGGTACGTTAACATGCTTGATGACCTCATAGGGTTGTGGCACTGGTACTTTAACAGGCACTTGTACATGCTTAATGACTTCATAGGGTTGTGGCACTGGCACTTTCACTTCATATGGACGGTCTACATGCACGGGTACCTTAACCTCAACGCGTTTCTCTACGGTATAGGGTTGTGGCACATGTACTGGTACTTTAACGTATTCCTTAACATGTACGGGTACTTTACGTATCACTTCGTAGGGCTGTGGTACTGGTACTTTCACCTCAACGGGCACGCGTCTAATATGCTCTACTGGATATGGGCGATCTACATGCACTGGCACGGGTACACCTTTGGTGATGGTGATCAATTTGTGTACATCAGCGTGTTTGCTAATCAGGAATTCCGGACGTACGTGTTCATGAGCGCTTACACCATAACCTGAATGCCCGCCACTGTAGTAGGCAGCAGGTGCTGAGTGTGCGATGGCATGACCGCCACCATAATGACCGCTACTGTAGTGTCCACCACCATGTCCACCATAACCGCTCAGTCCATAACCGTGTCCGTGCGATACTGATCCATGACCCAAATAGCCAACATCCAAGCCTGAATGGCCATAGCCGTAACCTAGATCGAGTAGGCCACGCTTATCTAATTTCTTTTCGAGTGGTATTTTCTTTTCGCTGGCGGCGCTTTCAACAGCAACGACTGCATCCTTCTTTACAGCCGTATCGCCGGCGTAAGCGGAA
Organism: Toxonevra muliebris; assembly: GCA_963691655.1. Taxonomy (NCBI): domain Eukaryota; kingdom Metazoa; phylum Arthropoda; class Insecta; order Diptera; family Pallopteridae; genus Toxonevra; species Toxonevra muliebris. The sequence continues at coordinate 3,163,280 of OY829329.1, forward strand.
GCCACAAGCAGTGCGGCTAGACAGATCTGGAAATGAAGAGAAAGAGAAAATAGGGAATTGTTTAGAATTTTCGGATTCAATATTTGATAAATAAAAATTAGAAAGAAGATGAAGAATTTGATACGAATACGAGTTTGTCTACGCCAACCGGAAATTCGTGCTATTTTTGGTTCAGCGCACAGTTCGTTGTTGTAAATTATTGTCGCGTAATTTATTTCCGTTTCATTTCCCAATTTTATAAATTTTTCAAAGACATACTGCCAAAAAATGAATATAAAAGCCCAACGTAACACTCTAAAAACCTATTAACCAAAGTCATAGTTGTCCGAGTTGCATATTAAATAGTTAAACATTAAAAAGATGATCAAATGATAGGTTTATTTAATAGCTATTTCCAATTCATTTTTTTTATACCCGCTTGCAAATTGAAGGCACTCATATTAAACTATTAAACCACTAACTCACGTACAGCCGAAGAAGTTAAGCAAACAATTTCAATTCAAATGTCAAAATAAAAAAAAATAACAAAAGAGCAGTAAAAAGTCATTCGTGCCATTGGTCCGTATGTCTGTCTGTCTGTCTGTCTGTCCATCGATTCATTCATGGAAGCATGAAACATGAAACATGAAACAAAGCATTAAATCTTATACATTGTGCATAAGTGCGCAAGCGTGCTCGCGCTCACACACACATTCATGATAGCGATAGCACTCATCACAAACGATACCGTTTTGTTTTGTTTATGGTTTTTGTTTGTTTATTTGCTTGGGAACTGACCAACGATAACTTGCACATATACAAACAAACGTGAATGTGCGTATGTATTTATATACATGATTTAAACTGTGTACATGTAGTTGAATTGTATTTTGTTGCCGGAAAATGTTTCCCCTTTTGTTTTTATTTTTATATTTAGTGGAATTGTTGTGTACATATTTCCATATGCAAAAATATTGGAAACAAATCGATTGCATATCATACATAAATATTAGACAAATTATAGCCTTAACATTTGATAATTATTCATATTTAATTTTGTATTTAAATTTATAGTTTAGTTGGATTTGTTTTGGAGTATGCATGAAGTATGCCTTAATTAATATGTCTCACATGTTAGGCATGGCTCTGTTTGTTTTTTCGTTTTTGTTTTGTTTTGGAAATTGAAATATTCATATAATTTCTCTTTAGGCTGATATATTTTAATACTATTACTTATCACTTTCGCTTTTATTGTGCCTATACTATAAATCAATTACCGAAGTTGGCAACTACCGCAATTGACTCTGTTTTGTCTTGTTTTTGGCATTTCACGCCTCAATGAAGTAATAATTAATTTATGCTGGACATGTGACTTAATTTAATATGAAACAGTGTGGAATTAAAATATTTTTCTGATTGACTGTTGAAATGAATTTTCAACAATTTCTTTGTAGTTAGAAAAACTTCATTCTGTCTGCATGCAGCTAAGTTCTGAAGCTTTCCATCCTTATGGAAGGAGTTTTTAAATAATACTGAAAAATATAGTCCAGTTTATTAATGATTTCTTTCACTCGTTTATATTTACTAAATACATATATGAAAATATTAAAAAAAAAAAAAATGGTAGTCTGTACTACGATCTGAGAGATATTTTACGCGCCAAACCAAATTAGGATGGTTTCAATCTCAGTGAAAGCTAGAACGTCCTTTTTCAGATTTTTTATTATGATTTTATTAGGTGATAGGAACGACTGACTGATTGAATATCATGTTTCTAAGTCAATCCAGGATTCTTCCACAGAAAGTAAGATATCGTATTTTCATTTTCCATAGCGATTTAGGGTAACAGAAAAGCAATCGTAGGTCAGAAAATTTGTATATGTAAGGCCTCTGTAATAGTCTCAGGTTGCAACCAGGTTATTTAGAAGTAATTGTACTTGAAATGTTAAAGTCATGTGACCTAGATTACTTTGAGTTTTTTCAGATTTTTCTCTAACTCAAGTCTCATTGGGTAATTCTAAACAATGAGGGCTAATAATATATGAGTATTTCAGGCAAAAGTGAGTCTGAGGCGGAGGGGATAAAGGGATATCCAGGGGTAAGCCCTACCTTCTATCGCCTTACTGCTTGACTGAATAATTTTTTGAAGCAACATAAAGACTTTAACCTTCAATTCCCCCAATCTTTGGACCCGCTTATGATGCCAGGACTCGACCATCGTATATTTTTAGAAGTCGAGTTAGGCCCAGTAGTGGTTCAAAATTATTTATGTGTATGTAGACTCATTGAAACTTTACTTCACTACAGTCTATGCTGAGTTTATTATGCTAAGCATGGCTTGTAATAATGTATAAGAATATATGTATATATAGACTCACTGAAGCTATACTGACTCAGTCATAAAATTCTACATAAATTTTTACTCCAACACTAACCAAAGCGCCTTGTTCAGGTTCCTTGATTACTTTATCTAGCTAGGATCTACTGTAACTCTAAAATAAAACGGAAGAATTTACAACTGGCCTATGGGTAACCGTTCCTTGTGAGGAGTTCGACTATCTTTTCAGATTCGGTATATTGTGCGGTTGCAAAAAAGTAAACTCTAACTAGCGAAGTTGGGGCCTCATAAGACCTTCACACTAAACGAAAAATAAATAAAACAAAAAAATAAAATGGAATTCTAATAAAATATTAGACGGTAAAATAACATGAAACTTTTTCAAAAATCCCTCAAGTAAAAACAGCACATTAAAACATAATTAAATTCTTTAGAAAATATCAAATTAATCAAATTAATAAAAAATAATTAATTTTATGTCACTAGAAAACTGTAAAGTTCAGATAAGTCTTATATTTATCATAGACTTTAGTTTTCTTAATTATGCAAACAATTAATTTCACCTTCTCAAAATTATATTTTATTATACAGTAAATTTAATATTCACAAAAAATAATTTAAATACTCACAAATAATTTCATTTTTGTATAGTTCGTTGATTTTCAAACTTAATTTTCCAACTCTGAGTAGCAAGCAGCAGTAGTCAACACAACAAAACAAACACTGTAAATAATATTTGGGAAAAATAATTTTATATATGAAAACAAACAACAACCAAATTTTATTATAGTACACTTAAAAAAAAATTTATAATTATGTAATATTTGCAAGAAAAAAAAAAAGAAAAAACTATGTAATAGAATTCAAAGCACCTTTCTACACTCAAAAAAATCGATCAAGAAAAAAAAAACAAAAATGTATAACTGAAGGATTGTAGAATCGCAACGATTCCAAACCTTTGACTGGATGCTGACTTTGGTCAGTTGCTGGCTTATATACCCCGCACATATTTTCAAAATAAAATTTGTGTATTTTACTACTACTCGTGAGTACGAATCGCATCAGCAAGAAAAGCTTTTTATTAAAAGTATAACTATACTTTAATTTAGTTGAAATAAAAGTTTACAAAAGCAAATAACAGCGGCAACAAACAATAAGCAGCGCATGAAAGTGAGAGTTAATTTGTTTGTATGGAATTTTTGAGTATATTTGAGCCGACAAAAGAGAAGCGTAAACACGCATACAGCTACACACTCACGAAATTGAAAGCTTTGCTGCTTGGTTTGCCGGTTAATGAGTTGGTGGTAGTGGTAGACAAGCATTTGTAGTGGTGTTGATAAACGATTACCAATACTTGCAAATGAGGAAATTTGAATTTATTTTTATTTTTCAAGTTTTAAATTAATTTTAATTATTTTTTTAATTGAAGTTTTTACGTTTCTTAGTTTAATCTGCTATATTTTTTCTAACATTTACTTCTGCCAATTCAAATATAGCAGAAGTCACTAATACACGTTCAATTCACTTGCTTCTGTATGAGTTTTACTGCTTTTTATTTCACAAATCACCCTCAATGCAGCTCTAACACAATCACACAATTGCTTTTATTTTTGTTTATGTATTGGTTAGTTAAACTTCTTTTTGTTTTTGTAAATTTTTCATAGTTTTGGCGCTCAAATTTTCAAAAAATGTTTTGAATATAAATTTTTCGTTGCATTGAATTTTTCTTTAATTTTCTGCAAATATTTTTGGTATACTCGTATTATTTTTTGACAGCGTTCAAATTAAAGTAGGTTATGTGTGTGTATGTGCTGTAATTAAGTTTTTCTTTTTTTTTAAAATAATATTTAGATGATTACTATCATAATTGATAACGAAAAAAAAACCGAAAAATTAATGGGAAACTGCGAACAGAAAATGGTAGAAGAATCTTGAATAAATTGTAAAAATTTCAACTATTTTTTCAGCATATACCCTGCACTCTTTTATTGAGGCTTATACATTTTTATGAATCTTTTAGATATATTTTGGTATACCTGAGATCAAATTTTTCCACATACCGAATTTTCCGCAGATCATTTCTTTAATTTTCCTTTGAGAGTATCACGTTTAAGAGTATGAGGTGAAAAGAACAAATTCTCTTGAAACTTTCATAGAGAGTAAGAGAGAATCCGACATCGATAGTCTAGTAGGTAGTGACGAGACTTTTATCCGGGAGGTTCGGGATCAATTCCTGTCTTCGTCTTCTTTTAACCTTCTTACATTCACTATCAATATAAGGTGTATGAGAATTATAAGAAAGTGTACAAGTACGCACCTTGGTTGGTAATGGCAAAACCACCGAACTGATGAAAAATTGCCACACCGCCGTTCGGAATCGGCGTTAAACTGTAGGCCAACTGTGTGGTATCACAATGGGCCGACCAGGCTTAAGTGTGTCTCTCGCAGCCACTCAAAATTAATGTGGGAACTTTTGCTTAGAATAAGAGCATGGGGAACAAAATCTTTAGAAACTATTTTTCAAAGTGAGATTATGAAGAAAAAAATAAGAAACCACCACGGAATTCCGAATCAGAATTGAAGTAGATACATATGAGAAACAAAATGGTTTTCCCAGAATTTGTTTTTAAAACATTCAACTGCGATTTTTATTCAGTGATTTCGTGAAAAAGAAACAAATTTCGAAAATTTTTGCTTAGAATGCGGCGACTTTCATTCAGAACAAGAAAATGTTTAAAGAAAACTAAGAATTTCCTGGCTTGTTTCAAATATGTCAGTTGCAAAACAAATGCAACCTATCAATGGCTTCCTCAGTCATTTCCTCCAGAACGGATGTAAATTAATTAAACGGCATGTGGGTTATATAGGAAATTTACTTCCAGCTGCAGGGTATAAATTAGCCGACTTCGACAAATGCTGAAGCCAATTTACTTACAAATGAATCAATTATTTCATATTTGTATGCATTCTACGGTAATGTGGTTCTGCACATGCAAAAACACTTTGCTGCCTCTGACCTTTATTCAATTAAATTATGTTTGCAATATTTCATGTGTAATAATTACAAATAGTTAAAAAATATATTATCTTATAAATAGTTATATTAAAAAGTTGCACAATTTAAAATGTTTTCAAGTTTCTATATGGAAATATTTAAGTGCATACAATTTATAATTGCTTAATATTTCTAGAAATAATTTTAACACTAATGAATTCACTGGAAAGTCCAAAAGTTTTGATTAACATTTATATTAGATTGAAATTGAAATCCAATAAAAATTGGCGTTGTAATTTCATACTTATTGCTTTTATCACTACAAAAATATTTCTATTCTACTCAGGGCCCAGTATTGACCCATAGCTAATTAGCTATAGAGTTAGGTGAAAACAAATTGTAATCTAAAATGGTTACAAATTTAAAAATACGTATTAACTTCGATTCTAATACTGTCAGCTCCAATTTAAAATTTTAAACTTATTTGTCTGACGTATTGATTTTTTTATTAGCTTGCTATAACTTTCGATGAAAAGAGAGGCGCGAGTGGCAAAATGAATTAAAAAATAGAAATAAAAAATACTTTTAATTTCATTTTTAATTTATTTTGTGTTTTTTTGCGCTACACAAAACCTTGTCTGCTTTTAACACTTTTTTCTTTTGCCAGCAAAGAGATAATAAAAATGTTTACTTTAAATATGCAAATTCAAAAATAAATTAGCAAAGTAGATTTATAATACGAGTATTTGATAGAAACATCTTCGATTTTTTTCAAAAAACTAAAAAGCCAACAAGAAATTAATTAAATGCAAATTAAAAACAATTTAAATAAGAACAAACAAGATTAAATAATTTTGCACGAAATTGACATAACAGTTTTATACTTAATCATTATCATTTTTATTTGCTTTTTATTTAGTTATTTATTTATTTTTTTTTTTTTTGATAATACCTCAAAATAATTTGCATGTTAATAAATCTTTTGATATTTTGCAAAAAATGTTTTATCAACATATTTATTTTTTTGTATTTTTATTTATTTGTTTTCTAATTTTTATTATTATTCCTTAAGTTGCTTTATTTTTATTGCGTTTTGGCAGCTTAAGTGAAACGAGGAACTGCTTTCAATAATAGAGCTAGTTCTGCTTTAAACTCCAACTAAGTTTTTTTTCATGATTGGTTTGCCAGAATTTAAATTTAAATTGAAAAAAACTATAATAAAAATTCTAAAATAATTCTAGAGATGATTGATATTTCTATTTTTAAAAAAAATTTATTGTTTAAACAACTTAACAAAACATTAAGAAAAATCATAAGAACGTACATAAAAAAACATCGAAAAGTTTGTATGTATGTATACAAGAAAAGCAAGAAATATCAGACTAAAAACACTTTTTAAAAACAATCCAATATAATTTCTGGTTCCTATTCACATTGTGCCTTGAAAGTTATGCGATTGAAAAATCCAGCTAAAGCTTAATTACTTCAAAATTTTTTATGGCTTATGTCCCAATGATGCTCTCTGCGTAAATTATAACAATTTATTAAATGTAAGTAATTTAATATAATTAACGGAAGTTTGTACATTTTTTTTTATAAAAAAGTACAATTCGTTATTAACTTCCTTTGATACTTGGTAATAATGTAATCAAATATTACCACAAAGTCATCACAGTTAATTGTGTTTACTATTTACTGGTATTAATAAAATTGTTAATAACTCTTCAATGTAAATAGAGATATCAATATGCTATGTAAATGCAAAGCTATTGAATTTAATCAGGGAGTGTGAAAACTCTCAGCGCTAATAAGGTGTTAAAAAAATGTAAGGAAATGCGGTGTCAAATTCCTATACCCATATTAATTTTTGTTGCAAGAATTTTTTAGTAAAATATTGTGGAGATACATATGAGAAGAAGAGAGGAAAAGAAGAGAAGGAAAGAGGATGAGTCTGCAGGGTGAGTCTGTCGAGTATGAATATGGTCTCTTCTTCTTTTTGTGGAGAGCCCAGACCGAGCTTTTCGCACTCATTCTTATTATAATTTAATATCCAATAGCTATCGAATCCAATCTATGTTAAATTACATTAATTCATGTTTTTCTATGTTTCATGATTAATATAAAAAAAATGAATTAAAATGATTCTCCGTTCAAAAACTCTAAATAATTATTTAAATTTTCTTTGGGAAATTTGGAAAAGTGATAGGTGTCGAAAAAACTGAAGGTTGATGTGTGAAAAAGTTGAAATATTTAAGGCACTACCAGAATTGAATTAAATCTTAATTCATCTTCCCCAAACACTCAAATAAAGCTAAAATAGATACCAGGAACACAAAGCAACAATTATTATGAGTGACTTTACCAATCATTATTATTATTATTTTAGTACGGTTGAGATGACCCGAAAGTCAGACACTCCGACCTATAAGATCTTTTTTACCAAAGTCCCAAATTAGGACAAAATATCTGCTATCCTAATGAAGGCTAATGCATCTTTTGTTAAAGAGGTTTTATTTCGTTAGAACGGTTTGCTAAAAGTACCTCTTCTTTGCGCGAGCCAAGGCTATAGACACTCACACAGAATGTCCTCCATACATAGACGACAGTCTGTCTCATTTGAGGGACCTAATATACTTAGGAGATATCTGACCACATAGTGGCCGGATAGAAAGCCAACGAGCAATTTTAGAATTATTTAAAAGTGACTTTAGTTGAGTGACTTTTCTAAGTGGATTATTGGATTATTGTGCCTTTATACAGTATTCTAGGTTCGACTTGAAAACTTAGCTTAACATTGAAAGTGGATACGTTACGATAACCCAAAGCGTCAAAAATCATGGGGACTGCCCGGACATGCATCAACATCCACGGCAAAGCCGAACATCCATGGATCCAAGCTCATGCTGTGTATTTGGTGGGATATGATAGGTGTCGTGTATTATGAGCTGTTGAAACCGAATGAAACGATCACTGGCGACCGCTACCGACTACAATTGATGCGTTTGAGCCGAGCATTAAAGGATAAGAGGCCAGAATATGAGAATAGACACGACAAAGTTATTCTTCAGCACGACAATGCTCGGCCGCATGTTGCAAGGCAAGTAAAAACATACTTGGAAACGCTGAAATGGAAAGTGCTACCCCACCCGCCGTATTCTCGAGACATTGCTCCTTCTGATTACCACTTGTTCTGATCGATGACACATGGCCTGGCTGAACAGCACTTCCGTTCTTTCGAAGAACTCAAAAAATGGGTCGATTCAAAAGATGAGGAGTTCTTTCGACGCGGAATCCGCATGCTACCAGAAAGATGGGAAAGGGTAGTGGCTAACGATGGACAATACTTTAAAGAATAAATTTATAATCACTTTTTCACAATAAATGTCCAAATTACGAAAAAAAATACGAGTTCATACATTCATACTCCCAATAAAAAAATTTATTACGAATGAAAAAAGAAGAGCGTACACTTATGCATGGTATATTGATTCTTGCGATTCTTTCTGTTTCTATATCAGACTTTAGATTTACCAGGCAAAGTTCCAAGTTGCAGGAAAATATATTCTCTGTTATTCGTTTCTTGTTTCGGAGTTCTATAATGTCTACAAAGGCTCAAGTTTGGCAATAAAATATTTCATCTATTTTTAACATTTGACCACGAAACACTCAAAATTCTGACAGACCTCATTCGTTTTCAGCATCAAAAATTCTATATGAATTATCTGCTATGCTTTCGTTTTTATAACTAAGTTATCATGGCATTGCTGTGTAATTTAACTAATATTTAAATTTTGTTTTAATAGAATAATTCAATTATTTACGTGATTATGTTAATTTTCTCTGGGCAGATTAAGCGAATTTAAATCTCATTCAATGGAAATCAAAAATCATTATTCGAGACTATTGGCAAATGAAAACTTAGCATGGGATTTATTATCTCCTTGGGAATGATTGAATTCATATTATTATCCAGTAACTTTCAACTTTTTGCAAAACTTCAAGTGATGATATAATTTCAATTATGCCTACATAATGTTACAATTTTTTTTTTTTTTTAATATTTTATTATCTTTAATCTGGAGCTACAGCAGCACTACATACCTATAAATAATAAGTTTTCTTGTAAATTCACCACACATATACATTTGTGTATTCTACACACTCAAAAAACAATTGGCAATAAATCATCGATAACAAATGCACCGCAAGCGGCAATATTGTGTTGTTGTATAGACCCAACAACAAATACTTAGTTATATAGTATTTTAACTGAAATGAATCGCATCGAATTGCAATTGCTGCAACAACAACAACAGCAACAACAGCAGATGGTTGACCACAATTTATTGTGTTGCCAACAAAACAGCAACAAACAACAACAACAACAATGATAATAATAATAATAATGGAAAGAGACGAGAAAATCCGCAATTGCTGCACAACTCTGTGCTAGCAACAGACAACAAAAGTAAATGTTGCAATGTATTCACATACTGAGATATGTGCAACACATATGCACATGTGTGTGTATTTCTATGGCTTTACAGAATTGTAACAATTAGTAAAAGAGGGTGGTGAACTGCTAGAGTTTTCACTAGATTATAATAGAGAGTCGCAAAGCTGGAATGAGTGAGGGCGACCTCATTTTGCTATGACGTGACACAGTTGGATACACATTGACAATGCACAATGCAATTGAAAGTAAAAGTGCAGGACAGTCAGAGAGACGAATTAACAAAAAAAAAAAATGTCGTAATAATTGTGCATAATTTTGAAAGTCTTATAATGACATAAAAAAAATATAGAGGATAATATTCTTTCGAAAATCTCAAATTTCTGAATAACGATCTGTTACTCCACGAATTTGACAAATATGTATAGAAAACGTTTTCATTTTTGATTTTCAGGCTATCAGAAAACACATCAAATCAGTTTGACAAACATAAAATTTATGCGCATATATAAAACGAGCAGCTGTAGGTAACTATTAATAAAAGTCCCACAAATAAAAAATCGACTTGACTAAAACTGCCGGAAAACTGAAAATCATAGCATTTGATAAACAGGTCAGGCTAATAATAATGAAATACAGTAAAAATGAACAGGAGGAGAAGGTGTGCAAAGTAAAAGTGGCTAACTTAAGATTTAAAACATTTTCTTGGTTTTTAGAAAAGCAAGTTTTACCTAAATACGATCATGAATGCATGAATGAATGAATGAATGTGTGTATGCGCGGGCATACGCCCCACAGCTATTTTTGGGTTATATCAAAAAAAGCGGCGGACAATGACTACAACAACAATCACAATAACAACATCCAATGCAAATAAATGTAATAGCAAAACATTTAACACCACTACTGAGACACATATGCAATACATGTGCATAAGCGACTTTACAGGAGAAGCAAAAAAGCCATATACCAAAAAAAAAAAAAAAAAAAAAAAACAAGTTGCCAAGTGGAGCAAGCCAAAACATTACCAACAAAAGCAAAAACCTAACTACGAAACTAACCAGGTTAAGCGGCATTTCCTCTCCTTTTCATTTCCACATACTTGTTCCTATACTAGTCTACTTGCTACTTTTTGGTTTTTGGAGTTTAGCAGTGCCACTTAGGCACATTCATGTATACAAAAACTCGGCCAATACAAAAAAAAAAAAAAAAAAAAAACGCGCACACTTAAAATGTCTTTATAAAACGTCACGTATTGCTTGTGTTGTTGTTGCTATTGTTATTGTTCAACGAAGTGCAACATTCGATTGCAAAGTTGTTTGGGGTATCTTTATGTTGTTGTTTTTGTTTTTCTTTTCCTGCTACCGATATTGCTCTGATCATATGAATTTATATGTCGGCGTTGTCGTCGCTTGTTGTTCCTCTTAAGAATTTATATCCCAATGCGAAATTAAAAGTGGCACAATTTATTTGTTGTTGCCTGCTGCTGTGCTTTATATTTTATTCAACAGCAAAAGCAGCAGCAAATGAAATAAAAATAATTACAATTGTCGTTATGATTATTGCTAGAAAATGTACGGTATTTACTGCTTACAGATTTTTGTTGTTGCTGTTGCTGTTGTTTTAGCTAGCAACATTGTATTTTAACATGCGAATATGTATTACATAATTCCTTTCTGGTTTGCTTTGCTTGCAACGTTTTTTTTTTCATACTCTGGTATTTTCGTTGGTTGTTATAGAATTTTAACCTTTTGAATCAGTTTTGAAGTCATATCTTTTTCAAATTATTTTATATTTGATTTTATCACTTAATTTTGGTATACTCAAATATTTAGACATATTTTTGTTTTATCTTTTTAAATTATTCCACGCAAAATTAGTCAACAATATATGAATTTAAATAATTTTATGCTACTTTATATTTCAAATTTAGGTGTTATCAGTTTGACATGACATTAATTTTTTTACGGCCATAATTTATAGATTTCTGCGTTTCTGATGACAAATTGACAAATATGTTCATCTTCGGCGGCTAATCTTTCTGCTTCTAACAAAAAAAAAAAAAAAAAAACATTAGTAAACATTTAAACAAATATATTCATATATTTATAAATAAAATCTCATCAAATTTTATGTGCATATTTTAGCGTGTAAATATTGAAAATAGTTAAAGCTAAAGTGTTGAAAATTTGTGAGAAAAATTCAATGCATAAAATTTGTTAAAAAAGAAACAGAGACTGTGAAATGAAAGGGTGAAACGTGTGAAAAAACGTCAACAAGATAAATGCCAAACGTTTTTATTTAATAAAATTAGTTTGATTAGAGATTTAAATGCAAGCATTGTTATGCCTGGTTTTCCTATGTCAAAATCAATCAAATTTGTTAACAGGTTGGCAATTCCACTTAGCAAGTTCTCTCTTTCTGACTCTGTGACATGGATGCCGGATTTGATGAGAGTAACAAGAGAGCAACAAGAGCAAAGTAAGAGAGCGAGAGGAGTGTAATTTAGGTTAAGTAATAATATTTTGATGAATGAACTGCTGCTTGAGCAACTTCTTGTTTACTTAGAAATAAAATTGAAAGTGTATGAGAAGATTCAAACAGGCTCTCAAGTCAATACTTCTTTGCTAAATTTTGCAGTTAAAAATCTCAAAGTGGTTTAGAACATATGTTAACGTATTACTTCAGATTGCAAAATAAACTTGTTTTGTTTAATTTATAGTCTAGTAACAGTAAATACTTAGCTTTAACCAGCTACTGGTTTTGCATGCAAATAAATGAAACCGAAGCTTAACCAAAATATGCCCAAATCTATGAAGACAAAAACTTTACGTGAAAATGTCAGATGTCACAAGTGAGTTAAATCGAAATAGGAAGCAGCAGTGCAAAAATAGTAATTAAAAAAGAAGAATTTGAATGGCAAAAGCTTTTAGTAAAATAACTAGAGACTTTTGGTATTCAAGTTTTAGTGATATTTAAGTAACGTAATAAAGAATTCGTAAAACATTCTAATTCTTTTAGGCGTATATGTTTTTAATTTTTTGTAACTAATTTGCAATCGATTTTATAACAAATAATTATAATTAAATATTTGCAATAATAGCAAACATACTCGTAAAAATGAAAATCAAAAATTGAAAAGCAAAACGATGCCATTCACTCACTCCCCTGCGGCTACAAATATTGGGCAATTGTGAAAATGGAAAATTTGAACTATGCCAAATAGACAATCGCTCAATCTTCGAGCAGAAATAGTGGCAGCACAAAACTACAAGTGTGTGTTTGTCCATTTGCTTGCCAGTTTAAATGGTATGTCTAACTACCTGTCTGTTATCTATATGTTTGTCTGTCTATTTGTCTGTCCATCTGCTTGTCTGTGTGTCTTTCAGTTTTATGGTTTTCAGCCATTCATTTCAAACGACATTAAGTGTTGCATTTAGAGTAAAAACGTTTTCAATCAGCTGCTGCTGCTGCTGTTGATGTTGCTGTTGATGTTGGTGTTGCAGTAAACTATAGCAAGTTGCTCTAACCGCTGCTGCTCTACATCTACACATGTTTTATTGAAAAGTATTTTCCCATCGGGCAACAACAACGTGTCACAGCATACACATGCCAAGCAGTGTTGCCTACTGTTCGCATTCGTGCAATACTAAAAACGCAATCTGCTGCTGTTGTTTCTGTTAAAGCTGTTGCTTCTACTCGACAATTAATCCAATTTTTTCTTGCGCATTTTCGATTTGTGCTAAAATTAAATATTGCGAAAATGGAACGCAATGTGCGCTACTCGTGTATGTGCACTTAAATCTCTGAAATAAATAACTTTGTTGCAAAGCGGCGGCGGCGGCGATTTTGTCGTCTCTTGTCGATCTCGTTCATTGTATGTCGTCATAGGCGCAAACAAACAAGCAAACAAGTCAGCCAACAAAGTGGGAAAACATATTTATAAAAATCTATAATATTTTTTTTTCTTCATACTTCTGCTGCGTTAAAAAGCGCTTTCATTAAAATTACATAGAGTTGCCGCCACCAACCAATTGCCAAAGTTTTATTTCTAATTGTTTTCATTTAACAACTGCAACAGTAGTGGCAATTAAGTGGCAGTGGCAGCACAAAATGATGCTTAGAAAATCAGTTGCTTTTACTATTGCTCGTAATAATTGGTATTAATAATGTCATTATTTTTAATGAAAAATTGCACATTTGACAGTTTTCGTTAATGATATCATCGTAAAATACATAAATATTGTGTTGCTTTATTGTGGTTTATTGATTTTGATGTGTTGAATTCATCTGTTGCAAATACCTAAGCTAATTAGCTAGTGGGAATTGAAATTTACTGAAATTGTTTAGCAATTGTTGCTTTTCCTTAACAATTCAAAAAGAATGTGGTTTTAATTAGGAAATTTAAAAGAATTAGGCAACAAACATATTGCGTTAATTAAATTTCATTGATTTACAAAGCAGTGGAAAAATAAAGTGGAGTGATGCCAAAAAAAAAAAAAAAATTGAGAGAATAACGAAATGATTTGCAATAAAGGAGAAAAGCAATGTTCACATATACAAATGAATGAGTAAGTTACGCATATAAGAGTGACGTAGTTAATACTCTCTTTAGTACAAAAACAAAAATAAAGAAAACAAAACAGCGTTCAAGAGATTCTTACCGTTGTATGAGTAGTTTCTGAAAATTACAACAATAAAATATAACATAGAATAAAAACATAGAAGAAGTATGTGCAAATGAGAGTGAGATTGGGATCTCTTTAGTTTTTTATAGTAATAAGAATTGATCTATGAAAAGTAACAACAACAAAGAAAGTAACATGCGCTTCGCCCACTCGTTCCAAAATGAGATGAATCAAGAAAAGAAAGAGAGAAGAGAGAGAGAGAGAGATGTTATTTGCATAAGTCAGGGATGGTCGAAAGATTCAATTCCCAATAATTTGAAGCTATTTTTTCCCACATTTGTTTATTTTTAATACAAATACCATAAATTTCAAATAAAAAAACTATTTTCTTCGTATGTCAAGTTATTTACATCAGTTTTTCATATCAAAAAACTGCATTTAGAAAGCAACAAACTAGAAAAATGTATACAAATTATTAAATTTAAATGCAAATTTTACAGCAAGCAAGTAAAATGTTAAATCTTTTCTTATGCAAAACCTGTGCCTACTGCAACTACTAAAGTCAAGGTCATGCCAAGCATAAATGTTACGTTTACATACCTATATGTATACATATTTAATACAAATGCATTAATTTGTATGTTTGTAAGTTTCTATATACGCATGCACTTTTCGACGCTGTTTAGTGATTGACAAAAACAAAAATGTTTACTTATAAATAAAAAACTACTTTTAAATCATTGAACCATATAACGCTGCCGTTTTCGTTTATTTTTACTTTTATTTTTACATTTATGTATAAATGACCTCTACGTGCATACTTTAATATAAAGCAAAATCATGTTTTTCTGTTGACGTTTTTATTGAAAAAAAAATACTAAAAATAAAGAGACAATTTTATATGCACTTATACATATGTATGTATGTACTCACTCTTAGAATAAAGTCAAAGAAAACTGCTCAGTTAAATCAGTCAAAATACACATACATTTAAGATTTGTTCAACTTTAGTCTGTTATACATATGCACATTTCTATATGTACCTCTAAATGTATCAACAACTTGTAGCATGGTGACACATTGCGCATGGCTCCATGTTTATTTAGTTATTTCTATTTATTCAATCGTTCTTTTAGAAAAACACAAACTACGAGTATTAATAAGCTGAGCTTTTTTGCAATAGAACTGTGCAATTTTATTCTAGTTTCTAAATTCAATAAGAAACTGCTGCTGCTTGCTATTATTGGATAATTTGCTTTTAATTTATGCCATTAATTTATTGAACGGATTCTTAAAAATTAGCTCATGTATTAAATAATTATGTACGTATGCTAGAGAAAACGGATCTAAAAGTTTCATAAATATTTGAATGTATTTGTATCTAAATATGAAGTTATTTTGATGATTAAGTTAACGTTTGGAATATTATTAATTTTGACATACAGATAATAATGCATACCATACACATGGATATATGGATAATTGAGTTTTTAGCTTAAATCTTTCGTTTGCTTGGGCTCAAATTCTGCTGCGATTTAATTCCATTTTCGCAATTGAACTGATTGAGTAATTAATTTTTTATGTTATTCGCAAATAGACTAGTATTTTTTGATGCTTTCATTAGCATTCAATGTTGTAATCGGGCAAAATTAAAAAATTAGAAGAAATCATTTTTCTAGCACTTGAATCGAAGATGTGCTTCAGTTGTACCTTAGCTTTTCCACAAGCTTGCCATTTTCATACATAAATCAGCTTGGCTGGATGTTTTTCGGAAATGAAATGTTGATTTATAAAAAATTTTGGTACATAAATAATTTTTTTTAAGTACAATTTCTCAATATCCTTTCCCTTCTGCTTTTTTTTCTCCTAAAAAAATATTGCTTCATTTCCAAAACGACGACCTTGATTCAAAATAGCAATACATGCTTTTTAAATTTAATTTCGAAGTTTTTTTTTTATCATTTTCATGCATCAATCTTAGCCAAAAAACAAATCGCATACATGCAAATCGTGATCCGGCAGCAACAACAGAAGCAATAGCCGCAGTAGCGGACATTGTATTTGCTATAATGACAATTGACAATTGTTAAATTTGGAAATAATGAAGAAATTCAACAGAAATTACCAACAATAATAAATAATAATAAAAATCAAATTGCGATATAGTTAAAAGTGCCTTAATAAAATTTATAAAATAAAACAAAATAAAATTTCCCATTAAACACTAACTAAACCAAATTCAAATTAAAAACAGAAACCAAAGCATAGAAACGAATGGATCTGCTTGAATGCATTTTGCCTAATATAAAAATAAATAAAAGATATTATTAAATATTAATGCAGTGCCAAATTTAAACTCAATTTATTTATTTTTTTTTACCATGAATAAAAGAAACTCCTCAACGGGCTCTAAACATTTTTATTGTCCAATTAAATGTGCGAAAAATGTCATTCGCTTGTCTCTTTGCAGCGACCTTGAGCTATAAATCATGAAATTTGTTTTTTTCCATGATTTTTGTTTTTGCAGCGCTATTAATTTTGTGTTTTTGTTTTTCAAAGTGCATATCAATGAATCAAAGTTTTTCTTTAAACTCAAAATTTTGTGTGAGTTTTTCTTCTCATATTTTTGTTTTTGCTTTATACATTTACGCCTCATTATGTCAAACAATCACAACAACTACAAATCATGTTTAAAATGCTTATTAGAAGAAAAATATTTTATAATCACGATTTGTGTCGGTTTGTCTGTCTGTGCGAATGTGAGAAGTGAAGCCACCGTCAAACAGCAATAACCAAACAACTAGCAGCAGCAGCAGCAGTCATAACAATTGTTGCAATTGTTATGCAAAAGGATAACAGCAACTAACCAAGAAAGCGTTAATAGTAAACTTTGTTTGCCTTAAAGTAAAGGTTGTTTGCCTTATTTTTTTGTTTAATTTTTTTTTTTTTTTTTGTAACTAGAAGTTGTTTTTGTTGTTGTGGTTTTTCAAATACAGGGCACTGTGGTATTGTATTATTGTGTGTTTTTATTTCTATTCGTGTTTGGTTTGTGTTTGCATGCAATTTAAATTCGTGCATTTAATTTTAGATTTAAAAAATGAGATTTGAAATTAAAATAAGTTTGAAATCAAGTCGCAAGTAAACATTTTTGGCAAATTAGTCATTTTTAGATACAAGTTTTTTCAGTAAGACATTTTTTTTTTTTGCTTGTTTTCTTTAAATCAGGAAAAATTTTAAACCCCACAGGGAGTTTTAAAAACCAGCCAGAATTAGATTAACTATTAGCAATTCTTGCGGAGTTTGGTATTCTATAAATTCGTCCTTGAATATTTATATCTTAGTATGCAGGATGCAATAAATGTTTTCTATTATAAAGAATTTTCTAAACTTGTACGCAAATTTTTCGTTTTGGAAAGCACCTTTGAAAATAATTTGATTTATTGCTTTCAAGTTTTTTAAGCTATAAAATAAACAAAAATTTAAAATCATAGTAGCTTCAGTAAAACTAATAGCTTTTAAAGGTCGCCCTGGCTCATTAATCTTTTTATGCCCAATATTTTTACTACAATTTAGTTACACTTAAAATTCGAAATGCTGCATTTTTATTATTATTTTAAATAAATTAAATTTAAAACATTGAGCTTTTATTTGATTTTGTTTAATTTAATTCTTGACGACTTTATTAAAGTAAATTAGTTTTATGGTTGATTAATATTAAAAATGAATTACGTTAATGTATTTTTTGTTTGCTTTGCTTTTTCTTTATTATTTAAACTAATAAAGCGAATTTTGGATTATCTGTCTACTCTTGAAGTTGTTTAACTGGCTAATCATAATTAAACAATTCAATTTTTTCCATCAGAATTAAATAAAAATATACAAATTAGTTTTAAGTGTTAACAATTTTGAAAGGGGCAGGCACGTGTCTTGTTTTGAATTAAGATGAAGCGTGACTTGGTAAAATTACATATAGAGTCTCTATATTTCATAGAAGTAGAATCAATAATAAAATTTGTATGGAGGTTAAATGTATAGCAGTAGCTAATGTTCCCCAGCACATGAAGGGAAACAATGGATCTCAAAGGTTGCAGTGCTCTCTCCAAATATTAAAATTAAAACTTCAGAAATAACTTCAAAGATGCTCTTCATGGTTTTATACTCACTTGAAAGAAACACGAATATGGCTCAAGCACATATTTTAAAAGACTATTGGATATGAAATGAGATTTTTTTTCAGAAAGACTGCATTTTCTATGTCAAAAAAAAAAGTTGGGAAAAACGCAGAAAAATTGGAAATAAATGTTTTAAATTAAACTTTGTCAGTTGGTGTTTTCAAAAAACTCACTGAATCTCGACAATATGAAGACAATGGGCAAATACTTGTAGTAAGCTCTGACCGAACTTCAGTAAACATATTACTCTAAAACATATCGCTCGCTTTCCGCAAGATCGTAAATCTAAAAACATATTTTTGGAGAAAATCGCATTTAACCCTCTGACTCCCGAATTTTAACGGGGCTTGATAGAAACCGTTTATTTTTAAATTATGGTTACTTAAGTCTTCCACAATCATGACACCAAATTTCATGCTTCTATATTGATTGGTTTGTCCTTTATTAAAGGTTAAGAAAAGATATGGAGCTGTAGACAACCACTCAGACTATCCAGTGGTTTCTCCAATTTTTTAATTTCATAAACATACTTGATAAAGAAAATTTCCACTTCGTAATAACTAAACTTTTTTTTTTCAAAAAATAGTGTAAAAGATTTTACTAAAAACTTTTGCACTTAGGTTTTTCGCTAGACTTCAAAGACAAAACATTAAAAAAAATTACTTTATCAAGAAATTTCAAATGTTTGGTAATCAGTAAACATGACGTATACCTAACAGAAACAAATAAAAATACACATAAAACTGAATGTTGCATATACGCAACGTTGGCTATGAAAGAGTTAAAAATATCAATTTAAATTTTTTCATTTTACTAATTTATTTATTTATTTGTAATCCTAGTACAGGGATAAATAAACTTATGGTAAAGTACTAGCCATCAAAATTAAACATAATTACTTTGACATAATATAAAACAATAAAAATTATTTAAGTAAGAAAATAAAAGTTTGAACGTGAACATAAAAATAAAAATATTAAATATTAATACTAAAAAAAACAAAAGTTGTCATTAGGGTGAAGGTTTTTGTACTAATATTTATTTCTCTTAGTTTCTCCTATCTGCTGCCCCTAGTCTGGTTTCATTTTGTAAACAAATATTCTATTTATCTCGATTGAAAGAGTGAAAGTGTTTCAAGGGTCCCAAAAAAGGGAAAACCATGAAATTTCAGAACATAAATTTGTTCTTTTATCTTATTAAATAATAGTTATAAACTCTCCTTTCTCCTTATCTGACCAGATTAATATTTCACAGGGAATATTTTAGCATAAAATGACATCAAACTGGAGGGTGCCGTAAACCATTATTTATTAAAAAAACAAACAAAAAAAAAATTTCATGAACAGTTGTAATTTTGTAGCCTTAACATTTATCGATAGCAAAAATGTAATAGAGAGGCTTTAAAAGTATTTTTTCGAAAAGATACAGGCGCATAGTTATAGCCAAAAACTAAGTGTACTCTAACAAAATTATCTATTCTTTCATACCATAAAGCAAACTTTATTTTTGGCTATGATTTTGCGACATTGGGTTAATGTGTCTGGTAGCTTATAAAAAAATTCTAAGAGGAACATTTTTCTAGCAGACATTTTCCCCTTCATTTTTCATTATTTTGTGTATCAAAAAAGCTTGTATGGACATGACACAGAGAGTTATAAGGCTCTACATGGATAAGTTTCTTCGTTAACTAGATCTTAAACCAATATCAAAACCATGTGGACTTATATTTCATGGAATTCATAATAAGTATTTAGAAGAATTCGTCCCATGAAACTCTCAAAGAACTCAAATCTGTTGCAGAAATCATTCTATATTCTTGAATAAAATTATAAATCATACTTCAAACAACTTGAAAAATATGCGATCACTCAACAAATTCTTTCATTTTTCTATCAATAATAACAATTAGAGTTTGTAGCTTAAATCTTTTGTATTTTGATTTTATTTACTATTTTTGTAGTAGTACAGAAACATTTTCAATTTGTCTAACCAAATTAATTACTGTCAATCAAAGAAAAATCATACAACCAATGATTTGAGGAGTGACTGCAAAAACAACAACAGCTACTTGTATTTATGCTACTAGTACTACCTACCTACCTACCCACCAAAAGCATTTGCTAATATTTAAACAGCTATTGCTAATGCTTTAACTTTAACACCATCACGTACATGATAGGTAGCTCAACACTGATTATTGCCAAGAAGTATGAAATAAATAGCAATAGCTGATTAAACCTGACCAAAGCTAAGCAAAAACAAAAGTAGCAACAGCAACATTGACCAATTGAGCACGTAATTGAGACTTTAACACTGGCTATCATTAAATGTTATTAAATTTAATTTCCACTCTTCAACTAAATAGTAAACATTTTACAATAGTAAAATGTGAAAAAAATTAAATTTTTTCAAATTCCTATCTCAATATCTAAGTAGTAAACGTTTGTCGATATTGCGAAAATTGTAGCAAATACACACAAGCACACACACACACACATTCACGCAAAGAAGCAAACAAAGAACCTTTGAGGCAGCTAGGCGGGCTTTTTGATATACTATAAACGCATAGAATAATACTTGCTCTAGTTGTGTGTATGTGTGTGTGTGTGTATGAAGCATAAACGACCTTTATTTATATTTTAATATAAATATTTTCTATAATATTTTATTATAATTCTTTCTTGCTGTGTAGCGTTAAAGATGGAGGACAACTTATTGTGCTACTATTGTTGTTGTTGCTACATTGGTATTTTTTAATCATCATGAGCATAAGAAAAATATTGAACTATTACTGCAAAATATTGAATGCAATAATTTACACATGTACCGCGCATGTAGTTAATTCCAATTATATATTGCAGTTTTTTTTTTATTATTATTTTTATATTGCTTAATTTGTTTGGGAATTGTACTTTTTATTACTGTTGTGTACCAAAGAATCAGTCAAGTGAAAACATTGACGTTGTAAAAAAAAAAATGGCAAAAAAAATCTTAAGACAAAGTCATTTAAAAGCTTGGAAAACCTTAAAATTTTGGTGTAAGTAACATAGTCATCAATTGCTTGTAATGATAGCAGAGAGTAACTTGCAGTAGTAACAGTCAAAGAAGCCAAGCAGCAGTCAAAGCAGCAAAACAAAACAAAAAGTCTTAAAAAAAAAAAAATGTTGCAACAGTTTTTCTGTTGTTGTTGCTGCTAATGTCTTTCGTTTTTTTTTTTTTTTTTATTGACGACCTTGTTGCTGCCAAATAGAAACAAATAAGCAACTTAGTCACAGTAATTTCATGAAATAATTAAATTAATTGTTGTTAGTTTTTTTTTTCTACACTTTATCACTTAACTAAAAATTTTGTGAGTCTGACAATTTTTAGCACAATTTTGGGAACTATACTTAAACTAATAATAAAAGGGCAATACTTTACAAGTAGTTCATTTTTTAGAGTATATTTATTGATTAATCGGTTACAAAGCATTGATAATTGTAGTTTTGAATTTGTAGTCTTGAATATAGTTTTAGGCATTCAGGTATGAAAACTTAAAGTGTTTTTAAATTTTTTAAGTTTTATAAAAATTTTTTTTATTTGAGAATACTTTTCTAGTATTTTTAAAACAGTAAAAACTATAGTTTTTATTTGATAGTTAACAGAAAAGGAAAATATTGATAGTTCAACAAACTACAAGTTTACAAGTCAACAACCTTATTAAACCTTAATTTCCCCCCTGTGACTTTTGTCATATAGGGAATAAATATGTGGAAAAAAATAAATCTTTTTATATATTTTTCTAGACCCATTAGTGTTCCTTAAAAATACTTCCATATTAAATGTTACCATATGTCACCGTGCCCTTAACCCTTGATCTTTTTTAAGATTTTTGTAAAATATCTCTATAACACTGTTCAACAGCCAAAAATGAGCAGAGACGGTACAAGTGTACTTAGGGTAATGGGGGGTCGCTGAATTCGAATCCGTGGTCCGTTTTGCTCTGCTACGTCAAACTTTTTATTGTTATTGATATCAAACTTTTTAAAATTGAAAAAACACATAAATTAAAAATGCAGTTCATATTTTTTTTCATCAAAACATCAATTTTTACAAAATAAATTTTTTCGATTTTTTTATTTTAAAACTTTAAAATTTTTTTAAAAATTTCCTTTTTTTAAGTAATTTATTTTTTCATAATTTTTTTATCATCGTTTACTTTTATCTCGTTGTTAGCTTAACCCAGCAATGCCTAGCGGTACTATATGGCACCCTTTCGCTGAGCCGTTCCCGAGCCAGGTTCAAAAACAATTTTTTTCTCAAAAATATGAACTGCATTTTTAATTTTTTTATTTTTTCAATTTTAAAAATTTTGATGTCAATAAAAAAAAATTGTGACGTAGCAGAGCAAAACGGATCATGGATTCGGACCCCCCATTACCCTAAGTGCATTTGTCCCTTCTCAGCAAGTTTTCAAAAGTTTTCATTTGTAGAACAGTGTAATTAATATATACATTTTTCTTATATTTACAAACATCAGGCATGCAGGAAAGTTTAAAAATACTTCAAAAATGGGCGTATTAAGTTAAAATGTTCTTAAAAAAATATTTATCATAAAATCCTGTTATAGATCATCAATTTTATTGACCTTCGATTTTCCCTTTTTCTATGACTTTTATGATATTTTTTTAAAAAGACACGAATTGACTCATGAATAATAAGTAGAGATATAAATATCTAGAAAAACAAAAATTTATGATAAAATGCTAATATAGACCACCGAAAAATGTCTCACCAATTTTCCTGCATCCTCACCATAATAAAAAATATTTCTCATTTTCGTCTAGATATTTATTAAAACGCCTTGAAATTTTCTTTAATTTTCTCTCAGATACTTTTTCTCTACGGTATTACAATTTCAAATATATCGCGGCATGTGTCGTGCTGCTGGGCAATATTCACCCGAGGATCCACGTAGGCCGCTACACAAATGCGATGTCTACCGGCAGCCGGCAGCGGGAAATCTACTAAAGTAAGAAAAATATACATGTCTATTAAACTTATAACAATCCAAAACAATTATATTCTTACTACCCAGACAAATAATGGCCAAAGGCGCTTCCCAGCCCTGGCAAGAAGTACTCGAAGAAACTCTAGGCGAGGGACGGTTGGATGGCAGCGCACTGCGTGAATATTTTGCTCCACTTGAAGAATGGTTGCGTTTGGAGAGTCTGCGAACAAATGAATTCGTGGGCTGGAATTATGATGGAGACTACTGTAAGCGTAGCATAGAAACCGCTAACCTGCAGGTCTACGGTGGTTATTATAATGGAAGTGACAAAGTAATGGCAACCATAATCATGGTGGTGCTGAGTATATTGCTGATGTTGAGGATTTGGAGTATTATGTCATTTTAAGTTTTTGAATTTTTTAATTAGTTTGCACTTTGAATGCAAAGTTTTCGGAGCAATGAGTGAAAGTATGAGTTAAGTTTAATATTTTATATTATTACTAATTGTATGAGAAACTAATACCTATTCATAAATAGTTTAAAACAAAAGTCATTTTAGTATTAAATAAATGCTTTTCAAATATAATTAGAATATCAATTGATGTCGTTTTCATTAACGTAAAATTTTTAGTGGGGGCAGGTGTGCGTTTTAAAACAGCAACGGTAATATCCTTGCCTACAAGCAGGTGGCATTAAGTTGAGCTTATTTTTTAATTAACTTATGTTTACGATGTGCGAAGAAATTCTATTTTGATTTTCTAATTGAATCATTTATTTTGCGTTAAAGAATTAATTATTGAATGCATAAATTGAACTTATAAATAAATTAAGTATTTCTTACTAACTCAGTATTAATTTGAATGATTTATTGTTACTAATAAATTACAATATGTCGCAAATGATAATGTAATATATAAATACAATTTCGCATTTCCGCTATTGCTCGTATGCTATTAAATCCTAATAAAAAAAATTCTAAAAAAATAACAAAAAATATTTGCAATTGAACTTGAATCAATGCCAATAACAGCAGCGCACAAACTACGCAGGCGCACAAATGCTGCACCCTAAACAAAAACCACAAAAAAAAAAACAAAAAATAATAAAATAAAGTTAACGTCATTTAAATTTACTTAATAGAAAAAAATACAAAAAATTGTAAAAAAAAATTTAAATGAACATTAGAAAACCAGTTGAACAATTCTCAGTGTTACACACACATTTTACCTTGCTTACCCCCGCGAAATATGTGCGGCATGCCGCAAACGCTTTATACTTGCTGGTAATACTATGCAGTTAGGTCATTGGAACACAAGCGTCGCACGCATGGCATGTAACTTTTATTTTATTTATTTGTTTTTTTTTTCGTTTTCTATTTTCAGACAAGAAAAAAATAAAAACTAAATGGTTGGAAAATCTAATAAATAAATAAACAAATATAACACTTAATCCAACTGTAAACTTCTATAAATGAGTGCGTATTTCTAACAAATGCGCATATTGCACAGGGTGTCACCACTAACTAACAGTCAGCAGCAATAGTAGTGACGGCAGTAACCAGAAATCACCAATAAAGCACACACAAAACAAATTAATTATAAACGGTAAGTGCGCATTCAAGTGCCATGGGATTGAAATGTGAGTGTGTGTGTGTGTATGTTCACTATATGTTTCGATGTTTAGTATATGTATGTATATGTATAAAGTCTAGCTAACTTATCTATGATAATTCTTTGTTTGGGCTTTGAAGAAACTTAATTAATTAATAGATTCGGTTGAACAATCCTGAGACATTAAAGAATACTTTTTTATTAAAATAAATATGTAGTCAGCGTTTTTTCGTTCCTATTTTGTCTTGAGGAAGACCCCACTTCACACTTTGTTACCGAAAATGTTCCATTTTCCTTATAATATTTTTTAAAAAGAAAAAACGAACATAAGATGTGTGAAAACTTTTAGAACAAAATTTCAGAAAACAGATTCAGAAGAAATCGAGGAACGGCCTTTTTTCTTCTGCTCGTTTACCTTCTAAAATCTCTTCACCCCTCCTTATGCTGCGCCTTCTCCTCTTTTTTGCTGTCAACCACTATTGAACAGTACCTATGCAATTCAATTCATCTGCGGCTTACTCTCCCTGCTGTTTGCCTCTATTGCTCCTGTCACCATCTGCTACTCTCACCCTCTGTTACTCACAACGTCTGCTGTCCTCTATGTCTCTCTTTGTTACTTCCTCCCTGTTCTTTTCACCTCGCAGCTCCTCACTCTCTCTGGTACTCATCCTCTCTCTTTACTGACCACTTTCTTTTGTTGTTCATCTCGTCTTTTGTTTCTCTTCCTCAGCTGGTAATAAAAGTTGTGGAAAAAATCAATGGAAATGATTCATACTTATCTTTCCCTCAAAGAAGCTTCCTATTTTGTTTTTTTTTTTAATTACTATTCAATTACTATTTGCTGAAAAATTTCTCACAAAATTTCTTATGAAAATTTTATGTGAAAAAACTTTAAGTAATAAAAAACTTTCAAGTAGTCGCCAAATTTTAAAGCCAAGACAGGGGTGTATACCGGATTGTTATTAAGCTTGGGTTTACTGTGATCCTTAGGTTCTGCGATTAGAATTGAGTCACTATCTACGACAAGCTTTGATACGAAAATTTGTTCATCTTTGAAAATTCTCTTGCTAAAATTGTTCTTGATAACAACGTAAAAAATATCAAATTATTCTACTAGAATCTTTTAATTGAATCAACTATTTTCTTTTTGCTTGTAAAACAAAAAAAAGTAATCCATCATTTTCTGTATTATTACATCAACACTTTAGTATGAATAATAATTTCTCGCTACTCATCCCCCTTGCCTGGTACACTTCCCACTACTACCGCCAGCACCCCTTGAACTTCATCACCCATATAATAATTTCACGCTTTAACAAATGTTTAGTTTTTTTTCGTGCATATGTCATTTTTATTGAATTATTAAGTTGTTAATGCAATAATTTTTTGTTTTTTTTTTTTGTGAATGTCTTTTCATTTTCTTTATAGGCACAAGTGTTTTTTGTTTGTTTTTGTTTTCGCATATTATATATAAATATTTATGTGTAAATTTATGTAAGTACGTACATATATGCGTGCGTGTGTGTGTCTCTCTGTGTAGCTCAAACAATTGCTAAGTATCAACTTACTTGCAAGTAAACTACAGTTATTATTATTACGGTTTGTTATAAACAACACCCTCTGATACTCATTTGTGCATACGTATGTGTGTGTGTGTTTATATGACTATGCGTTCCTACATTTGGCTGTGTTTCAACGTACATATGTCTCTAGAGTGATCTTGGGAAAAATTATAAGTTAAAGTAAAGTAGTAAATATTTATGCTCATTTGTTGTGATTTACTGAATTTCGTTCCGTTTGTTTTTTGTAATTTTTTTGTAGTTTTATGATTATTTTGCACAATAAGTTGTACAGTGGCGTTTTGGAGATTTATGATAATGAATTATGCTTGGGTGCGAGAAAATTTCTCCTTAACCCGTCGTCATTTGCAGTTCTATCTCTACCCTTCTACCCCTCGTCTCTACCTCCACTTCTACACTTCCTTTCTCTTCCCACTGTACCTCATTCATTTGTCCTTGTCCATCGACTTTATACCAATTTTAACATTCCCACGAAGTGTTCTTCGCCATAAAATTTAGCGCAAATGGAAGAAAATTCCATAAACGAAATCACACATACAAACATATACAAAAAAGGATTAATAAATGGAATAATTTTCAGCTTTCCGCTATCTTCTCAACTTCTCCACAATTCATAATTGCGACTAACAAAAAATTTAAAGCTCCAAATCCTTAAAAAAAATTATAACAAAAAATATTACGAAAAAAAATCAAACTGGCTTTCCTACCGACTAGTTCCGCTGTCTCTCCAACAAAATTTGATAATCTTCTTCTGCGTATTTTCCATTTTCATTTGATTTACATTAAGTATCTAGACAACTAAGCGAAACTTTCAAGCTAAGTTTTCATAGATCGTTTTTTTTTTGTGTGCTTCGTCACTGTTTTCAAAAATTCTTCTGTATACGCGAATACGAAATTGTGCCTTAATTTGAGTACTGCATAATCCCACGTTTGTTTTTATTACGGATTAATGAGGGTCAAACACTTCAAAAATAAATAACATTAAATAAAATTGTATATGCCTCCCCTTTTGCAGGCATATAACTCAAATCATTTACGAATTGAGCATATATGTAGAAAGTGCGTAGACAAGCAGCGACAACAACAATAATAACAACAAAGTAGTTAAACAAATTGAGTGGAAAAAGTAAGCTGAGCAGAGCTAAGCTTTACTGAATATAAGTATGAAGTATGAGCGAGTACAGAAGCGAGAGTTAAGGACATCATCATTTCAATTAAATGTAATAAAACATTTATTTTGCAAAACAAATACAACATAAGCAACTGAAATACATAACAACAACAAAAATTACAATCGAGACCAAAAAAAAAAAAAAATAAATATATAATAAAAACTGAAATTTTTACATGACAAAAAAAAACAAACAAAAAAAAAAAACCAGTGGAGAGTTTTGTTGAGCGACTTTCATTGTAGAATTCTCATTGTTGCTGTATAGTTGTTGTATACTGTTGATTGCTGCTGCCATCACATTGCATATTGCATGAGAATTGAAGTTCTTTACAAAAAATTTGTTCAGTAATTCAGAATATTAACGACAGCGATGACAGTTTAATACGAGCACGTGAAATGAAAGGAACACGGGCGACGTGAGTGGAAATTCCAAAAATTTAAGCCAGTGAATTACAAGTAACAAGTGCGGGAAAGCAAAAAATTTTACTTCTCAAAAAATTAAAATTTTTTTTTTTAAAGTAAAAATGTTATTAAAAATGTTAAAAATTTTATTACAATTGAATATTATTTTGTTAATATTTGCCACTCACCATACAATAAATGCAGCAAATGAAAGATTATTAAAAATCAATACTGATTTGACTGCAGGAGTAATTGATGCGAATGTGGGTGCAGGTGGTAGTGCTAGTGTTGTAAATGGTGGTAGTGTTGATGTAACGAAACAAAATCAAAATCAAAATCGAAATGTTGTAATCAGTACTGAAAAAGTATTAAATTTAAGTGGAAATGCCTTGGAGACTCATATCTGCACTCGCGAGGAAACTTATGTTGAACAGCTGAAGGTGCCATCAATGCAACCGGTGCGGGTGCGCAGCTCAAATTGGTGTCTGGAATTTCCGCCACGTTGTTCTGAATATAAGACAGAAATGCGTGAGGTGATCAAAGTGCAGGTGAGTGTTTAAACTATAACTTCGATATTTGTTACCGCTAAAAGCTCAAGTACTACTTCTCTACAGTAACATGCCATTAACCCAGCGCGATTTTTATTTATTGTTAATCCAGAAACATGAGTTTTATTACAATTACAGCTTAATTTCAATTCGCTTTCAAAAATCATAAAAGCCCACACACAATTAGCTACAAACTTCAACTTCATGCCTGAGTCTAGCAACATTTTCATTTGGCATCCTGGAGCTGGTATCTGCTGCTCACGCTCAACTTCTTATGTTGTCTCTGTGTCTTTTGTTCATTTGTCGCCTTTAATTTTTTTGTTTTATTGTTTCACAGAAATCAAAAAAAGACAAAAAATAAAAATGAAACATAAATCCGCGCGAATTTTCTTCGATTTTCTCCTTCAATTTACTTGGCTTCATTTTTTTTACAAATTTTTGCTCCTGCCTTTTGTTTTGGAAAACACACAAAAATCTGGTTTTAAAAATGTTGAAACAAAAACATCACATTAAATAAACTCGTTCTAATAGTTGTCGAAAAGCAGGAAGTGTTTGGCAGGCACTAAGCTGAAAATTAAAAATTGGAGCGTACAAAAAAATAAAGCATTAAAAAATACAAAAAAAAAATGTATAGCTAAAACTAAAGCAAATTTTAAAGCATTTTACTAAGATTCAGGTTTTAGTTTCTTTTAAAACCAGCATCTAAAATACAGCAAGAAATTTTATAATATTTCTTTGTAATTTTGAAAATTTTCTTTAGTTTATAAGGAATCTGAAAAATGAAAAGTTTAGCAGTCGCAAAATTTTACTTGATTTAAAAAGCAAGAAATGCAGAAAGAAATATGAGACTTTAAACTGATAAAATAAAACTCGCTTCAGAAACTAGCGAAATTTTCGTGAGTAAAAAAAAAAGAAAATATCAGTGCAATTTAACTTTTAATATTTCGAAAATTTGTCGGTGGAAGTTTGAGATCTATAGCTTTTTAAAGCTAAAGAGCTCAAAGTTTTACATATACTCGTATTCAAAACAAATTGGTCTGACTGCTTTAAAGACATCCACACTCACTATCACCTTGAAACTAACCCCAAATTTTTATTAGGTAGTAAGACATTATGGAGCAAACCATACTTCAGCAACCTGGGTGAACTATCTGAAATATTCATGAACGAATTAACTTACTTCCTAAACCTACGTAAAACCCAAAAAGCACCTGCGCACAATGAACTGAGACTGTGGTATCAAAATGGCGCACAAGCGCTAATTAGGTTCTTAGCTCGAATCACTACTTAAACCAATCAACCAAGGCATTACTCATTCACTATGCCACTTGATTACTTCTCTATACTCAGGTCGCATAAATTACAAGAACTGGTATAATTCACATTGATCAATTGCAATTACTGCCTTGGCGGTTATTATCTCAACCAGCTTCAAATTATTGAATGCCAAAGTTACTGGCTGAAAAATTCTAAAAAAAAAACTTCTACATGACTTTTTTGGTTTTATCAAAGTTCATGAGAACTTTTAAAATTTAACTGCACATTTCACAACTATATAAAGTGGTGAACTACGAAATAAAGTAATTAATTAAGTAAAATAATAAATTGGCAAGCCATTAAATTAAAATATTAGATATGTTGCAATGCTTTAAAGTGAAACTGCTGCTGTTGCTATTTAATACAACATAACAAATGAGCGGCGGCATATGCTGGCGCCATATGTGGGGCATAAATTGCAGTATACATGGTCTCTTATTGATCTCTTGCAATCGGCCTACGTTAAAAAAATGTGGTTAAAAATTCTAGCTGATTGATTGTATCCATTCCGTTTTCGTTTCCTCCAATTTTTCTCCAACATGATTCACTAGAACTAATAGTTCCTAAGAACTTGTAACGGAAGTATCTAGTTCAAGAAAACAACTAAAATATTTGATGCCAAATTAGGGGATTGTTGCAGCATTCGAAGCCCCCTCAGAAAAACGAATTAGAAAGAGTCGTGGAATAGATGAAGGAGGAGCGCAAAAGTAGGATGGAGGGAGAAAAACAAAAGCAGGAAATGACTACTTTTACAGTCTAAACTAACTCATTCCCCTTTCCCTTTCTGATAAATATTTCAGTAATTCAGTTGATTCAGTTAATTCTGAATCGAAAGATTTTTTGTAAAAACGAAAAGAACAAGTCCGAAGTATTTGGGTTCGTTAGCAATAGTTTTTAATATATTTTCAGCAAGTTCGCAGGAAAAAAGAAAGAAACGGATCATGGTTTTATCCTCATTCTTTGCTAAAGAAAGTAATAAACTTTTTCCTATACTTTTCACTTATTAAAAAATTTCTTTTAAAATTAACTGCCTACCAGCTCATTTAACTACTTCTACTCTATTTTAATCTGCTTAAGATATTTCACACAAATATTTATGTCATAGAAATTCCTTTCGTTATTTGATGGACACATTACATTATGCGACACAATAATAGAAACGGCAACAGGTGATGTGATATGATGACGATGATGTGAATTGATGTGATGTGATATGGCGATGATGTGATAAGCGAGTACGTAATACACAGTAAGAGTGAAATTCCAACTTAAACTATCACTAAAACAGCAACAGCTTGCACTCTTCAATCGGCAACAGTAGCCACAGCTGCAACTGTAGCTGGATTAGGATAATTCAAGCAGGTTATAGACGTAATTTTGTTTGTTGCTGCAGCGATGGAAAACACAAACAAACATATAAATATATAAATATAAAAAAATCGTAATCGTGATCGTAATCATGATATGTATTTTGTTTACATACATGTATATATGTTTATAATTATGTATTTATATTATAAATTATGTCATGATGCCAGTCATGAAAAATGCATTTTCATTGCAAATAAAAGCATTTAAAATAGTGTAAGCGAAAGAGAGAGAAAACTGAAAATATTTCACTTTAAAGCTTAAGAGCGGATGACTTGTGATGGACAGTGAAAAGTGCAATTAATACTTAACACTCATGTACTTATTTACAAGTGTGATATAATTATGAAAGGAATTTGATTCACATATACATAACTAAAGTAAATAGTTGGAGGTAGTTTACTACTTGCAAATGATTGGCATATTTGACAAAATAAACCCTGTTGCTGAGTTTTTCATTTTTTTTTAGTTTTCGGTTATGTCTAGCACGAATTTAGAAATTCCTTAAGGAGGAGATGTAAATTTTTTGTCCCTCTGGGTTTTTTTGTTGCTTCGTGACCAACTATCGAAATGTATGAGATTTTCTTTGATATTCTGAGGTGGGAAGAAGGGTTCAGATCAATTTTTTATGAGAAATGAAATGGAGTCTCGTAGTTAGTGTGATGTCCGGGCCAGACAAAAAGCAAAATGAGAAATGAAAATTGTTCTTCACAGCACCACCTCTTGGCTAAGAATGGCGAATGGCAAACCTCTGAGAGAAAAAAATCGCTTAAGAAAAGCTTTTCACTTCACTGTTTGGATTCGGCATAAGACTGTGGGTCTGTAGGTTTTATTCGTATAAAAATAATGCTTTAGTTCCCTACCGCATTCCTTGAAATCTAGTATAGCTTAACTTAAGAATCTATTAATTTTGTTTCAGGTGTAAGTTTCTCAATTGATGCCCACCTGACTTTACTTTTTATTTGTCTAAACTGCCTGGAATATGATTCCAAAACTATTACCGACTTGTGCTATTTGATCCACTGGCCTTTCCTACTTTCACAGCACTACAGTTTCATTTATTCATGCTCCAAAAATCTGTATGCCAACACTTTTGAAATGAAAATTTCGAAATTTTACTTTTTTTTTCAAAAAATTAAAATAGTTTTTGAAAGTTCAATTCCATTTTAGGTATAAAAATGATATTATTGTTGAATGCAAATTTCGCAACAATACAAATTTGCAGCAGCATGTAATAAAATCCGTCTAGCAATGACTTAACTCAGCTTTTGTTGCTTTTTGCGCCTCTTTACTCTGTGCCTATACATAGGCAGATAAGTTCATAAAGTTTCATAGTTTTCTAAGAGCGCTTTACTTCTTCTTTCTCCCTTTTGCACTCTGTGCGCTCGCTGCAGGAAGCATCATATTACCAGTAGCGGTGCATTTTCATCTCATCATCAACACTTCATTTCTTATTGCGGTCGTCCGTTCATCTGTCAATGCATTGCACATTTGGCGTTAATTACAACGCATTGGCTGCTGTTGCTACTGTTGATCTCCTTTCATTATGTGCAGATATTATGTAATATAAAATCGGTATTTTTCAAATACGCTGCTATTGTTTAGCTTGTCTTATAATCGGAGAGCGGGAAATTTGAGATGATTTTATTGCAAATTTTCAATTTTCTGTTTTTGCGAAAATGCATCATTGCGCGCCTAATTACATTTTTGTTGTTGTAATCTATATATTTCTTTTAAATTGTTGTTGTACCTTGTTTTGACATTATGCGGTACAACGAGGAAGCCCACGAATGCTGCAGCAGCATTATTAGGTCTGATTATGCACAATAGGCAAGTGATTGGCTTTGGCTGCTGCTTGGTGGCAAGCGACAAGCTGCAAGCGAATACTGCATTGATGCTTTGGTTTCAATTACAACACCAATGTATATAAGTAATTGTATTAATTTATTGTTGTATGAATTGATTTTGGAAAATGAGGAATTGTAATAAATATCATTGTGTTGTTATTGTCTTATTTAATATACATACAAACATATCTTTAGATTTTTAATTTTAGTTTTTTAATTACCTCTCAAAATATTGGAGACTTGTTTATTTTTGATATCATATTTTCAATATAAACAATTAGTTTTTAATCAATTAATTCTGTTTGCTAATTTTATGCTATTATTTTTTACTAATCATAGTTAAAGCTACAAGTTAAAGTTTTTTTTCTGCACTTTTTGCCAGTTAAATTTATAAGTATGATTACAATTTTATAATGAATTGGTTATTTCCTTTTGGTCTGCACTTAAACATTATAATATTGTATCAATTGTCATTTTTATAACAAGCACAAGTAAAATATGCATGCAAACGAAATATTTCAACATCTCCGCCGTTCAAAACTAAAGCAAAGCAAAACAGCAAACTGAAAAATGCAGAACGGAAATCGAATTTTCAACATTGGATACAAAGAAAATTTCGCAAAAAATTGTTGCCGTTTTCGTTGTCGTCGTTATCGTCATCACTTGAGCAGCTTCGCTTTTGGTATCTCCACATTTAGTTAGCTTCATTTTTGTCGCCACTCTTGTCGCCACTTTTGCTCTACTTTTCAATTTGTTGCAAGTATTTTACACTCGCATATATCGCATAGTAAAATATCATATCTTTACAATCACCTGTTCATATCCGTGCATGCATGCATATCTTGTTTTGCGTATAGTTAGCATTTTAAATTTACCATATGTGTGGACATACATAGATTGAAGCCGTTCTATAAAAATTATATAAAATTATGTAATTTTATATGCGCTATGTGCTTTAGTTTCTTTATTTTATGCTGAAACG
This sequence comes from Toxonevra muliebris, assembly GCA_963691655.1. NCBI lineage: Eukaryota > Metazoa > Arthropoda > Insecta > Diptera > Pallopteridae > Toxonevra > Toxonevra muliebris. Next base: position 3,197,660 of record OY829329.1, read on the forward strand.
GAAGTCACTAGAGTTTTTGTTTTTTTTTCTTGAGTTAATAGTTAGTTTGAGACAAAAGTTTGCACTAGCAGAATCAGAAATTACTGAAGGGGAATTTTAATTTTTTTGCCCTTTTAAATTTTTGTTTTTATTTTGGTGCATAGTCAAAGATTAAAATTTATGAGGATTGTATCAATGGCGGGTTTTATCCCCAAACCTTACCCCTTCCCTCCTAGAATCTTAGCTAGTGAATGTTTGCATATAGTATATGTGTTTATACACACATCTGTCGGTTGCTTATTGGAAACTGTGAATGCGAACAGCTGCAATTGCATTTATTAATAAAAAATACCCCATAGAAAAAATTACGAAGTAAAATACTAAAGAAATCAATGAGAATATTTTTTGATAAGGAAGATTTTCTCGGAATCATTACTCTATTTTATAATGAAGGAAAGTTTTCTTTCCCTTCTCTAGAAGAAACTTTCTCTCTATGTTCAGGAAGAAGTTTTATACTCAAGCAACTCGTCTTCTTTCCTTTCTCAGAATAGGTCTTCCTCTCTTGCTGCCCACTCGGTCTTCTTTTTGCCTTTCTGAGGAAAGGTTTCCTTCTCTTGCATCCCAACATGGTTTTTTTTCTTTCTTTCTATACTGTTCTTAGAAGAGCTTATTCTCTTTCGTTTTGTGACATACTTTTTTCTCTTGCTTCCCTCGAAGGTTTTCTTATTTTCTCTTTTGAAGATAATTTTTCTACTTTTCCCTCTCTTCTCAGGGTAAATCTCTTTCTTATGCATTCTATGTCGGTTTTTTCTCCATTTCCAGGGTATCCTTCTTCTCTTCCATTCTAAAAAGGCTTTCTTCTTTCTCTTCTCAGAAGAGAAGGTCTTCTTAACCTTTTTTTTTGAAGTCTTTCTTCTCTACTTTCCCAGAAAAGACTTTTTCTTCCTTTTCTTTGGAAAAGTATCCTTTTCTTGCTTCCTAAGGGCCTCAGATCTCCTTTCCCAAGAAGTTTTTTTATCCTCCTTTCCCAAGAAGTTTTTTTATCTTCCTTCCCAGGAAAGCCTTCTGCTCTCTGTTTTCAAAAAGCATCTCCTTCTCTACCTTTCAAGGAAGGCATTTTTTTCTCCCTTCTCTTTGAAGCTAGGAAGTAAGGTTTTGCCTCCCATCGCGCCACAAAGTAAGTCATAAAATGATGACTCGAAGTGAGATCTCCTCCCCAAATTTTTTATCTCAGATTGATTTTAGTCTAGAACACTACAAGCAATGTTGTATTCAGAGAAGTTGTAGTTCCCTTCAGGAATCAATCTGTTTAAAGAAAAATTAAAAAAATATTATTTACAACGTACGTCGCCTGAGAATTGATTTGGCGTATGGGCATATGAATTTGTACACACATACGCCAAATCAATTCTCAGGCGACGCGTAGTAAAATATTTTTTTCTCCCTATGCCTCAGTTTCTCCGATGTATCTCTTATTAATCTAATAGTTATACCTCAATTCGATTTTTTACTGAGATCAAACACTAGCGGATAGAAAAGGTGAGAAGGATTTCAGGAAAGCCCTTCTCGGTCTTCCAGTTGAGAATAACCACATTTAACCATTTAACCACGTCGTTTTTCTCAGTCAAGGAACAAAAAATTCTTAAGAGTAGTCCGTCGAGTGAATTGTATTAAAATTGAGATTTTTTGACACTATCATCGATACAACAAGAGCACTGAGTGCATTTCCTACTGGGTGCATAATGCTTTTACGTATAATTTGTTTCGAATTCTACTAAATATGAATGTATATACAAAATAAATTAAAAAGTCTAAGTAATTGAATACAATTTGAGAGGAGATTGCTTTATACTATTATGTGAATATGAGAAATCAAAACTAACTAGATACTAGTAAAAAAGAAAAAAAAAACAACAACAAAAGTGTAACAGGTGCAAATAGGCGTTCTTTTTGTATTTGTTGTTACAACAAAAATTTATACAAAAATGTTAGCTATATAAGTAAACAAATAAAGAATTTTAATTTATTTTCGTTACAAGTTTTCAAATAGATCTAAATTTATGAGTTCAATGAAATGAAAAATGCTTATTCTTTTCAAATCACCACCAAAAAAAAAACAAAAAAAAAATTACAAAATTATATTAAAAAAACTGAGTTGACGGCATTTTTTATGACAAAAACTTTAATTTAATTTTTACTTTGCGCGCAAGCATACTAAAGCACAAAACCATATATACACCATATAAATGGATTATATTAAAAATATCAAATCACATTTAAATTGATTAAAGTCATATTAAAAGTATGTATTGCAAATTCAAACGTAAAAATGTTTTCAAAAAGTAAAATAACCGAAAGTAGCAACACAACTTAAATGGTGGAGGGGAAAACCAACAAACACCAAAGTGTCTCACCTAAAAATGAAAAGCAACACCAAGGCATCAACATCAACAAATCATAAAGTGGTAAGAAAAACACCGTAACATTTTTTGAGCTAGACAAGTTTTTCTTTTGTATAAAAAAATATACAAAAATGGTGCTTCATTACAGCATAATGCCTTCAATATATTGAATAGTTGAGAAGTAGTTTGCTGTTGAGGAGGAGAATGTCCTAGTAAGAAGTGAGCGGATGCTTTAAATGTTTTATTTTCAATTTTAATTGTACATTTTTTAATTGTATGTTGCTTTGTACTTTTTGGATTTTATTTTTAATTATTTTAAATACTTTGCACTTATTTTTTCATTGAATAAAAATTAAGATGGATGGATAAGATTAAGATGGATCCCACTTTTCCTGATAAAATTAATACAAAATATTAATACAAATTAAAATATTTTGTCATTGAAACAATAAAAATAATCTTAAAATCCTTTGACTTTAACTTTACATACCCGCTAAGGTCTGCATTACATATGTAATTCCATTATTTATATATTCAGTCTATTATTTTTATACAGACAGCATTAATCATATGTTCTAAAACAATTGTCTTCACTGTGCTTCACATAATATTTACACAATTTGTACCCCCATATATAAACTGGTAAAGCTAACATGCAATCCGAAAGGAAAATAACTCATAAATAATTAACAATAAAAATAAAATTGACGGCTGCATAAATATGAACAGATATGTTTGCAAATTTTTATATCTTTTGTTTTCATTTATTGTATGGATGTAAACATAGAAAACAACAACATCATAAGGCAATGACAACAATTGAATCAATGAAATCAAATCATAATAAAATTTTATACAAACATAAAAATGTGGTAGAAAAAGTAGAAAATCCAATTATTTGAAATAATATGAAAACTACTTATTAATTTAATATAATACGAGTAATTAGTATTAAAAAAATCTCATCAATTATTCAACTAACATTTCAATAAATATAAATAACACGAAAAATAAATTCATCAATAATTACATTTCATTAATTTAAATGATTACAAAGAAGTTGAAATGAAAAAAACAAAAAAAAAAAACAAATATCAAGAATTTTTACGCATTCATTGAAATTTCCTGCTTACTAATTTATGCACCAAGCAGAAATTTTCAGAGTATGCACACATCATCATTATCATTGTCATCATCATCATCATCAGAGTAACATTCTCCAGCAAGTCAACAGCATTTTTTTATTGTTACATGCATGCACTATGCACTACATCCATTCAGTTGCACTGTGAGTTCAATTAAATCTCATCAAAATCATCATCGTCAACATCAACAACATCATTGTGATTATCGTCATGATTAGCTTTACAAACATGATCATCTCCATGATCATGATTATCTTCTGTCTCATGTTCATCTCTACCATCGTAATTACGATCATCTTCATCACGGTAATCAGCATCACGATTTTATGCAGTGCTATGGTCTTTTTCACGATCATTATGGGCAACAACAACTTCACGATCATCTTCATTAACATGATTATCGTCAGTAACACAGTAGTGATCATCAGCAATGCATAGAATGTTGTTGGCTTCCCCACCTTCAGACTGTGCTGACTACTGACTGCTAGTTGACTGGTTGCTAGTTGTTTGTGTCATCGTCGTCGATAAGTCTACTCTATGTATTACATATTCGCCAATTTTTTGTTGTTGTTTCATTTGTTTTGTGTACGTCTGCGTTTACTTGTGCGGTTTTTTCAAGAAGCTACTTAAACTCTGCTTTAGAATTCACTGAACTTTGAGTAGCTGCTATATCATAATCGTATTTATGTCTACCGCCAATTTTGATATCATATTGTGTCTGTCTACAATTGATATTGTTTGCTGTGGGTGGAATATTGTTGCGCTGGGAATCTATTTGCATAATACTATACCTTAAAGGAAATACACAACAGAGGCAATTAGAGGCAACAAAACACAAAGTTATTAAAAAAAAATAATATTATAAAGTTTTACAGTGGCTTTCAAATGGTTTTAAATTCAGTTTCTAGTGATTTCAATATTTTGTTTTTTTTTTTTTATGGGAAGAAGAACATTGCGGTTAGAAACTGGCAGAGGCAGTCAAAAACATTTCAAGCAGCTAAAGACGGTTATATGCATTCGGAGGCGATTGTAAGCACTCCGGGGAAATCGAAAACAATCTGAGGCAAAAAGAAAAAGTCTGTGCCAATTAGAAAAAAAAAACGTTTTAAAGAAAAAATCAACAGTTTTTATAAAATGGCAGGTACTCCACACAGTCATAGACAATTAGAGGCAGTCAGTTGCAGATTTTAGAATAGATGGTAGTGGAAAACAGTCGGAGACGGGTATATATATTCGGAAGCACTATAAAGCATGAGTGACAATAATAGATAGTCAGTATCAGTCAAAGGCAGTTGGCACAGGAAATGGTTAGGTTAGATTGAAGTAGCAGCCTTCTGTATGGAAGTTCACTTAAGCCCCTTAAAGCTCATTGTGATACCACAGTAGAACGTTACGAAGTAGGAAACCACGAGAATTTCATTATAAATATTGGTATGCCCTTAATACAATGTTTATGGATGATAGCTCGGTCAGACTAGTGAAGAAAGCTGAACCAAAAAGTTTTAGTCTTCCCCCTGTCTGAGATGGGCATTTAAATGTACTGAAATTTGTGTATAGCCATTGATTTCGTTTACCATATCATTGAAAAACGTTTGAAGAAAATATCAAGTCGTTGCATAATTTTTCCTGTAGCCTTGTGGTTATTTATGGAAAATTATTTTAAAATCATATTTACTTATTTGCTTCACTGTAATCGTAAGAATATTAATTTAAGCATAAAATGCTTACATACTTTTAGGCTGTTTGTTTTATTAATTACTTGTATGAATATTTTTTTCACACACACAGAATATAACTAAAACTCGCACGATACGCTTCTGTTGCGCTGGCTATGAAGGCAACATATCATCAATTAATGATACCATTTGCAAGCCGGTATGCAGAGGCGGCTGTGGGCGTGGATTTTGCCAAACACCAGATGTATGCAGCTGTGAGGCGGGGTATACAGGGACACATTGCACGCAAAGTATTAAAAAAATTTTAGTGAAAATTTCAATAGCATTGTAAATTTATAATTTGTTTTATAGGATGTGATCACGATCACTGGGGCTTGGAGTGCAAAAATGAGTGCCAGTGTCAAAATGGCGCAGTATGCGATAATAAATCAGGAATTTGCCATTGCACGACAGGCTGGACAGGGGATTTGTGAGTAGAAAGAAGGAGAATTTAACTTTCAGAATTTTAATAATATTTTTTATTTTTCTTTCTCCACAGCTGTGAACTACCCTGCCCTCCCGGGACTTACGGGGTTATGTGCCATAAATCATGCGATTGCGTTAATAAACGTTGTCATCCGCAAAGTGGCACTTGTGAGCAACCGCAGAATACCACACCGAATGTCATAGAAACACTGAACTCAACTATAGCGAATATAACACATAATCTCAATCAAATTGCTAAGAAAATTGTCAACATTGCAACAACAACCGAAGCAACAATATTAGTGGGCGAAGTAAATACGCCAAAGTCAATATTACCTGAAGTGATTGTAATCAAACAAGACGAACAGCACACACCCAAGATAATACTACATCAACAGGGTGCTGCAGGTTTGCTAGAAGATTTGCATTCATCAGGTGCAAAGACACCAGAAGTGATACATGTAATCACAGGCTGGCCGGGAGGAACTCAACACAATGCAACAGAGCCAAAATTAGAGTTGGCTGGTTTCGGTGGGGGGATTGGTGGCATTATTTCAAATGAGAAATCCACACCTGCACCTGCAAATACCGCAGCAGATCATGATGCAAATCTTTTGACTGTTTTACTAATTATATTGCTTATTATAATCATAGCGATTTCTATGAGTTTTTTGTATGTTTATCGACGCTATCATTGGCAACGAGAACGCGTTGAGGCGGTGATAGCAGCGCGTAACGGCAGCACGGGTAGTGTTGGCGGTGGATTCAATGGTGGTGGTATGGCAGCCTCCACCACCAGCGGAGGAGGCATAGCGGCGGTTGATGTTACGCTGACCGAAGCAGGTGCAGGTGGTAAAAACTACTTGAAACCATTGCCGGATTTACCGGCATTCACACAAATGGTACGCAATAAAATCGAGGGTATGTAAGTGTCTAAATTTGGTGGAAGTCTAACAGTAGCGTATAAAAAACTAAACTTAATTTATTTAGTACAACTTTTAATATATTTCCTTTTTGTTTTTCATAGGACCCGTATACTATGATTCACCTAGCAATAATTCTTCCATTCATAATGCCAACAGCAGCATCACTTCTTCGACCTATGATTATGCACGCAAACATTCGCTATATTCGATCGTCTCACCGAAATCACGTAAAGGTAGTCCCGATTCGCATCTCTACGATGAGATACGTTATCCATCGGCATTTCAACATCATCAACATGGCCAGCATTTACAGCATTCTTCATATATGCCGCATGCTCATCATCATCAACAGCCGCATCAACATCATCCTCAACAACAGCATCACCAGCATCAATCTCAGCTTCATCACCCACAGTCGGCCGTTTCACCTCAGCAGCATCACATTACTCATTTGGTTATACCTCCACAGAATGCCAATTTTCTACAAGTTCCACCTATGTCGCATACATCAGTGCGTAAAGTTGCACATTTGTAAAAAAAAAACAGAAAACCAAAAACAAAAATAACAAAAAATCAAAACACAAATTGTATTAAATTAATATATTAATTATATACTAAATATTTACTTTGATTTTAAGTTTTAAAAATTTATCACATATTTTTATGAGATTTTTTTATACACGTTTTTTGTATGTTTATATGTATTTTCTTCTTTTGAATTTTATTTGTAATAAAAATAATTATTAATATATCGTAATAACTGATTTAAAAGTAGTCCCAAAAGTATGCAGCATTTTGTGCAAAGTATAAACTGAATTACTTTGGTACAACGCTATGCGTTGTATCTGTTAGTTAATCCTGTTAGTTTTCGTTAATTTTTAATGAAAAATCAGTTCTGAATGCCATGAATAAACTGGAGTGTAGTGTCGTTTATTTGTTAAAATTTGCTTATATTTGTTTTGGCAGATAAACGACGAGACGCTATAAAAATATTTAGCTGAAATCATATGGTATTAAATATGCTTTGGAGAGAAAGGCACTGAGTGTTTTTGAGTTTAGATATTGTTTATAAATATACCAAAGAATTTAACTAATATAAAGCCTTTTGGGTGGGTATAAGTTCAAGAATTAAAAACTGCAGGTAGTCTGATATTGTAATCAATACTAATCAGTAAGTTCAGTGAATCTTAAAAAATCTTGATGTTCCCTTCTTCCTGTGCTGTTCTCCCCTGTCTCTTCCTTCCTCTTCCTTCTCCAAAAAAGTTACTCTCTACTTCCTTAAGAATTCATGGTATTTCTTTCTCTTCCAGGATTTACTCAAAGAGCTGATAAGAAGAAATCAATATTTAGTTCGGCAAGTTGACACTGGTTTGCTTAAACTCACAAAAAAATTTCCCATGCTGGCCATCAGTTTCAAAATAACAAACAACAAATATTTGTTTATTCATAAACCAATTCTTAGATATGTACTTGCTTAAAAACTTATCACAAAACTTTGACATTGAAATAAATAAAAATTTGCAATGTTTTTGCAAGCGCTTTGCTTTCAGCGGTGATAAAATTCTTCATGCTAGTACTGAAAAAAATTGAGTAGGAGTTCCAGAGCGATATGCACTTCATACAAAAACGACCTTGGCCTTAGCCAATGCCAACAAATTTTTAAAAATATAATACAATTTCAATCGATGACACCCTGTCCTGAGTACATACATACATACATACATATGTGATGATAACTTCTAAAGAAAATCGGAAGCTTACAAAAAATGACAACAAAACTACACTCGATTTGCAGAGAAAACTGATAAGGCGCAAGTTAGAGCTGGAAGCTGATGAATAAAAATGAATGTAAATCGAGTTAATTCGATTTGACATTTCAAGTGATAAACATCAACAGAGAATTGTAAAATTTTTAAACTTTTTGTTGATTTTTAAACTGAATTTAACAAAATTGCATTCACATTTTTTATAATGCTTAATAAATTTAAACAAATCGTGTTTGTTGCCATTTTAATAATTATAGCTGCAATAGCTGCTCCCGATACGACCACGAAATCAGAAATATTTGGTGATATTTTTCATGAAACGAGCCGCAGTCTCTCGTTGAACTCGCGCACTATACAAGAGAATGAGCATAAATGTCTACGAGAAGTACCGTAAGTGGCCAAGCTGTCAAATTCTATACTCTTTCTTTTTCTCTCATTTTACAGTATCTTTTTCCTTTACTTTACAGTGCAATTTTCTATCAAACAATAAAAAACAAACCCGTACGAGGTAATGGCTCCACCATCTACTATCATCGCCTTGAAGTTTGCTGTGATGGTTATACACGTTCACCATACGATTGGAAGCGGTGTGTACCTGATTGTATTGATGTTTCACCGAATAATTGTCTCAATGGTTTCTGCCGCACACCGAATCAATGTGATTGTTTCGATGAATTCGTGCACAATGATCGTGGTGAATGTATACACACCTGTCCAATAGCTTGCCAGCATGGACGTTGCTACTTGAATGGGACTTGCGAATGCTATCGTGGTTATACCTTAGATCCACAAACGCGTAAATTTTGTCGTCCCGACTGCCCGCAGTCGTGTGGCAATCATCAATTGTGTGTGGCACCGGGCCAATGTGCATGCCGGGATGGTTATAAGATGACAGAGAATTTGGGGTGCCAGCCGGTGTGTATACCCGATTGTGGGCATGGTAAATGCGTGGGTCCTAATCAATGCGAATGCTTTCCGGGATATATAAAACGGCAGCAGAGGAATGTCTGCGAGGCGGAGTGCGATGTGTAAGTATGTGGAAGAGAGTAGTGCGATAAATTTCAGAAACTGGTTTCCGTCCGCTTTTCAATTCATGCTAATATCTTAAAACCTTCTTTCAGCAACTGCGAGAATGGCTTCTGTGAATCACGCTATAAATGCCAATGCCGCGATGGCTATAAATACGATATTAATACGACCAGCTGTCTGCCTGACTGTAGTGATGAGTGTCAAAATGGCATCTGCATAACACCAGGGGTATGTAAATGTTTTGATGGTTATGAACTCGTGGATATAATGTGCGAACCTGTATGCAAAAAGTAACGTAGAAACGAAGCAAATCTCAAGAGCTTCATATAAAATAAATTGAATTTCAGTGGTTGCGGTTACTATGGCCAATGTATTCAACCGAATATATGCGGTTGTCGTGTATCTAAACAACTTTGTCTACTAGGCACTTGTGACGTCACAGGTAAATGCATATGTGCGCCCGGGCTAACGCATTTCGTGGACAAATGTGTAAATCCAACGCAGCTAGAGATGATAGTGAGCACTTATGAGCAGCGTGATTATTACAATTTGCATTTAAGACAAGAATTTGATAGTTTAATTGGAAGAAATTTACAGTTTAAGTGAAGAATTGCGTTAAACTTTAGTGTGTAGAATTAAGCTAAATAAAATACATATGCAAGCATAGCTTACTATAAAGTTTAAAATTTGGCTTGATTTTATTGTGAATAGTGTACAGTTTACATATACGAGTATTTTTTTTTCGTTTTGAGAACAACATTAAATCCCTAAGCATTGATACAAGTTTGACGCCCTTTAATTCCGCTCTTAATGAAACCCGGCTTGCAGACACAGAAGTTGGGAGAAGTGCAATAACCATTGGGGCAACCCTGGGGGCAGTGAGGTTGGCAAATATTCCGTTGCAATTCATCTTGTATATAACCAGGGTTGCAAGTGCAACTATTTGCACCATTACATACACCATTCAAACAGGGTTGATCACAATGTGCTACACAATTCGAACCAGTGCGATCAAGCTCGAAACCTTTGTTGCATTCACAGGTATCAGGGGCGATGCAGCGTCCCTTGTTGCAGCCTCTGTAGATATAAAAATATTATTAAAATACTTATGCAAATCCTCAATCCAATCTCCATACTTACAAAGCACACACTGGTTCGCAGATGCCGCCCACTTTCAAGTAGCCCGTATTGCAGCTACAAAACCCAGGTGCGGTACATTTACCAAATTCACAATTATTGCATTTAGGTTCGCAGGCAAGATTTGCAGTCAAGCGATATCCATCGAAGCAATCACATTTATTGGGCGCAACACATTTGCCGAATTGGCAGCCTCCCTCACAATGGGGTACACAATATTTCCGATTGAGTGGCTCTAATGTATAGCCAGGTTTACATTGGCATTCAAGACGTTCATCGCACACCCCATTACCACAACCCAGCGGGCATGTGGATATGCATTTGTCCTCATAGTTACGTACATGGCCAGGTATACAGATACAGGTGTTTGGTGCGGTGCAAATGCCATTGGGGCAATCATCACGGCATATGGGATCACAGCGTGCATAAACGTGAGGATTACGCTGGTAGCCTTCACAACAGATTTGAATTTTACTCATGTTTGGGGTGGTTCCATTGCCGATGGTTGCAGCACTGGCATCGTGCACCAGAGATGAAGTGCTGAAATGTGAAGAGAAGAGAGAAAGAGAGAGAATATAAATTACTATTTTAACTGATTATTAAATAAGTCTAGGGTTGTGGTTAGTTACTACAAGCGAACCTTTTAGTTTCTAAAAGCTATAAACTGCAAGGAATCGTAACCCAGTACCACAATGGAAGCAAATTCCATTTCATAATACTGAATGTAGACATTTAAGTTTTGCTCAAAAATATCATATATCAAAAATTAAGGCATTATACAAAAATTTAGTTAAGTGTTTTAGAAATAAATTCTAAATAAAGTTCAGTGATGTTTTGTAAAAATGTGTATTTTACGTCAAAATTATATGAGGTGCCGTAGGCTTAAACTGAAATTGTATTACAAAAGGGAATATTTGTCTAATTTTCATTATCCTGAGGGTTTTAGTTCTAATTACGTACCAAATAAGCTTATAATGTCTGTCAGTTTCCTTTGCACCCCACCTTAGGTGCTCTACAAATCTAGCATTTTATTTCGAATAATTGAATTTAATTCAAATTCAGCCAAGCAAATTAATCTGGAATGCAAAAACCCACAACAATTTACTGCATTATGTAAAATTATTGTAAATTTAATCAAATCACTTCCTACGCTTGCAATTTTATCATAATTTAATTTTCTATATAGAAACTGCAAAACAAAAGTAAAACTTAATTGCATTTACAACAAAAACGTAATTCTAAGATTACAATATTATTTAAATTAATCAACCAAAGCTTCTGCCTTTAGTTTGTTTTGCATAATATTTCAATTCAATATTATTATTTTACACTGAAAAACGATTGAAAGCTACTAGCTGCTTGCAACATATGCTAAATGAGATACCCTCAGGCTTAGTAAATACTATTCTGATTATCAAGAAATGAGGATGTGAAGGTTAATAGTTCATTAATATTGAATAATTTTACTTGGTTTATATTGTGTATTTTGTAAGAAATTTCAATTTGAATCGAATTAAACAAACAAAAGTAAAAATATAAATAAAAAATAAAAACATTATTTAATTGTTTTTCGGTGAAAAAAGGAGGCGATCAAATTTATATATTCTGAGAAATGATTTAATTTAATTTTTGATGTAGAGCCTAAAAGCAAAAGAGATTTTTAATGCAGCATTTATACTCTACAGATTCGGGATAGTATCGTAATATTTTTAATAATATCTTTCAGGAGCAGTTCAGTACACAGAGTAGTCTATTTTTAAAAAGCTTTATGAGTTCTTTTCATTTGCAATTTTCTCTTGCCCCTAATATCTTTTCAGGTGATCGTCATCAAACATACATATCGTCGCCTGAGAATTGATTTGGCGTATGTGTATAAGTATTCCTATGCATATACGCCGAATCAATACTCAGGCGACGATATATGTTTTCATAATTGTTTAAAAAGTAATAATATTGATTAATTTGATAATTAATTAAGAAATTTTATGCATTGCTCATTTGCGATTATACCGTCATAACTCAAAATTTTAAAATTTTCATGAAACGCATGAACGTAATAATGAAAAGTTTACTCTCCAGCTGTGGCTTTTGCAAATACTTCGTCGAGATTTTGCCAGTTAAAGTAACTGCTCTAAGCGTGTCGTTCTGCAGCAATAACTCAAAAACTTCAAATTTAGAGTTACGACGGTATATACGGAATTGATTTGATAATTATTTATCAAATTTACTTCCCTACTTAGAACTTTAAAACTTACGGCACTTCCTTATAGCAAACACCCGATGCCATCGATGAACGTGTCTTATTGATAAATTCAGCTGTAGCATCTACTTGTACAGTTCTAGGTGGCTGGATATGTATATTGTTATTATTGTCATTATAATGAATACCGCCGCTGCTGCTCGAGTGTCTCAAATGCTCCTCACCCGCATAATAGTTGGAACCACCCTGATATGTATCGGCAGGCACATATGGGCGATTATAGGTTTCGCTATAACTATTCTGCTCTCCATAAGTACTCGTAGCATTGCCCAATATCAAATTGCCTGTATTTTGTCCAGGATAATGAGTTTTAATGCCTGTATTCTTGATTTGCGCATGCGCCAATGTTGCAGCGCAAGCAAAAACTAATAATAAAAACTTCATTATAAAATTGTTTTGATGATGATGATGTCACTAATTTATTTTTCTATTTAGAATAGCACTTTTTCTTTGTTGAACTTATTTTGTTAGTATTTGCTTGGTTCAATTTCAATATTTCTAGCACGTCTGCCTGCTGCAAATGCTACGCTTAAACTGAACTTAACAAATTAATTCTAAGCATTTAGCTAAGCGAAAAATCACCGTCTTTAGATGCGAAATTTCATTTCATGAAGTCATTTCATGTAGAGTCTCATATCAACACGGTTTCTGTATGCAGCGAATGAGGGAGCGGGAGTGAGAGGGACGAACAAAATAAATAGATATTTCATGTTCAATATTGATGGATTAATTACATACATACATTCATTTAACTTGTTTTTAGACTTTTTTCTTCTTTCTTGTGTTGTGCTTTGATTTTGTTTTGACTTATTCAGAATTATGTTAATTGATTGTTTTCAAAAATTATTTGTATTCTCTGACTGCTCGTATTTCATTTTTATGAGCTGGAGATAAAATCTGACAATCTCGCTTCTACGAATTATTGATAACGTCATTTAAAGTGTCACCGCGTGTAGTGTATGTCTAGAACATACGAGTACGTGTACCCTACAATTGGTAAATATTATTATCATTTGCATAGTTTTGATAATTTATTATGTTTTTATAAACATTGTTGTTATTGTGCATGCTGAAATCACTTGTCGGATTTAGCGCTAGCAGCTTAGAAAACTTTTGAAAATATAAACAAAAAAGACATACACATTAGGGTGTATCAAAAAAAACTTAATATTTTGAAATTCAAAATTTCAAGTCGATAAAAAGTTGTTCCTATAGACCGACATACACACCACAAAAAAATTTGGTCCAATTAAAAAAAATATTTCTACCGCAAGGGGCCTAAAGCAACTTTTTTTAAAGTAATTGAAATTTCCAAATATTTTTTTAGAATTTTCGATACAGTTGTTTTTCATTTATATAAAGACCTTTGATAAAGTTTGACTAACAATTAAGAATAATTTTTTACTTTATTTACTTTGGATAGATCTTTAATGTAAAAAACTTTGAAAAATTTATAGAGAAATGAAGGATATATTCTCCACTGGGGCATATTCAGCAGGAGAACTAGGGAAAGAGGAGTTTTCTTTGTAAATTCAAGGGAAGAGGTTTGGGTTTCACCTTCTTCCCCCTACTCATCCACACTTTCCCCATCCTTCGGTCTCTTCCTCTTCTTTCCTCTCTCCCCTCTCCCACATTCCCTTTTTCTACACATCCTTCCCTTCCTTGAAGGCAAAATCTTCTCTTAATGTTTCACTGTAAAAAAACTGTTTAAAACAAGAAAAAACAGGAAATTCATTTAATCTATAAGTCGAATGGAAAACTATTAGTTCAAATATGTTTTGTTTTTTTTCTTTTATTTCTTAATAACGCTACAAATATTTATTATAAAAAAATAATATCAAAAGTTATTACATTCTAATTTTAATTTTATTAACTTATCACAATTCCTCACAACGTCCACCCATGCGCGCATATCCCGGATAACATTCACACACATCAGGCGCTGAACAAATTCCGTTTTCACAATCCTCCGTGCATATGGGATCACAACGTAATGCATTGGCGGCATTTGTTGAAATCTGGCGATAGCCAATGCAACAAGAGGATATGGTTTGAATGCGTAAGTCGGGATTGCTGGATTTGCCACTACAATATAATAATAACGTACAATTGTTATTTTTCCTTTTCATTTTGTTTTAAATAACTTACACCACTTCTTTATAACATATGCCTGGCGGCATACTTGATTTTGTCTCTAAAATGAAGAGCTCACGTTCATTGTTCGGTCCATGCAGTGACTTCCAGAATTGTGCTTGCCCCGCAGTTATTAAAATTGTTAATACAATAGAGATAATAATTGTTTTATTGTTCAAACTATTCATTCTTATAGAAAATTAATTAATTTATTAATAGATTTTATTTCTTTCTTTTAAATAAAATTGCGTGTGTCCGCTCTTTAGGTGTAGGTTTGCGCTACTGTGAGTTTCTGCTTGAATTTATGTGAATCGATTTGATACGCAAACCAACGCCAGCGATTCTTTTCTTATTTTCTTTGTCATCACAATGAAAGTATGTAAATATTTTTTTTTTCTATGTATTATCATCTCACACAAGCTCATAATTCTTTCATATTTCACTGATAAGCGCGCTGAATTAATGTTAGCTTTCATTTCAATCAAGCTAGTATGATTTAACTACTTACTTATATACTAACTAAGTATATGCGCTACGTTCAGCTTTTTATTTATTTATATTGTTGCTAGTTTTGTTAAGCAGATATGGCGTCACGAGAGTTCCAATTGGAATATGTTTTAGCTCACGTCTTATAAACGTTATTGAACACTTCAATCATGGCCGTGATTTAAAGCAAAGCTTTGTAGTTATCTGCAATTTTCAGTTCGAAGTCAAAACAGAATTTTCAATAGCCACATCTGTAGGGATCTATGTAGTGCCAACATTATGTATAAGTAAGGCCATAATACTAGACTTTAAGTTTGCATATGCTTTTTCATACTCTTCACTCGTTAATACACTAGATGTCACTTTCCAAGCTTTTGCATCTTTCAAATTATAATATAAAATCCTCTCTTATTTTGAATTTTTTTCGTCTGTATTTCGACTATGCATTTCATATTCTTTGAAATCTTCTCTTTGCTTCTTCAACTTATTTTAATATTTTAATTTGAGTTTCCACGGATAAACTCAGGTTCATAGTTTATCAAAAGCTTCAATTATTTATTTAATTGCTTACTCTAGTTTCACAAAAAACATTCATCTTTGAGCATAATAAAATCATAAAAGATTAAACATACATTTAGGTCAATTGAGTGTATAGAATGATTAGCATTGAACCGATATAGTAAGTCGCTTGCACAATTAATTGACAAAGATTTTTCATAAGACAAAAATGTCTGTATGCTTATGTGCGCCTATTGCCGGCCATAGCTAATTGCCAAATAAAAGTTCAGTCCAGTTGACAAAATATTTAACATGACTTTTGGTCAGTGATGTTACACGTACAGTAATTACGGTCTTGTACAGTGATTTGGACCCCTTTAGTGAAAAATACAGTAATTTGGAAATATACTATGCTCAGAATTTTTTTGGTATAACTATTTTAAATTCTACTGCTTTATATTTGATATAAATGCAGAAAATATTATAATAGCATATTTTGGAATCAACGTTTATTTTAAGTTGAGACAGTATAGCAGAAATATCCATTATTCGTTGATTTTTCAATATATCCTTGATTTATAATAAATAAATGAACAGTTCAAGTGATTATATATAAATTATATGAATTTATTTATGTAACGCATATTTTTTATTAATTTTCAAGCAAATAAATAAAACAATAATACATTACCTAAAAACAAAATTATGTTAATAAAAATATTAGTTTTATTAATTTTATTAATATTATTAATATTATTAATTAAAAAAGAGAATTAAAATAAAAATATAAATAATAATTTTAAATAAAACAGAAAAATTTATTAATTTTTTAATCCATTCTGTTTTTTCATTTATTGTAAATATTTACATGTTTTAATATTAAATTATATAACAATAAAGTCAAAAATATTTTCAAATAAAACTTAAATCAACAGAGAAATTCAAATGTGACAGCGTTTTTTATTCGGCAATAAGAGGCGTAGCTAACGTGTGGCATAATAATGAGGTGAATCAATCAAATCACTCCTCTTCTGGATCTAATTTATATGAAACTCAGAAGCATGAATTCATTTTTCCTTACTGGGAAATGATTTTCTCTCATAAAAATATATGAAGTAGTGCCGAAAGAGAGAGAGAGAGAGAGAGTGAAAAAGTATTGGTCAGAAGAAATGAGAGTTCCTTTATTTATCTCCAGAACTTTCAGAAATTAACAGAACGTTAGATGAGTAAATATGAGAGTAAGTGTTGAAGAGCCGTCCAATAGAGCTTTGGGACAATTAGCGCGAAACTTAAAATCTGCTCACGCATATGAATGCTCATGAGAGCGTGAGGGTAAGTATGTGAGAAGAGGGGAAAGCTCTTTTATGCAGAAATTTACTGAGCTTTGGTTAAGTTTACAGAGCTTTGGGATAATTTGTAAGTATTGATAAAATTTTTAAAATTTTCTGTTATTTTATAGAAAAACACAAAATCTACGCTTCAATTTCAATGAAACTTAATATTATAGAAAGTTTCAAGTCGAAATGGACAAGCACTAAATACCAGGAAATTCTTCGGTAGCATTAATTTTTTGTAAATACTTCTTTAAAATAAAACTCCAGAATTCAACATTTATTTTAATTTATTTTTTCTTTTAATAAATGTAAATAATTATAATAATAATACAATCCAATACTAAATGCAATTTTTAATAACTATTATTTTTAAATTTTAAATATTTATTTCAGTTATTAAATATATGTATATAACATTATAATTGTTTTTTGTTTTTTAAACTTCTTAAATACTTTTCAAAATTCAATCTAGTTTTTTTTTTCAAACTTATATCTATATTTTTCTTTTTTTTTTGCTACAAAAATAATGCCTGCATATTATTCCAGTTTTATATATTTTTTTTTATAATTTTTTAAATATTTTAATTTGAATCTTTTCCCACATGAAATATTTCTTTTAAATTCCAGCAAGCAATTTGCTATAAATTTGGATTTATATATATTTAAATTTCTCCACAAATCTGAAGCAGGGAAATACATGAAATTGTAAAATTTTAAAATTATCTCAAAGCTCTGTAGATTTTCTAGATTTACAGAACTTTGTATTGCGCTCTTACGCCTTGCACGAATACTAGACTTTATATCTCCTTCAAAACCTATTTTGATTTTTCTTCCTAGCTTGTTTGGTTTTCGAGTAATTCAATTTTTCCTAAAGGCTCCGCGCGCAAAAATTTAAATAAACAAAGATGCGCGCGCATCCACAGTACATCCAAAGTACAAAGTTTGCAATGTTTTAAATATTGAATATCTCGAAAACTATGATATATACAAAAAAATAACTTAACACCTTTTTTTTAGGAAATTACTCAAGCTTTATTTTTGTAGTAGAAATTTTTTTGATATGTCCTACGGTTAACCAGTTATTAGTAAAAAACGACTTTTCTCACCAAAAGGGGGGTTTTTTGGGGGGGTTGCTCTGCAGCCCCAGAGCTGACTTTTGTTGTTTTTCCATCTACCATACCCCCACTAACAATTACTGAAAAAAAATTTCAGAAAAGAATTATTATGAACTTTTGGTGGAGGTTTTTACTTTGGCGACTGGACTAACGGGAAATTTTCCAAGTAAAATTACAAAATTTCAATTCAATCCCAAGGCTCCGTAGATTTTCTAGATTTACAGAACTTTGGCTAGCGCTCTCATACCTTTCACATATACTATTCACATATACATATGTCTGAAAAGCTCGATCTAGGCTTTCCATGGGCTCTTGTGCTATAATAGTACTGGTATCTGTGTGAGAACGTAAGAGTAAGGAGCAACAAAGAGTTCCTTCGCGTATTTGCAGAGCTTTTTTTTCTATTCTACTCTCGCATATATTGTATTGCACATACATATATACAAATAATGTGAGAGCGTATGCATGTGGAAGTGTACGTGTAAGAGAGAGTGAGAGCAAGTTTTAATTAAAAGAAAATGCTTTACTCATTTACAGAACTTTCAGAAATCTACAGAATTTTGTCATTTTATTTGGAAATTTTCCCGTTAGACCAGTCGCCAAAGTAAAAACCTCCACCAAAAGTTCATAATAATTCTTTTCTGAAATTTTTTTTCAGTAATTGTTAGTGGGGGTATGATAGATCGAAAAACCACAAAAGTCAGCTCTGGGGCTGCAGAGCAACCCCCCCAAAAAACCCCCCTTTTGGTAAGAAAAGTCGTTTTTTACTAATAACTTGTTAACCGTAGGAGATATCAAAAAAATTCATACTACAAAAACAAAGCTTAAGTAATTTCCTAAAAAAAAGGTATTACGTTATTTTTTCGTATATATCATAGTTTTCGAGATATTCAATATTTAAAACATTACGAACTTTGTACTTTGGATGTACTGTGGATGCGCGCGCTTCTTTGTTTATTTGAATTTTTGTGCGCGGAGCCTATAGGAAAAATTGAATTACTCGTAAACCAAACAAGCTAGGAAGAAAAATCAAAAAGGGTTTTGAAGGAGATATAAAGTACAATATTCGTGGAAGGCGTGAAAGTGCAACCCAAAGTTCTGTAAATCTAGAAAATCTGCAGAAAGCTAATGAATAAAAATTACTATCCTTAACAAATTGCAACTTGTTTTGGTTAGGAGAGTTATATATATCATTTCTATATAATTTATATATGCCGATTTCAATGGTGTATACTCAGTTTTTAGAAAAATCAAAAGGTTCCTGATATACATATGCTTTGTATGCTACGATACTACGATAAGTTTAAAATGCAAAAAAAAAAAAATATTCCAAAAACATTGTTTTTCTTATTTATAATTTTTGATATACATCTACATTTATTGCGTTTTGGTCGTCTGTTCCTAAAATGGTAAGTATTTACGAGATGTCAACGTATGACCGTCATCAAATAAAGTTGCAGATATGTTTTCCAAAATGTCTACAGGCAAAATACACCAACTTCCGTTTTTAACCAATGGGCCAACATTAACCTTGGTTACGTGATGTCCAGCTTTGTAGGTCGTTTCATCAATCGAAATGAAAAAAGGCTTTTCACTAATTTGGGACCGTACTTAAATATTTCTCAAAACAGCTTTTGAATTTTGGACTGTGAAGCTTTTTCATTTGTTTTGCCCCCAATATGAGAGGTTATCATTTGCTCCTTCTTTTTTTAAATTCACCGTCTTACTATATTTCTATCGGTTTAAGTTCATTAGAAAGGAATAATGGGTAGAAAACCCCAAAAAAGGTATTTATTACTTAGAAAAAGGCACTAAAACAGTGAAAAAGTCAAAAATGAATTTTATATATTTGGAATCAAGGGGGCTTGAAACGCGTATATATTTAATCAACCATTATTTTCGGAGAAAAAAAAGGAATTCCTCGTAGTCCGCTCCCTAAAAAACAGTAATAAACTTTTTCTTTTTGTTTTGATATTAAATATAAGTTTGTTTTTCGGTAAAAATTGTAGTTTCACTTCATTTTCCAAAAAAATCGTAATTTATTTTCTTTAAACAGTAATTTGAAATTGTAAATGTAACAACACAACTTTTGATTATTATTTGACCTAGTCTCTATAATTTTTTAGTAGTTATTTGAGCTAGTACAATATTTAACAATAAGCCAAAAAGTATGTTAACTAAAACGAACTTGAACTTGAATTTTTATTGAAATGCCTAAATGTATTGCAGGCATAGATTAAAAAAGTTATAATTTTTCATAAAATTTTTACTTCAACTGCTGAACTACAAACCTTTCCAGGCTTTAAACTTCTTGCTGCTCTTGCTGGGATCTTCTAATTAATTTTTCCAATTTACTTAAATATTTTAGTTGAATTTATACTCATACGTACGTAGTTATTTATTTTAGTAATTAATATAATATGGCAATTCAATAGTAAAATTGAAATGTCTCCCAATAAGTAAATTAAATTCATCAATTAAGGTTTCATTCAACGCACGCTGACGCATTGTCCCATATGTGGTCACCTTATCCGGCAGCATGCATTGATTGATGAAACGTATGTAGCCCTCCTTGCAGCGACAACGCCCCTTAGAATTGCACTCGCCAAATGGGCACTGTTGATAGGATTTGAAAGGGCCATCAATTATGGAGCAGCCACAAATATTCGGGGCAATGCATTTGCCATAGAACCTGCAACCACTGTATTAAAGAGTATAAAAAGAAAAGTAATATGTTACAGCACTAATTTCACTTACTGCGGACACACAGCTACACATTTGGTGCGCTCACGCACATAACCGTTGAAACAGCGACAAACTCCCGGCGATATACATACGCCATTCTCGCATTCATCTCCACAATCGGGCAGGCATGAGGTGCTATTGTAATCGTATTTATAACCATTCTGGCAAACACAAGTAGTACGATTAGCACAGAACCCATTTTCACAACGCCTGTAAAATTAAATTAAAGTTATTAGTTATAGAGATACTAGATTTATATACTTACATATAACAATTAGTCTCGCACACCGTACCATTCATACGTTTCTGATAGCCCAGGAAGCAGTCACATTCATTGGGGCCCACACAATGCCCGTAACCACAATCCGGAATGCATACCGGCTGACAACCCAACGTCGATTGCGGGTGTATAGAACGCGCATATCCCTCAGCGCACACGCATTTATTTGGTGAAATGCACACTTCATTGTGTCCACAACCGTATTCACATTTTGGTAAGCAATATTTCTTTGTTGGATCCAATTCATAATTAAAATTACATATACATGTACCATTCAGATAGCACTGACCATTCGGGCAACCCAACGGGCAAGTGGGCACACAAACATTACGATGATTGAGAACAAATTCATCGAAACACTGACATATGCTACCTTCAACACAGAATCCATTGTGTGCACATTTATCACCACAATCGGGCACGCAAACGCTCCAATCGAAATCATAGCGTTTATAACCTTTGCAACAAACTTCGATTACATTGAAGAAGGTCGAGCTATTGCCAACGATGGGCACATCTTTCTCATATTGAAAGAAGACAGCACTGAAATTGTACAGAAAAAATTAATAGTAGACAAGAAAAATGATTTGATATTTGAGGATTAAAAACATGCACTTTTAAGCGAGATTAAATGAGTATTGACTTTGGAAACAGAAACTTGTACAATTTCTAATAGAATTTTCCAGCATTGAAACCCACTGTGATTTTTTTCAATTGCACAAAATCTCTAAAGATCAAGTTCTGTTAACAAAGTTTAGCTGAAGTGCTCTGGCCCGCTTTAAGATTTTCACATATTTTAATTCAATCAACATTTTCATAATTTGTACTACTCACGGCACTTCCCGTTTACACTTTGGCGGATGACTATTTCGTAATGGCAGCGACAATCCAGGAGTTCGCGCCCATGGGCGTATTGTGGTTGATGTTGTTGTTGTTTGTCGTAAAGGTTCAGTTTGTATACATTTTAATAGGAAGAAAATAAACAATAGCGATAAGATTGAATTGATTGCCAAAGCGCGTAAAATTGACATAGTTTTTTTAGTGTTTTGTACTTTCAGTTAAAAAAAAAGAAGAAGAATATAATAGATGCAAGTTAAAGCTGAACGCGGAAAGAATAGAACGTCTATCTCATTGAGATTACACTTATTTACTAAAACTAAAATATTTTGTATTCTATTTTTTGTATTGAAACATGCTATACATATAGGAACTAATACATAAACTAAAATGAGAAATTAATTGAAGAGTGTTTTAAGTCTAAAGAGGCTAAGTGACAAACGGGAGATAGGAGGAAATATGAGAATCATTTTTTACAGCAATATGCCTGATTTCTCCACTCTATTCAAAACGGTCGAATTCAGAACAATTTTGCCTCTAAGAGGTTCAGAGATCAACTTAAGAGTAGCACAAGCTTGCAAAAGAATTATTAAAAACTGTCCCAGGAACTTGATTTAAGAACAATTTTCAGCCCGAAAGATTTTACTGGTGGGAGCCCGAATTTTATGGGGATTCGTATTCCTGAAACAATTTACCAAAGAGAAGTCATTTCTTTCATACATTTTTTCACTTTACCCGAACTATTTCCCTCTAGTTTTAGGTTCTATAGTAGCCTTTCTATTGAAAAAGCCAAAAGAAGGTGCCAAAATTAGTGCTACGGGTTCTAGGTGAGCAATATTTCATAGGGAATCGTATCCCTTAAACACTTCTGTATATGGAAATTATATCTTTCGGATATTTTTCGCCTTGCCAGACAAATTTTCACCCTACGAGGTTCCAATTACTATACATATAAGCCAGATTTTCTAAATACTATTTTGACTTCCTTATTTGTTTTTTATCATTCATTATCACAGGTGGAGCAAAATAATTAATTTGGATTTCGTATCCAATTCTAAAATTCTAACAATCAAATTAGTTTTGTTTTGCACTTTGTTCCTTTCTACTTTCAACCCCTACTGTGTGTTTTGCAATATATTACTCGTCTTCCAGTTAGTGCGTTGAACTAATTTCATTTCTGTAATAAATAAGCAATAAGAAATATACTGTCAGAATTATTTTGAACAAGCGTTGTATTTTGTGGCGCGACTTCAAACATGTATGAAATAAAAGCATGCATGAAAATCACAATTCCATATGCTACAACAAACATTGATGACGTTTTGTGGAAAACAATATTCAGTCACGATAAGATTCCTGCGACTGATTCTAAGCCACAGACGACGGCAATCAGCACACAAATACAGCAAACATTGAATTGTTTATAAAAAAATGAAATAATTCAATGTTAATGCTGAATTAAAAAACCAATACGAAATTTTATAGAGAAAAAAAAAAAAAAAAAAATAAGCAAAATCAAACTGATAAGGCGAGAGGCCATAATATTTTCGAAATACTCATGTAGACTGCGAGTATAAAATGTAAACACGTTTTTGACGCAAAAAATATCAGGAATCATTCAATGAATTTTTGGAAAGTTTGTTTAGTATAAGTTAAGCAAAGAACGCGAAAACATTTCGTAAAAAATTGTTTTGAAAAATAATTTAAAAAAATTGTTTTTCCAGCAACAAGACAAAAATGTTATCAAGTCACGCGTTTCGTAGTTGTGTCACACTGATGATATTTGCTTTGTTCCTGCGCCAATATGCATCAACAAATGCACAAGCGTTATATAGAAATCGAAGATATCAACAACAGCAATTGCAATCAACACAGCAACAGCTTTTTGCAAACGGTAATAATTATGCAACACAGCAACATCGACAACAACAACAACAACAGCTGCAGCAAAACTATCCCCAATCAAATAATTTTCCACCACCTGCACTGCGTGGCAATCACAATTTTCAGCAACAGCAATACGTAGTAGGCGGAAACAATTTGAATTATCGTCATCAGAAAGGAGCGAATTTCAAAAATCCCAATGAATCAGATGGTGTTAAGACCAAATGTGAAATATGGGTACCGTAAGTATGCTGTAGCTCTATTTGTAAACGTTTTAACACAATTTTCGAAAACAACTTCCTTGATTTTGTAAAAATTTTTGATAAATGCTTCGTATTCTGAAACAGAATACCTCGAGGAGATCATACCAAAATCCATGAAATTTCCCATTTTGAACCCGAAATTCATGGAGTCACAAAAGCTTTCTGCCTTTCGAAACCTAAATTTATGAAACTTCCTATCATAAAAGTTCTTTATAAAAAAAACTTACCATTCTGGAACCAAGACCCACAAAATCAAAAAAAATTGAAAATCTACCAATCCGGAGGACATTTACAAATGTTCCTGTATAAAAACTTTCCATTCTCAGGGAGATCCTCAAGAATAATGTTCTGTGTGATTCTATTAATAATATTACATCTCGAAACCAAAATTCAGTAAGCTATAAAAGTACGCTGAGATCAAATTATCCTTTTGTCATTATAGTTCTCTAATTAAAATTTCTTCTCCTAAATTTCCTGGTATACCTACATAAATAAATTTCTTTTCATTTTGAAAGCTTTTACTTTCAATTATAAATGAGGGAAACTTTCTTGAATAAATATCTTGATTGAGTCAGAAGTTGTGAAAATAAAATTTTATCTCTCATTTTCCACTTTGCCCATTTCTAGTACTGAAGTTTTCAAGAAATACCCGCTAGCGAAACAACTCGAGGAGAATGCACAAAAAGGAATGATACTAATCGAAATATGCTGTGACGGTTATGCGCCGACAAGGTGGCAAGGGGCAACCTATTGCCGTCCGATATGTGAAAATTGTCGCAATGGGTTTTGTGCAGCACCGGGTCAATGTCATTGCTATGAGGAATTCATTGCCAATGACAATGGGGACTGTGTGTTCACATGTCCGCTAGGTTGCCTTAATGGTCGCTGTTATTTGGATGGCAGTTGTCAGTGCGATCCGGGCTACAAGCTTGATGAGACGCGTAAATTTTGTCGCCCCATTTGCAGTGGTGGATGTGGCACAAATGAGGGTCACAATTGTACCGAACCCGAAGTGTGTGGATGCGCCAAGGGTTTTCGTTTAAGTGATCATGCCTGTGAGCGTATATCTGAATGTGGTGCAGGTGGTCACTATAGCATGGATCGTAATGAATGCGAATGTGAACCAGGATATGAGCTTAAGAATGGTATATGCCAATCGAATTGTTATCAGTAAGTCTTGAAATTTGGATTTGAAACTCTGGTATTTTTGTTTATTTTTGTGTTCCTTTTGCAGAGATTGTTTCAATGGCATTTGTTATGGACGTAATCGTTGTATTTGCAATCCAGGATTTAAGTATCATGAACGCTCAACGCAATGTACTCCCATTTAGAGGAGTATCTGCTTCTGGTTGTCCTTAAAACGGAATTGAAATAGTTTTTAGTTTTTGCGGTAATATTTTTATTAAACTTTTTCCTCAGATAAATTGTATATATGTGTGTAATTATTTTTTTTATAATATCGGTAACTCTTGAATTCCATAGTGAAGTTCTAGTGGAATAAAAATTTCATTCGATATGAGCCATCAGGACTGATAGTTCACTATATAATCTGAAAGCATAAAAAATGTTTTGAATTTGTGTTAAAATATAATATTTACTAAAGGTAATTATGACGTCACAAGCCACAAATCGTGAAAGTATGATAAACGTTTCTAACTACATGGTCAAGTCCTAATAATTACTAAAACTGACTAGTTTCTGTATCGCTTTCACTTACCGTTGCCTCTTTGTTGCATGCACTTCCGAAAACTTATAAAGAGTATTACAGCTGCAATTGAACTGATAGTGATGCAAGCGGCAATTATTGCCCATGGAATTTCATTTTTTTCCTTTGTCGTTTTCTGCACAGATGAGCTTACTTCATTAGTTAAAGCAGCATTGAAGCGTATTTTGCATATATAACGTGACTCGGTCTCGATCTCTGACTCGAATTCTTCCAGCCAGGAGTCAGTGTGATTACAAAGAAGCTGTAATTTTTGTGTATCGCATATGCAAGTGCCTAAATCCAAGCATGGTTTATCAAAGGCATCTAAACAAATATGCAGACATTTTGATGGCACTGAACTCCTAAACTCATCGGTAGCTTGAACTCTTTGCCAGCATTTGCATTGTGAGTTGCAGAGCTCAGCAGTGGATAACACTTCGAAAAGCGTTGAGTCAGTGGTTGAACTAGAAGCAGAAGTTGAAGAGATATCAAAGTTATGTTCAGTTGTGTCACTATAACTTGAAAACTCATATGGTTCAGTTGTAGGTTCGAGTGTTTCCAACATGAATTCAAAGGTTTGTAAGGTTGAGAAGTCGGTATTATCACTGCTGACTGACGGCGCAGTAGAGAAATATTCTGTGGTAGACTCGGACCAAATACACAATTCTCGCCCGTTGCTGCCACTGCCACTTCCCTCGTAAGTATTTAGCTCATATCCCGGCCAGCATGCGCATATCCCTGGCGCAACACAATCTCCGTGCACACAATCCTCAGCACACTGGGGTACACATTCATTTTCCACAGCCACATGCAACGCATACCCGTCGAGGCAGCTACACGTATTTGGAGCGCTGCAAAAACCATTGAAACACTGCGAATTACAGCTAGGCACACAAACATTTTGCTCGTTAGTTGCTCCGATCACCATCATCTCTTTGGGTTCGTAATTGTGCCAGCAGATGCATAAGTTCGGTGCCGCACACTCAGCATTCACGCACTCGGGCTCGCATTGAGGCTCACAAATATGAACTGAATTCGCGGCAAAACGATATCCTGTCGCACATGCGCATACCTCGGGGTCCACGCATTTACCATTGACACAACCCAGCGAGCATGTGGGTTCACAGTTTCCCTGCGGACCCATTAGGTAATTCGGATTGCAGACACATACCTCGGGCGCAAAACAAATGCCATGAGCGCAACCTTTACTGCATTTCGGCTGACACAGCGGCACTTTCGGATCGGTGATGTTGCTGTGCGTTAGTTCATAGCCTGAAAAGCATTCACAAACATCTGGAGCAACGCATTTACCATTGCCCCAACAATTCGGCGAACATACAGGCTTACAGTACAGACCCCTTCCGCTGGCCTGATGCTGCAGCAGATATCCCTTGTCGCATAGGCATTGATTCGGGCTATAGCAAATGCTATGTTCCGGGCAAGTTTCACTGCAAATGGGCTGACATTGTGCGAGGTCTTCGGTCATTGTATAACCATCCACACAGGCACACTCTTCTGGCTGCACGCACTTACTATTTGTAGGGCATCCCTGACTGCACACAGGTTGACATTGATTGTCTTCTGTTGCGGTGTAGCCAGTGCGGCACGCACACATATTCGGCTGCTGGCAGTAACCGTTCACTGGGCAGCCATTGATACACTGTGGCATGCACTCACTCAGAGGCTTTGCTGCCATTTTGTAGCCGTCATCACAAACGCAGCGCTCTGGACTTGAGCATTTGCTGTGCTCTGGGCAACCACCACTACATATTGGCTTGCAATCAGTCAAGCTCGGCCAAGAGAAGCTGGAAGAATAGCCGCCATTACATTCGCATATGTTCGGTTCGGAACAGTAACTATTTTCCGGGCAAGGGGGTGTGCATTTTGGGGTGCAACTATTTCCCATTTGAGTGTAGCCGGTACAACAAACGCTCTGTTGTTCGGATGTATGATATGACTGTAATTATGGAAAATTAACATATGAAATAAATAATTAATAAATTGTATTCCAAGAACTAGAATATAGTGCTAAAATTTGTTTTATAAGTTCAACTTACAGAACTGTTTGAGTCTTATATAAACCCCACGTTCGCAGCCAGTGCAAAACATTTTAATACTAGTTTACCCCTCACCCCAAGCTACATAAGTTCTCAACCCAGATATTAGAACAGCTCACCTCAATTTCCGTTGCCACATATGGCTCATTTCGGCCTCTATTCATTCCCAGCCAGTTACGCCAGGTAACGTATCGATAACGCGTTACTAACTTCGATCTAGTTTTCCAAACAGGCACCATGGTTGAGCACCATTTGGCCTCAAGAAGAATTAAAGAAAGGTTTAGAAATAATATAAAAAAAATTAAAATTTTCGAATGCATGTTCTCAATTGCATTGATTTGGATTGAATAATTGAATATGGTAGAATTAGAACAATCACCACAACACCAGCTCAGAAATTAGACTGAAATATAGCGCTGTGCTAAATTCTAAATATTTTAAAATATAAAAAAATTTTATCTCAATATTACTATTAATCATATTATAGAACAAAAATAATATTTTATTACAGAAATTATAGTGTGATTAGCTGAAATTGTATATATGCACATATGTTTATAAACTTGCATACATATGTTTGTATGTATGTATTATTTATGGAATGTAATTAATTTTTTCAATAAGCATTTTCTGAATTTTCAATTATACGCCTGCATCCTCACAAGAAAGAT
Source organism: Toxonevra muliebris (assembly GCA_963691655.1). NCBI lineage: Eukaryota > Metazoa > Arthropoda > Insecta > Diptera > Pallopteridae > Toxonevra > Toxonevra muliebris. Next base: position 3,226,453 of record OY829329.1, read on the forward strand.
TGGCTCCAGAGTAAAATAATTTCAGTTATTGTGAAATTCTCTACATATACGGAAGTCCAGCCCCATGGTTGGCGTCAGTATAAAAATATTCCCGTTGCAGACCGTTATGTTTTTCCATTAAATAATTTCTGGATTTCTATGCGTTAAGTAGCACAGACTTTAGAGAGACTTCGGTTGCTTAATGGGCCCAATGATTGAGTAGGCAGGTAAAAAGTTTTTACTAAAAATATTTCGGGAAAGCGTAGAAGAAATTGTATAGAAATACCATGATGATTCTTCATTTTATATTCCCGGGCAAAAACGACAACAATGAATTAAATGAAAGCTACAAAAAACAAAACTTATTAGCGATAAGTAATAAAATATTTTATAAATTAAATGTCAGGTTCAATAAAAAAGAAAGGCAAGTAAGAATTTTTAATACGTTTTAGTTTTTTATCAGAAAATATTGAGTCATGTTGTTAAAAAGATTAAAAGGAAAATAAAATATTTTAAAATAATTTTGATGGAAAATTCAAAAATTTCAAGAAATCTGTATCTACTTATAATCTACTACAACTCAGCGTTGATTATATTCGTAAATTTAAGTGCAGATGTACTAGAGCATGAGCATGTACTTATACACATAGTATTAAATTAAAATAATAAATAAAAAAAAACACTCACAATTTGAACAGCAAATTTAATGCGTTGTAACTTACAAGACATAAGTTGAGTAAATTAAAATAAATTGAATATTAATTTTGTACTAGGATTAGGTGTTCTTTAAAAATAAAAATGATAAGTAAAACAAACCTAATAAAGTTTAGACTTTAGTGATTCACGCTGTATAACTTATTCCTACTACCCTGACCTGTTTAAGGATTAAAACCTAACTCACGTTAGACTTTCTTCCACTTGCTTCGGAGATTGAATAATTTTATTTAATTAAAGTAACTTTTAATATGACGAATTCTTCACACATCTCATTAAAGTCGTATACTTTTCAATGACAACTTGATTGGTTGAAAGATTGTAGTAGTTTCTCCCAAATGAGATAATTATTCATTCATTAAATAATTCCCAGATCTCAAACCTCAGATTTTGAGTAGAAAGATTGCAATATTTTTTTCCAAAAACTATTGAATATTTGAATATTTTTCTTAACCGATCTCTGTGATTTGATTGAGAATTGTTATCCTTTGCCATGGAATTCTACTATACTATACTCTTAAAACAGTTATCCACCGCCTGGGAATCGAACACATGACTTCAATCTAGCACGCATTCATCGTATCATCGATTGTAAATTGATTCAGAGATTGAATTTAGTTTGAGTTGTTACTTGAGTGTTAGGTCTCATCGATGTTTTATATTTCAAATAAAATGCAAAACGATTTCCTTTACTCATAATTTTATTTCACAAATATTGTGCAATTTATTAATAAAGACTGCGGAAAAAATCCAATCTTACAAAACAGAAAATTTTCATTACACACTAAAAATTCTACTCAACTTCAATCATTTTTGCTTAAACACAATTCAATATACAATACAAAAACTTTTCAGTTTTCCTCCCCTGCAGAAGCTGTCGTTTCCTCCAGCAGCATATCATCATCAACATCATCAGCGGTAACCTCTGTGACATCGTCTAAACCTTGTGCCAATTTCTCGGCAACCTTCTGCATCAGTTCCTCGACGCTCATTTCAATTTTAACGCACATCTTACGCTCAATATCATAACGCTGATCTGCTGCGGTACACTGTATACGCTCACAGCGTAACGGCCGAAACCAAGAGCTCACATCCTTATACCCAGCTCGACATTCACACTCATTCGGACCGACACAGTAACTATGCTCGGTACAGCCACCAATACATATAGGTCGGCATATCAGCTGATGTTCTTTATTCGGATGATGAGACGCCTCATAGCCGCGCATACATTCACATTTACTCGGTGCGCTACAGTAGCTGTGCGGGGGGCAGGCGTCAATGCAAATCGGTTCACAGAAACCAAAAATGATCGTACGATAACCGGGACAACAAATTTGAACGGTATCATAGCGTATACGATCCTCATAGTCGGTGTATTGCTCGGTAGCAGTAGAGGTGGAGATGATGGCATCATCACGGTCGCGCTGGGTGGCCAAATGCACGTTGGGATTGCGTGTATGTCGTATGAGACGAGTTTTTGTTACTGGTATTTGATATTTAACACTTATGTTCTTTTCACAATGGCCATTGGTAATGGTCAGCGGTTGAGTGCGATCGATGGCGATAAAAGTGAGTTGCACAATTATTAAGGCAAATATTTGATTCAACATTTTCTTATTCAATTTTTGTATTCCTTTGTTTTCCACTTTTGTGCTTTTCGTTGGGATTTTCGAAAATTGCTTGTGTGTGTTCAGAATTTTCTATAGAATTTTTTATTGTCCGTTCACTTGTAAAACTTTTAAGAAAATGTTTGTATTCATATTCATTCCGTGGATTCTCATCTATTATCATCACATTTCACACATCAACCAAAACAGAGCGCGGCGCGCGTCTTGTAAGTTCAACTGATAATAACTAAAAGGAAAAAGGGAAAGCATTGAATTAACTTCATTTCATATACACAGTGCATATTCTGTCATATACATAGCATATTCCATATAGCAATATAAAAATCTATACAGATATTTGTCTATATACAAAGTATTCATGTATGAGATGCATGAGCAAATCATGATAATTTCTTTATGAAACGCGCTTGTTTACTACTCGTATGTTTTTCTTTTTTTGTTTTTTTTTTTGCTCTTTTTCTTTTCCTTTATTTCGTTATTTATTTTGTTTCATTTATTTTCATTTTTGTTTTTATCAAATTCATACGCACAGTGGTGTAGTAAAGAAAAAATCGTTAATGGCTTGCAATAAGCAATAAGTAAAATAGCTGGCCGATAATATTTAATTATAACATAGCGGCAAGAACGCTAAAGGGAAATTTCCAAAAATAATCATATAGGAACAACGAATCATCGTCAGTCCGTGTCACCGATTCGAGGGCTATGAAAGAACAACCCGTTAACAAGTTCCAAATATGTGCAATATGCCAAGTTCAAAAACAAGCTACATATAAATATCTAGTTTTCAGTATACTTCAAGCTATCATCGGCCAAAGACCTACACAAAAAGAAAGACTTTTGTTTTGCAGTAAATCTCATATTTACGAATAAAAATGCTTGCAAATAATCGCACGCTATTAAGTTCTTTGATAATAGTTTTTTGCATGCATACACTCAGCAGCAGTAGCAGCAACAGCAGAAGCATTACAGCTCCTCTTGAAACTTTATGCTATATTACTGCTAATTGTACTCGTAATGCAGTAAGCACTTACTGCCGGGTATGGCAATGTATCTGTAATACAGATTATGAGCAAGGACGGCCAAGTGTTTGCGAGCCGATATGTGATGAACCTTGCGGGGAGAATGAAAAGTGCTCACCATCTTTAAGATGCGATTGCATTCAGGGATATGCTAAATCAACTGAAGCAAGTGAATGTCAAAGAGTTCCAGAAACAGCTACAACAACAACTGCAGCAACAACAACAATGGCAACCACAACGGAATCTCCTGAATTAATTACAACCTCAGCAAATAATTTTGATTATGATAAAAATAACTTGGATTTTCCAACAGAGAATTATGACTATGAAAAAACAACTTTTTGGAATTTTTTTACGATACTCGAGTTCACTGTGATTGGATTGGCAGTCATTCTGAGTGTGTACGAATGGTGTTCTTATAAAAATATGTGGAAGTCATTTCTAGAAAATTAAAAAAAAAATGAAAATGGAAATCAATTAAGCTATTTATAATATTTAAACCATTTATTGAGCTTACAAAGTTTATTGTTTATGTAATGAATGAGGCCTCTCTATTGCAAGGTGTTAAACTATGGTAATAGTTGGTCTTGACCGACTGAAAAACTTTCAAAAAAAATTATGAAATACTCGTATTCATATTCATATTTTCAAAACTTACAAACAACAAAAAATAATTTTTTCATATTAAAAAAATAATCGTGAATACTAAAATTTGATAAGAGCAGTTCACAAAATAATAAACTATGTACCTAAGTCATTCTATGAGTATGTATTGAAATATAATTTAAATTTAACTTTAGTACAACTAACGCTATCGTCGACCAAAGACTTGGAATAATATTTATTTAAAAGATCATAAATACAATATAAAAATTGAGAAAATGTTTAAAAAGACTACACTTTCGTTTGTGATGGTGTTCTTTTGCTGTTTATACACGCTTAATCTTGTCGCTGCTCGAGTGCCCGAGGGCACGTTCTGTTCCATAAATCAGGACTGCACACAATGGGATGGAAACTCGGAATGCATTAAGCAACATTGTTCTTGTAAATCGGGTTATAGTAAAAACTGGAGTGGCGTTTGTACGGCGTGGTGCACATGCGGGGATGTAGATTGCATAGGACCATGTGATTGAGAGTATAACATAAATAAAAATAGAGGAGGAAACTACAAATGTAAAAAGTTTGAGAAATAACAACATCAATTTAATAAGAACAGTGCTTAAATCTTTTATTTAGTTTTAAAATTTTTTGTAATACTTTTCATAAATAAAAATAATCAATACTTTCTTAATGGTAAGGCAGTATCTTTAAAATGATCAAAAATTTTTTTTTTGTAAGTTCAACGGAAAGTTTTCAGTAGCAAGTTTTTTGGTATCTCGAAAGCTTTACAAGTTATAGAACTAAAATTTTATAATCCCTGTTCGTAATACAGAGTTTACTTTCTTTAATTAGAAAAATAATTAAAATCAGGAATTAATGCAAAAAATATACAAACACTGAAATATTAATCGCTCATGAAGTTTGCGTGGTTACTCATGAGTGTCGGCTATCAAACACATACATCCGTACATAATGTGAATGTAGTTGGCTATTATCGAATAAGAAGTTCTTATTTATGTTGGACTATAAACAAATATGTACCTAATAATTCAAACGATAAGTTCCTGCTAGTTGCAAGCGTTAAATATTTAACAGTTGCGAAACAAATTTCATTGTAAACAGTTTCAAAATAGTTGAACGATTTTTCACATTTGTAACAAATCATAAATTAAAGAAAAAAAAAACGTTTATATTCAAATTAAAAACAATGACTTCAACTTTAATTAATTGCGTTTTGCTTAATTGCTTAATTTCATTTGTTCGCTGTGAATCCACAAATTCACCTAATAAGTCCGGCAAATCCAATGGAAATTTGCTTTTGTGCATAATTAGTTTCATTCTCATATTGTTGATTATTATTTTGTTGTATTATCGCTTTTGGAGACTATCTGACATATTCAATGCTAAAGGTAAATATTGTATAGATTTCTAATAAAAACGTTTATTTCATAATTATTTTATTTAATTGATTATAGAAAAAATGGACGAATATTATTGCATTAATGAGAAATCAAAATATTATAACGAATTGAGATGCGATTAGAAAAGCATAAGCGGACAGAAATTGGCAAGGAAGTATGTAAAACTCTGTAGTTTATATATAAGTTATAACAAAATAATAAAGGAGACTACATACATAATGTCAGAATAAAAACTTGCCAACCCTAATGTTCGAATTTCATTTCCTCATCATTATTTCCGAATAGATACGAAGACAGATATCGAAAAGAGTGCCGATGAGCGTAAACGCAATACGCATTTTATTTCCTTTAAATATTCTCTTTTTAACAACTACAATGTATTGAGGGAGACTTGCACTCTTACATTTCAAAAGTATTTTGTGAAAATTTCAGAGAGAAACTCCGAGTGCTTTCGAAGATATAGACGATTATAGCTCCGTTTTTCTCAAAACAATGTTGGTGTGCATGATAACTAAAAAAAACTTAACGGATCAGTCTGAAATTTGAATATGCTCTTCTATACAACAATGGCCCAAGTACATACAACAAAAAAATAAGTTTGATTAATTCTTACCTCAATTTGTAACGTTGTTTTTGAGAATATCAATTTGCTGGTCCACCATTTGGTGAATTGTTGGTCCAACGAAATAATCTTAGTATGTTCTGGGACCACAGTCAGAATTTTTCTAGCGATACAGTAAGCCGCAATCGTGCACGCCAGATTTTCAAAGAGTCCTCCACTACTTTTTGTTTTCTTACATTTAAATTTTTTCTTAACCCTAAGTAACTAAGAGTAAAATTAGTGTACGCAATTGCGTACATACTTTTAAAAAACAGCATACTCACAACTGTAAGTAATTTTTGTTGTAGACTCTTTTCTAAGAGCTTCTCTCTTCACTCTTCTCTCGTTCAAAGTTAAAAATTGGGGGGAATTTTTTGCGTGTTTTAATACATTTTCGGTCTTTTGTTTATCGTCTCCTCGCATTTTTCTGTTATTTGGAAAGCATAACATTTGTAGCGTGTTAAATTTATAAAATATTTTCGTGTGTTAAATTTATAAAAATAAAACGGTAAGTTCTTTTTTCTTTCCACTATATAATATACATACATATATAATTGTCGTAATTGATATTACTCAATTTTTAAGTACATAACCGTATTTTATTTTATAAATAGAAACAGAAGTTAAAATTTGCTCAATTACTAGAAAGTAGACTTTAGGTGACTATGTTTTGATTTTTTTTTTTAGTTTTGTTGTATTACAGTGTCCCCATGAAACACAAAATTGAACAACTAAATTTTTTTTCTCGCTGGAAAAAACTCAAGACTCAAAGGGTTAAAGCGTACATATTAATTATATGAGATTGTAATACATAAACATAAATACTCGTTAGTAATGTTATAAAAAACTATTTAAAGAATTTTATCTTTATCTGCATTAACAACTTCCGTTACCCGTTGCTCAACAGGCAGTCGTAGAATTGTTAGGAATTTAGTGTGTGTATTATTTATCGCAAAGTGTCAAATATTGCGAGCTTTTGAGAACTGATTCGTTGCATTTGAAAATTTTGCAAAAAGAATAAATATTAGTTTCAGTAAATAAGCAGAATTAAATTCATAAATTTAAATTTCAATACAAGGAAGAAAAAAAGATTCAATAATAAAAAGAATTAAAATAAAAAAAAAATAAATATTTGAGGAGAGAAAAAAGATTATTAATTAACCTCCAATTATTTCTGACAGACTTCGACATGCCAAAGTTTTTCTAGGAAATCAATAGAAATTTGATATAATCGGGAACAACGAACGAGTATTTAAAATGGATTGCAAAACATGTAAAGTTATTTTCACATATTAGTTTAGCTGGCTATAATCCCAGGGCTCAGATTGGTTATAAACTTTGCTGTGTATATGTATGCAGATTCATATGCAAAACTTAGTTTAAAATCTATATTAAAGACCAACTGAAAAGTTCAAAAATAATATATTTTATAAAAAAAGAAGAATGAAAACCAAAATCAGAAATGCATTACAAAGAACCACATACATGCAAATGGTATGTAGTACATTAAAGACTAACCTTGGAAAAAATAACTTTGATAAAAATAATCTAAGTACGGATATGAGTAATATTCAGCAAAAAGTAAAAAAAAAACCTCAAAATTCATAAAAATGAGAAGGTATTTAAGACATTTAAAAATTTTAGAGTTAGTTTTAATTTCAGTATAATTAAAGAACTCATCGACCATACACTTAAGAAATCGTTTCTCAAAAGTCACACGAAAAAAAAAACAACGTGTAAGAAATAAAAATGTGTAAAAATATTCCCTTAAGTTTTGTGATGATCTTACTCAGTTTCGTTTATACGCTCGTTGGTGCTCCATTGAAAGATGTTACCTGCTCCACACATATAGATTGTGAACCTTTATTTGTTAATGCTATCTGTGAAAATCATGAATGCAAATGTAAACCTGATTATATGCAGATCGATGGACTTGCTTGTGTAGCAATATGTGGCCCAGCATGCAAAGAGAATGCAGCGTGTACATCTCCGGGTCGTTGTGATTGTATTAAAGGATATATAAAATCAGAAGAAGCGGGAATATGTGAACCAGAAACTATAATACCCGTTGTTGTAGTAACAGCAAAATCTGCTGATGTTCAAGGTAATGTAAGAACAACAGCAACAACAACAGACACTTCATCAACTATAGCTGATAGTGAAAGTAAAGAAATGACAGCAACAACAGATACTTCATCAACTATAGACGAAAGTTCAACATCAATAATAACTACTAAAATTGAAGAAATACCAACAACAACAGGCACTTCATTAACTACGGAAGCTGAAGATGAAAGTTCAACAGCCACATCAATCGCTCCACCAACGACAAACAAACATAAAAATGAGCAAGTGTTTTGGGACCATTATACAATAATTGGGTTCTCTCTTATGGCACTGGCCATTTTGGTACTTTTAGTTATTGTTATTTTTTATAAACGTTTGACCAGAAGGGCTTTATAAAAATCTGGAAATTTTCTTAATTAAAAAGCGTAATTTTTTGCATAAATTTAAGGGGGAAAATAATTAAAATGTGTATTTATATTAAACTTAAAATAAAAGTCACAAAAACGTATAATTTGAATTTATGTATTTAAGATTTATTAAATGATTTTGTTGGTAACGAAATTTGCAGCTACAAAATCGCCAGAACAAAATCTCTGACGGGTTTTAAGCCAAAGCCGTTTAAAATATGAAAAAAAAAACATTAAGTCCAAAAAACTTGTGATGCAACAGCAAAATTCAAAAGAGTGGTGGAGATAAAATTGATAAAATTTGCGGCAGGATTTATGGTTTGATTTGAAGAGAATAATGGTTCGATTTCGGAACCCAAGCTAACAGCAGATATTATTATAAACATCTGCGGGAGCTGTGTGTGACTTATCCAATTTAATAGTATTTGTTTTGTTTGTTCGGTCATTCTTGGTCGTTGATTTGGCGAAACTGTTAAAGAAAAACTTCAATTTTCATTTCCTCCTACGCGTTTCAGGTTTTTTAAAACCATATGGCAGGATTTTCTGAAATTCACGAAGAATTGAAAGAAATCTTAAGTAAACTTTTTTTAATGATTGAAAAGCTTGAACGGGCTAATTTCCAGGGATCATCTGTTTTTGATACCTTAACATTGGCTGCGTTTTAAGCTACTTACTTTCATCTAAAAAGAATTCAATTAAATTATATAAAAACCAAATTTTCGTGTTTAGTATAATTATTTTTTATCTAAAGTACACATTAAATCCTTGTGAAAAATTTAAAAACTAATTGAACATTTAACCAGTGTTAAAACAATAAACATTTCAATAATTACTTTTAATTCTGGCATTAAATTTGGACTCTCATCCTGGCAACTTCCCACACACACAGGTTCGCAAATCTGGTTAGCGGATAATGAATACTCGTTTGCACACTCGCATTCGTTAGGCTTGACACAAAGTCCATTAAGGCAAAGCCCTTCGCAAACTGGTTTACAGGTGTTTTCGCTTGACATCATATAACCAGAAGTGCATTCACATGTATTTGGAGCAGTGCATACGCCATTTGGGCAACCTCCTTCACAAAGTGGTTCACATATGCTTGCGTTTGACCTAAAAAATCCTGGAATGCACTCGCAATTATTTGGAGATTTACATAGACCATTCGTGCATCCTCCTTCGCAGATTGGTTCACATTTGTTTGTGTTAGACACGGAGTAGCCCAAGTTACATTCACATTTGCCTGGAGATTCGCAGCGCCCATCGGGGCACCCTCCTTCGCAGATTGGCTCACATTTGTTTGAGTCAGACATTGAGTAGCCTGAGTTGCATTTACACTTGCCTGGAGAGTCACAGCTCCCATTCGAGCATCCACCTTCGCAAATGGGTTCGCATGTAATTGAGACAGACATTGAGTAGCCAAGGTTACATTGACACTCGCCTGGAGATTCGCAATACCCATTGAGGCATCCTCCTTCACAAATTGGTTCACATGTTTTTGAATCAGACATTGAGTAGCCAAAGTTACATTCACATTTGCCTGGAGATTCGCAGCGCCCATCGGGGCACCCTCCTTCGCAGATTGGCTCACATTTGTTTGAGTCAGACATTGAGTAGCCTGAGTTGCATTTACACTTGCTTGGAGAGTCACAGCTCCCATTCGAGCATCCACCTTCGCAAATGGGTTCGCATGTGTTGGAGTCGGATATTGAGTAGCCAAAGTTACATTCACACTTGCCTGGTGAATGGCAGCGCCCATTTGGGCACCCTCTTTCGCAGATTGGCTCACATTTGTTTGAGTCAGACATTGAGTAGCCAAAGTTACATTCACACTTGGCCGGAGATTTGCAGCGCCCATTGGGGCATCCTCCTTCGCAAATGGGTTCGCATGTGTTTGAGTCGGACATTGAGTAGCCATGGTTACATTGACACTTGCCTGGAGATTCGCAATACCCATTGAGGCATCCTCCTTCACAAATTGGTTCGCATGTATTTGAGACAGACATTGAGTAGCCAAAGTTACATTCACATTTGCCTGGAGATTCGCAGCGCCCATTGGTGCACCCTCCTTCGCAGATTGGCTCACATTTGTTTGAGTCTGATATTGAGTAGCCTGAGTTGCATTTACACTTGCCTGGAGAGTCACAGCTCCCATTCGAGCATCCACCTTCGCAAATGGGTTCGCATGTGTTGGAGTCGGATATTGAGTAGCCAAAATTACATTCACACTTGCCTGGAGAATGGCAGCGCCCATTTGGACAGCCTCCTTCGCAGATTGGCTCACATTTGTTTGAGTCAGACATTGAGTAGCCTGAGTTGCATTTACACTTGCCTGGAGAGTCACAGCTCCCATTCGAGCATCCACCTTCGCAAATGGGTTCGCATGTGTTTGAGTCGGACATTGAGTAGCCATGGTTACATTGACACTTGCCTGGAGATTCGCAATACCCATTGAGGCATCCTCCTTCACAAATTGGTTCGCATGTATTTGAGACAGACATTGAGTAGCCAAAGTTACATTCACATTTGCCTGGAGATTCGCAGCGCCCATTGGTGCACCCTCCTTCGCAGATTGGCTCACATTTGTTTGAGTCTGATATTGAGTAGCCCAAGTTACATTCACACTTGCCTGGAGACTCGCAGCTCCCATTGGGACAACCTCCATCGCAGATTGGTTCGCATTTGTTTGAGTCGGACATTGAGTAGCCCAAGTTACATTCACACTTGCCTGGAGATTCGCAGCTCCCATTCGAGCAACCACCTTCGCAAATGGGTTCACATTTATTTGGATTAGTAGATGATGCTATGTACCTTTTATAGCACTGGCATTTATTGGGTTTCATACACCGTCCGTTTATACAGTTGGGTTCACAGATTGGTACGCATTTTTTTCCAATATACCTGTAGCCATTAGTGCATTTGTTTACACAAATTTTGTTTTCAAGTTTATATCCCGGACAACAGTATTGAATAATTTCCTCATTCTGTAATAATAAAATCGGTTAATTTCTATTAGGAAAGACTTGGTCTTAATGTTTTTTCTCACATTGTACCTGGTGCAATATTGAGTCGTTGCTATTGTAGCAAAAAAAAACAATAGCAATGACGTGATTAAAAATTGACACATTGTTATTGAAATACGTCCTGTTCACATCCAAATCAAAGTGGAACTGCTTTATAAATATTTCTGATTAACTATGGAACTTACATTTCACAAATTTTTTGTGATTGATAGCAATTATCGCTCGTACCCATTACCATAGTGCACTTAAACTGGAATTTAAATAATTTTATTTTCCACAAGATTCATATAAATTCTTCGAATTGTTTTCATATAAAACAAAACAAAGCCATATAAAATGGAAATTCGTTTTGGATTGCGTAATCTATGTGCCGAATATCGATTATTTTGAACTACTTACTGTTTTAAAATATTTCGAAATAAATATGTGCCTGGTTTTCACTATGTCTCTCCTTTTCTCTCTTTGCCCTTAAGTATGACATAGTCAAAATCAGACATAACAATTCATGAGGCAATGATGTTTGGAGTCTGGAGAGAAAAACCACCATCCCACAGATTTAATTTCTTTAAATTTAATGTATTGCGATTGCAATGAAGTACTTTGCTGAGAGAGAGCATATTTCTCTCCAATTTCAATTAGAAAAAGAGAGAAATTCTCTCAGTATTACGCTGCAGGTCAATCGGCTCCATTGCAGTTATGCTTGGATTTCGAGTTCTGCAGTTGGAGTGATTTTTATTTTTAATAGCTATTTTAATAGTTTCTTTTACAGTAATATATGGTAATAGTGATATAAGTGCATATCTGAATTCATTTTAATTTACGACAATGTGAATAAATAAACTCAAGTCTATGTACATTACATAAATTTATATTTATATTCATATCTGCATTTACATATGTATTTATATGTACTATGTAAGTAAATATATGGAGTAATATAACGATTGAAGTTCAATGATTTTCAATATAAAAAAATATATATTTTCTATAAGCTTTGTCTCCATTCATATACTGATAACACCGCAGAAGAAGACGTTCCGCGAATCTTCCAACATCATTTGACATCAATCTCATTTTAGTAATTATTGTCAGTTATTAATTAAATGCAAGTGAAGTGATGAGGTGCTGACTTAAAAAAAATAAATTATAAATTTTTTCTCTCTTTGAGAATTGTGAAAATTGTGAGAAGTGAAAATGTCATATCATTTTATATTTTATGTTATAATAATAACAAAAATATGCAACGTTTTAGCATGTGTCGAAAGGGTTCCGTAAGTTTTATAAAAATTTATTGAAAGTGAATAAAATTTTCTGCACCAGACAGAGTGTGGTTTCCTGTCGAGTATACATAAGTAGTACCCTCTAGCTATAAGTTTGTATACATTAGGGTGTATCAAAAAACTTTTTGCTCCTATAGACCCACATATGTATATCACGAAATTTGGTGGAATTGAAAAAAATTTAGGTCTCCCGCAAGAGACCTAAAGTTTATAATTTTCTTTAGAAAATTTAAATTTTTTATATTTTTTTATCGACTTGAAATTTTTAGAAAAAAAAACTTTCAATATTCACTAATATACAAGATTAAAAATCGAAACTAGAAATTGTTGGTTAAATTGTTTTGGATTGATAAAACTAGTTGAAATAATCTGATATTCATCAGAAACTACAGGGAAATAGATAGACATAAGAGCCGTTGCGTGCAAAAGTGGTGTAAGTCAAAATCAGATTTTTAAAAATACTTTGGTTTTGTAGAAGTGCTGTACAAAATAAGGTTCTTGTGAAATTTATTTTCCCCATGTACAGGAAAAATTTTTAGAGCACATGTACATTGTACAACCAAGACTTACACCATTTTTGTAGGGAACTAAATGAGGTTTAAATTATTGCCAGAAGTTGGAAATCCAAATAATAAAAAAAAATGACTTACACCACTTTTGCACGCAATGGCTCACATAGAACATGGTTATGATATATAAAATGAAGTCCAAAATTGATGACTGTTGAACCAAAGTTGTGTACATTCTATATATAATTTCAATTTTTGAAGAAATTCGACATTATTTCCACTAAAAAATGTAATGTGTTCATTCTTCCTCAGAGCAATCTTATAGTTTTGAAGAAAAGATAATACACACAAACTTGAGCGTATTAGCAACAAAAGCAATACAAAATAAAAAAAAAGTAAACTGTAAGAAAAATCGAGTAAAACTTCAAGTTTATCTTGATATGAAAAAAACAATCTCTTAGAGTTGTACTAAAACTCATTGAACTTATCAAATTTTGAAAAAATTTTCATGTGAGTTCATTGAAATCTTGATTACAAATACCGAAGTTCAATAAATTCATTTCGATGTCATTTTCTTAAGTTAAAAGAATTAAATCAGCTTGACATGGTGTTGAATTGAATAATTATCTCCAAAGGGTTTATTGACCCATTCGAAAGATTTCGCAAATAACAACTTTATCAATATTAATATATCAGTGAATTCTTTTACGAGTGTGAAAATTGCCCAGCGAAAAAATAATCGTGAATCGGAATTGCATTTCATAGTACGCGAGTTTCGCCATATTTATTATTTTGGTTATCTGAGAGCGTTTAGCTTTAAAGCATTGGTTCGGCAAATTCGAAAGAAATTTGTAAACATCTGTACGTCAGGGTGAATAGGACGTATGGCATGATGCCAGCGATAGATACCGTTACCTGGGCGTACACGAAAATGTGTATATATCAAATAGCAACACGTAAACGAATGAATTTACACCCTTCTCACTACTCTATGATATACGGTAAGGCTGATGTTTGCACATCGATACAGCCTATCGTGCTCCCACATTGCAATTTTTTCTGATTGCAAATGCGTCTCATGGTATTGCGTATTAATACTTCTGGGTCTACATACTAAGTTTATAAATAAATATTATATTTTGTACACCGGATACAGGATTTTCTGTTCTTATTGCAGAATACAAAAAGTGCGATTTGCCCTCGTGAACATGCGCCAGTTTCCCAGTGATCAGAATTGTACCAATGCTGAATGCATTGTAACGCGTGCGGTGAAAGAGGTACGATCGTTGCTATTCACTTTGATACTTAAAATTTGTATATGTATTTGATTGCTGTTGTTGTTTTAGACCTATACCGATATGGAGGAAGTATGCTGTGAAGGTTATTCGCGAAAGTCGAAATATGAGTAAGTTTTTCAAACTATTTCTGCTTTGGTAGATAGTCTTTACTTTTTCTCTCTCCACCTCGCTTAAAGAGAATGTATTCCGAACTGTTTTGACTGTAGGACTGGAAAGTGCCTCTATCCCGATGTGTGCCTCTGCGTTAAGGGCTACAGCAGTCAACGTAACTCTTCGATTTGCATACCAGAATGTACTGAACCATGCATTAATGGTATCTGCTCAGCGCCAGATGTGTGCACCTGTAACAGTGGTTTCAATCCGATTAATGGTAGCCGCACGGAATGCGAAACAAAATGCAATGTAGACTGCACGAATGGTCGCTGTGATTTGCCTGATAAGTGCACGTGCAATTTTGGCTACGAACGCAATGAAGCGCTGAGCAAGTGCGTGCCGATATGTGAAGAACCGTGTGAGAATAGTGTATGTAGCGGTCCGAATGAATGCACCTGTAAGGCAGGTTACGTGTTACGCTTGGGCTCGATAAGTAAATGTGATCCCGTGTGCTCGAGTAGTTGCGTGAATGGTGTGTGCCGGGAACCGGAAGTGTGCATCTGCAAAGTGGGCTACAACAATCTGAGCGGACTGAAATCAGAAGGCTGCGCACCCGTATGTAAGGATAAGTGTGTAAATGCTTTTTGCACTGCACCAAATCAATGCACCTGCTTTGACGATCACGTTTATCGTAATAGTTCGCGTTCGTGGTGTGAGCCTACTTGCCCGAATGGCTGTGAGAACGGTTTCTGCAGTGAGCCTGGCAAATGTGAATGCCACGAGGGCTACAAAAAGTCTGAGCCGCACAAGTGTACACCGCAATGCAAGGACGATTGCATTAATAGCATATGCTCGGCTCCTGATACTTGCACTTGCAACAAGGGTTATGTGTATCGCAATGGCAGCGAGACCGTATGTGAGCCATATTGCTCGAAGGGTTGTAGAAATGGTGCGTGCACTAGTCCGGGCATATGTTCATGCAATGCGGGCTATCAATCGTTGCTCTATTATCATTGCATACCCATCTGCGCGAAGACTTGCATACACGGCACCTGTACCGCACCGGATACGTGTCGCTGCTTCCAGGGCTATAAACCGAATGCAGAATTCCCACATCAATGCGATCCTGTGTGTAATTTCGACTGTGGGCAAGGCCAATGCATTGCGCCGAACATTTGCAATTGCAATGAAGGCTTCTCTAAAAAATGGCTCACCGGCAAGTGTGAACCTTTCTGCCCATACAAATGCGTCAATAGCATTTGCACGGGAGGCGGCGTCTGCCGTTGCTATGAGGGTTTCCGTCTACGTGAGGGTTCAAAATCTATTTGCGATCCAATCTGTTTGCCCGCATGCATCAATAGCAGTTGTGTCGAACCGAATATGTGCGAATGCTGGGCGGGCTTTGAAGATACCAAACATAGGAATCTCTGCATACCCAATTGTCGGCCGTCATGCGAGAATGGCAAATGTGTTGCTCCCAATAAATGTGAATGCAACAGTGACTACCGTATCACGAACACCAGTGAGCCACACCGTTGTCAGGCAAACTGTGATGATGTTTGTATTAATGCAGAATGCCGCAAACCAAATCAGTGTGACTGCTTGGTTGGGTATCAGTTTATCAATGGCAGTACGACGGAATGTGTGCCGTATTGTGAGCAATCATGTGCAAACGGTAAATGCATTGCCCCAAATGTGTGCAGCTGCAATCCTGGTTACCGTTCCAGTATCAATAACACAAGCGGATTGCAGGAATGTGAGGCATATTGCAACGAAGGTAACTGTCATGGCGGTACTTGTGTAACAACGTACCAGTGCCAGTGCCCACAGGGTTTGAAGTACAATGAAATAAGGAGAATGTGTGGACCGGAAGGTGCGGTCACGGAACGCATAGTACTAAGGTGAGTACAGAGATTTTGAGGTATAGCGATTGAGAGGAATTCTGAAAGGCTTTATGTATACTGTGTATATATACTTTTGATACTTTCTCACTATCTCTATCCTCCGTTACGTTAATTGAATAATAATTTTCTTCTTTTTCCTTTACGTTTCAGTGGTGCATCAGTTCCAAATTGGACTATAGCAACCATAGCCTTACTACTGATATTACTTTGCATATGTGCGGTTATTCTGATCTTTAGAGAAATCGGACGTCGTCGTTTGGGCGATAAGTCGCGTGTGCGTCTAATAGAAAATCCATCATTTGGAGTGTTAATGCCGGGGCATGAGCGTGAAGATGATGATGCTGGTGATGCTACAGCTGAAGATATGCTGCGCGTGGAACGTAGTTAACCGAGCAGCTAAGATATAAATGTGTTATTAAATTTTATATACTACTACTTCAATAATTACTCTACTATCTTATACTTGAATTAATTTTATTGAAATAAACAATAAATTTAATAAAAAGCATTTAAAATATTTAAGAAACCGAAATTTCGCTTTTGTATTGGAAGAATCTATAGTTATAGGCGTTCAAGCCAATCAGCATGTTAGTCTGAAATATTTCGTCAGACTCTCTGTTGAAATCAATGGATGCGGCTTTTAAAGTTTTACATGTCGGTGTTTTGTAGCTGTGAAATAAACCTGCAATGCTGCAGTTTGTCTAGATTTAAGTTTGAGTCGGGGTTTTAAGCTCGACAAACTGTAGTAATCTTCTTCTCTCTCTTCTTTTATGACACAACCATCCATGGGGGGTTAGACCGAGTTTGTGCGGGTTATAATTGCTGTAGTTTTACGTTGAATACGAACGGTGAAGAGGAAAGCTTTTCCTAAGACATTTTTACTATTGGGGATTTTCCATTTTTTACCGTTCATAGTTTTGAACCCGGGTATCCTACGTTGCTGCCCAGCATACTGCTTTCAAATTAGTGAAAGTAAAACACATGACATAAAAAATAATAAATGATATTTTTCTTTTATTGAGATCCCCATACTAAATTAAACAAAAAAATTTGAACCAAACTAAAATACCAGAAAAATGTCAAACTCGGGAGTTACGGCACGCGTATAATATCTGCGTTCTTTGAAAAATTTACCATGCCAACTTGATTTTCTATAAAGGAAGTACGGATTCATAAATAAGTGTTTCCATTATTTGTATTATACTTTACTTACCTCTCTTTCCGATATTATAACTTGTTGCCCTGGCATAATGGCACAACAATAGCAAAATAATAATAGCCACAGGTAAGGCAATTCCTGCTAAAATAAAAAATAATTGAAAACTGCTCTCCAGCCGTTGGCGTTGCGGTGATGCAAAACATTCGTAAGCATTCTCGGCCGATTTTTCGAAACCATCAAAACATACGCATTGATTTGGCGATTTGCAGTAACCATTTAAGCAGCCATCTTCAGAAGTTGCCTCATTTAAACAAATTGGCACGCACAGCTCTTTGAAGTCAACGATTTTTATGGTGTAATCAGAACCACATTCACATTTTTCATTAGCAGCACAAGTGCCGTTAAAACATTTGGTAGCACAATTTTGTATAAGAAGAGATTTTTCAACTGAATAGTCTGTGGAGTTGGAGAAAATTTCGATCTCATTATTGGGTTCATCATCTTCGTCTTCATTGGAAAGTTCTTTTGATTGGTCCACAGTAAAAAGTGTAGATCTATCTGTAGTTATATCATTCGATTCGGTAGATGTCGTTGCTGCTAATGTTGTAGTGGTTAATTGCTGGCATTTATTATCGGCTGTAGCTTTCACGTAACCACTATTACACACGCAAGTATCTGGTGCAGCGCAATAACCATTGATGCATTCTTCTTCACAAACTGGTATACATGCGTATTCGGAAGTATCTGAAATCGTGAATCCTCTGTTGCATTCACAAGTATTTGGGGCTATGCAGCTGCCATTAAGACATTCGTTAGGGCAAACTGGTTCACAGACGTTAGGTGTTAATATTGAAAATCCTTGATTGCATTCACATATGCCAGGCGCTATACACTGCCCGTTGATGCAACCATGGTCGCAGACCGGTTTACAAATACTGGGCGTTGACACTGAGTATCCTGAATTACACTCGCAGATATTCGGAGCTACGCAACGACCATTCTGGCATTCTTCCTCGCAGACCGGTTCACAAATACTGGGCGTTGACGCTGAGTACCCCGAATTACACTCACAGGTATTTGGAGCTACGCAACGACCGTTCTGGCATTCTTCCTCGCAGACAGGTTCACAAATACTGGGCGTTGACGCTGAGTATCCTGAATTACACTCGCAGGTATTCGGAGCTACGCAGCGACCGTTCTGGCAGCTTTCCTCGCAGAATGGTTCACAGCTACTACTAAGATTAGACATAAAAAATCCACGATTGCACTCACAAGTTTCAGGTGCGATACAGCGACCGTTCGGGCATCGTGAATCGCACACAGGCTCACAGCTAAATGGTGTCGATATTGAGTATCCAGTATTGCATTCACAAACTTCTGGTGCAATGCAACGGCCATTCAAGCAACCTTCATTGCAGTCGGGCTTACAAAGACTGGGAGTTAACATTGAAAACCCAATATCACACTCGCAGGTATCTGGAGCAATGCAGTTACCATTGAGGCATCCATGCTCACAGTATGGTTCACAAGTACTTGAATTTAATTTTGAAAATCCTGGGTTACAAGCGCAGGTACTTGGGGATATGCACTGACCGTTTGGGCAACCTTTTTCACAGATTGGCTCACAAGTATTAGTTCGTGCAGACATTGAGTATCCTGAATTACAGACGCAGGTATCAGGTGCAATACACAGGCCGTTCATGCAACTGCGTACGCAAACAGGTTCACAAGCATTGGGTGTTGTTGTTGAGTATCCGGAGTTGCACTCACAAATATTGGGGGCTATACATTTGCCATTTAGGCATCCATTTTCACACACTGGCACACAAGCACTTGGAGTAGATGTTGAAAATCCGGCATCGCATTCGCAGGTATTTGGAGCTATACAGTGACCGTGCCAGCATCCCGCTTCGCAGATGGGTTCGCAAGTGTTTGGTGTTGACATCGAGTATCCTGAATTACACACGCAGGTATTTGGTGCTATGCAAAGGCCGTTCAGACAACCAGAGCTACATATGGGTTCACAAACGCTGGTACTAGACGCTGAGTATCCCGAGTTGCACTCGCAAGTATTCGGCGCTATACACATACCGTTCTGGCAGCCGTGCTCGCAAATTGGTTCACAAGTGCTCGCAGCTGACATTGCGTATCCAGTATTACACTCGCAGGTATCAGGTGCCACACATTGGCCGTTGCGGCATCCTGCCGAGCAGATTGGCGTGCAGCTGTTCGTGGGCGTCATTAAATATCCGGAGTTGCACTCGCAAGTATTAGGAGCGATACAACGACCGTTGAGACACTTCTCATCGCATACTGGCTCGCAGGCATGGGAAGTTAATGCTGAGTATCCTGAGAGACACCTGCAAGTATCAGGCGCGATACATTGCCCATTCAGACATCCTTTTTCACAGTAAGGTTCGCAGACATTTTGTACTGACATTATATAACCAACATCACAAGCACAGACTTGCGGTGATACGCAAGTTCCATAAACACACCCACTATCACATAAAGGCTCACAAGCATTGTCAGATACGCGCTGGTAACCCGTTAAACACTCACAGGTATTAGGCTTACTACAGAGCCCATTTTGGCATGCTTTCGAACAGTGAGGGACGCACTTTTTGCGCTGCTCATCTCGACGATATCCCTCAATGCATTCACATTCATTAGGAGCACGGCATATGCCATGCTCGCAGGCATCTACACACAGAGGTTGACAGACCCCGTTGAGTGTATCCATTTGATAACCATCGTTGCAAACACAAACATCCGGTGATATGCAATTACCGTGTTCGCAACCATTCGTACAGATAGGTACACATTTTCCGGATGACTCCACCGTCTTTTGATAGCCCTTCAAGCAAGTGCAATTATTCGGTGCTGAGCAATAACCAAAATCACAACTATTGGTACAAATAGGAACGCACGCTTGTGTAGTTGCATTCAGCTTGTAGCCGACATTACAAGCACATTTATTGGGCCCTTCACAATGACCATTCGGACAGCCACTGGTGCAGATGGGCTGGCAATGTCCCTTACTGTCAGCTTGATAATTTGAAATGCACGAACATTTGCCCGGCGCTATGCAGTTTCCATGCACGCAGGAATCACACTTGGGCACGCAACTGAGAATGAGATTAAAAATTAAAGAGTTGATTTATTTATTACAATTTTTATATATTATTTCGACTCTCACCGAAACTGATTGAAACGTTCGTATCCCTGATCGCATACGCATACATTTGGCTTGGCACATTTGCCATTCCTACAGCCACGATCACATTTCGGTACACATGTTTTACCTTTCCTTTCGAAGCCTTTACAGCAAATCATTTGTCGAACGGTTACAATTTTCTGAAATATAAGCACAAATAAGGGCATTTTTGGAACCAATATCTCAGTGTTCGATTTGAGAGTAAGCCAACCGATTGTTTTTTTTTTTTAGAATTTAAATTTGTGTGAATTTTGCAGTTCTTCCCCATTTATTCTCCTAAATTTCCGAAATACTAAAAATAATCGAACTGGTCTGGCATTACGCTGATCGTATCTTACCGGCACCCATTTCGTAACCCCGTTAGTTTTAACTTGCACTTTTTTCGTGTTATTCTTAATTTGGTAGCAATAAGGGTTTTGAGCCCATACACTGGTTACCAATATCAAGCTAAATATTATTAAGTTTTTAAATACCATTTCAGCGCATTTAAGTATTTCCGAACGAACTCGTTTACTTCACATCGAAGTTGAAGCAGCACTAACTAACTGACTTCCACTTTCATTTGAATTGAATTCGCATGAATATTCAATGCGATTTTCATTTTACATAAGACTTCAGTAAAGTCGTAGTATTGGCTTTCCTTTCCATTATTTTTTTACATCCGTTCCCGATAATCTTACTTATGTATTCTTGGAGCCATATCACGTCTGTCGTTTTTGCAATGTATATTCCAAGGGGTATGCAAATTCTGAATGTGAATATTAGAGATATGTTCTGTTTTTAATATTGTGCAATTAACCCTTTAAGAGCCATTCAATATTTGGTGAAATATTTTTAAATTAAATTAAGTTTGTGTTGCTATTGCAGCAGATTCTAGCGTTCTTGTTTGATCAAATCCTGTACCTCGATCATGGGTTGAAGTTAAGACTTTGAGTGGTTCTGGTTCGTAGTTCCGGTCGTCCTGAAAGCCTAAATCATTGTTAATTCCTTATAGAAGGTTCGACTCAAAGTAGTATCGACTATTTTTATGATCTTTGGTTAGTGGTTTGGTTGGTTCGAGGGCTGAACTGTCAATATTTGAATACTACGCCCGGATCTATGGATACTAGTTTCAGTGCTGTGCACTTGGTATATGCCCAAGCATTTCATTCTTTTGTGGTCAGTGGTCCACAATGAGCTAATTTATGTTCTGATGATTCACCTTCCTCATTGCAGAACCTAAATATAGAGCTTCTCTCTATACCTATTTTACAGAGGTATTCTCTGATTGCTTCAGTCCCGGAAGATTGGTGAACAGTTCTTACCTCTTGTTTATCTCTTCCTACCAGAGTTCTTCCTTGATTACGAAAAAGGTTTAGGTCCCGTCAATGTGTTAGCTGCCCCATTTTTTGCAAGCTCGCCTGATTGTTTGTTTCCCCCTATTCCTTCTGTAGGTTTCTTCCATTCATGTTTCATTTGAACTTACACAACATGAATCGATGCAAAAACCTCGGCTAATAATAGATCCTTAATTGCAAATCTTGACCAGAAAGCTCATAATCATTAAATTTTGACCACTAGTGACTCAAAAATTGAAGTTCCAGTAAATTAGGGTCATTTAAGTGCTAAAATAATTCACAATTTAAATATACATTTCTTGTATATTTTTGTGATATGTATGTATATGAAAGCATTTACTCAAGCTGTTTTCTTTTATTGTAAGTATTGCTAAGCCGATTTATAAACATTATCATTTACATGTATACAAATCCAAGTATTTGTTTTATATGTATGAAGCTCGGATACAGTTCAATTCATAAGCTATTTTGTTATCATTAACCATGCTGTGGTCGGTTGGTCGGTCTCTCTGTTAAAACTATTCATATCACAAGTTTTATATATGTATTAATTAAAGTTACACCAAGAAGTTGAGGCTATATTTATTTACAATATGCAAGTATTGTTCGTAATCCTTTTATGAGGCAATGCAAATTCTTGAAATTTTTATGCAATCCCCTTGATAAAATGCATTCGCTGTTTGATAATCGCCATGCGTCACATAATTACAAAAAATACAGGGCGCGGCATGGGTCTAGAAAATTGTTGCGGTTAAAGAACACTAGCTCCAGAACTGCTATTTCTTCTAAGAAAGCAGATGTTCGTTGAAATTTATTTTTGATATGTACATAAACATCTATACACGGGGAACCAGAACATCGGAAAACTAGCTTGAGTAAGAGAAACTGTGAGTTAAGGCATAAGCAACAGATGATTTGTAAATGAAGCCTCTACATTATATGCACTCATTCGCTTGCCTTTTGTTTTTAGCATATTTATTAACTTTTCTTTCAGGGCAGTCTTTTTATCTGTTGCAAATGAGGGTTTTTTCTTTTAATTTCTTTAAGTGAATGTGACTAACGAACACTCGCATTTGATATAATTATACATGATCAGTAACATTATTAATTTGATTCATAACCTTGACATTACTAAAACTTTAGATATATTTGTTTATATATATATTTTTTTTTTTAATAAATTATCAAGTTCGTATTTGTGAATCATAGATTTGTACTTGAAAATCTTAAGTACAAGGTCGCTGATTGCAAATTCGAGTTGAAATTCCTTTAAAACTGGAAAAAATATACCGATTAAATGTCAGCTCCTGTTTTTTTTTCGAATATACAACAATTTTATATGTAGAAGTTTTTGAACAAAACACTGTAGAACATTCAACTTTTCTGTAAGCGAAAGTAATTTTCACTTCATTTTTTTTTTTTTTTGTACTATTTTCAATAAATCAGACATTAATTTATAACTAAGTACGTTATGACATTTATTTAATGATAACATAGTGAAATTATACGTATGCACTTTCTAGAATTGAACCCACTTTCAGGAAACGAAATCGGTCGAGCAGTTAATTTTTAGTTTTTTTGAATTCCAAATTTTTCACTGGTACTTTAACCTTAAGATTAAATACCTTGTTGTACTAGGACGAAACTACTACAAAGTAAGTACAGTTTGTATTTGGAATAATGCATTTATTTTTGTGTTAACTTAAAAACAAATACGAAGTGCAATAAAAAATAATAAGAGGCAACATATTAGCCCTATTCACGATATGGTGCAAATGGTCTTGCATCATTGCAAATTCAAAATATTTCACCTGTTTCAAATTCTTATTTTAACTTTTATTTTTAGAGTTCACAAATCTTACTAACCTTTAAAAATAGGAAAACTTCTATGTGAAATTACAAAATATAAATTTTATCTCAAAGCTCTGTAGATTTGCTAGATTTACAGAACTTTGGATTAGTGAGCAGGAGTTTTGGGATGAGTCTCATGGTATTGTACATAATCAGCGATGCCAACTTGCGGGGAATTCCCCGATTTGTGGGGAATTTGACTTAGAGCGGGGAATCGGGGAATGAACTCTTTTTTGTAGGGAATTGGAATTCGTTAAGCTTTTTTTTTTTGTCAGATTTTATGTAATTTAAAACGTTTTACTTATGCCTTATTTCATATTTTGGGTCTTAAAATCTTCATCTTTTCTTAAGTGGGCCTTGCATTTTATTGGTTTGGAGAAATCGATTTTTAAAAAGATATGCTATTTGAAAGTATTATATTTCGAAAGTATTTCGTAAAAATTTCAAAGAGAAATTTTGAGTGCTTTCGTAGATATAGACGATTATAGCTGCGAGTGTCAGTCAGGCCAAAACAGTCGCGCGGCGCTTCGACTTCCCTTTCGGCCGTTCAGAAAGGCTTAGCTAAGCCTTCGTCCAGCACCTCCTGATTAATAACTCTTAATTCCTGCTGACTAATCTGTAAACTTATAAATTACGGTCAGCCATCATAAAGTCATAAAGAAGATGAAGTATATTTTATCTGTTAAAAACCGACAGTCAAAACTTTGAATCCTTTTTTCTTAAAGCAAGGTTTTTGTCATTTTTTATTTGAGTCAAAAGAAAGCCCATGTCTTTTCCTTTGATAACTTTAATGTCCAAAAGTGGGCTGAGGCTTGTCTATTAAAATGAACGTCCAGTATCTCGACACACCTCATCTCGTTCCAATTTGGTGTGCTAACTACTACGCAATATGACTAAACTTTGTGCAAGTTGGAGCCTGATCTATTTTAATAGTGGGTTCTTTTGAAATGAAATCTCCCATGTGTCAAAAGAGTTCCAGATTCAGAAAGTACATTTCTATTTATCAACGAGTCCTTAAAAAATTTGGTTTAGTTTTGGACCGAGAAAGTTCAGGATCGCCCTAAATTAACACTTAACGAGATCAATTTAAAGGTATTTTTCGTTTTTGTAAAATGTTTATATAGAAAGTTCGTGTCGCGCTTTTATAATATGAAATTATACCGATGCGGGGAATTTAATCGAAAATCGGGGAATTTCTCGAGAACTATCGGGGAGAAAGAAAAAATGAGTTGACATCCCTGGTACATATAAATTTTTTCAAACTTCAATTAATTTTTTTTTTTTATTCTTAGTTATATAATCTTCTTTTTTTGCTACAAAAATTGTGCCTGAAATCCAATGGCGTTAGATCGCATGAACGAGGCGTCCATTCCACTGGACCATTTCTCGAGATAACACGTTCACCGAATTTGCCTTTCAATAAATCGATTGTGACGCGTGCTGTGTGGCTAGTGGCACCGTCTTGTTGAAACCACATATCGTTGATGTCAAGTTCATCCAATTCTGGCCACAAATAATCTTCCAACATAACACGATAGCGCTCTCCATTGACGGTAACATGACAGTATTACGACCGAAAATTGGCGACCGCCGACTCAGAATTTCGGTAGTAATTTTTAATAATTTCCAAACGTTGCTGGTTCGTGAACTTATCCATGATGAAAATGTTGACTTTAACTAACCTTTTGACATTGACAGTTTATGAAAACATGAAAAAAGTTTAAAGATGCGTTCATATAAAGATACGAAATTTTTATGTCCTTAATGGAAAATCCTTTATATATTTCAATTTCTCATATTAACCTAAAAATAACCCTTAAATATTGAATATCTCGAAAACTATGACATATACGAAAAAATAACTTAATACGTTTTTTTTAGAAAATTACTCAAGCTTTATTTTTGTAGTAGGAATTTTTTTGATATCTCCTACGGTTAACCAGTTATTAGTAAAAAACGACTTTTCTTACCAAAAGGGGGGTTTTTTGAGGGGGTTGCTCTGCAGCCCCAGAGCTGACTTTTGTGGTTTTTCCATCTACCATACCCCCACTAACAATTACTGAAAAAAAATTTCAAAAAAGAATTATTATGAACTTTTGGTGGAGGTTTTTACTTTGGCGACTGGACTAACGGGAAATTTTTCAAGTAAAATTGCAAAATTCAAATTTTATTCCAAAGCTCTGTAGATTTTCTAGATTTACAGAACTTTGGATAGCGCTCTCATACCTTTCACATATACTATTCACATATACATATGTATGAAAAGCTCGATCTAGGCTCTCCATGGACTCTCGTGCTATAATAGTACTAGTATGTGTGTGAGTACGTAAAGAGCAGAAGTGAGAAGAGTAAAGAGTAGCTAAGAGTTCCTTCGCGTATTTACAGAGCTTTCTTAATTCTACTCTCGCATATATTGTATTGCACATACATATAAACAAATAATGTGAGAGCGTATGCATGAGGAAGTGTACGTGTGTGAGAGAGGGAGAGCAAGTTTTAATTAAAAGAAAATGCTTTACTCATTTACAGAACTTTCGCAAAATGTATAAAATATTGAATTTCTCGAAAACTATGATATATACCAAAAAATAACTTAATACCTTTTTTTTAGAAAATTACTCAAGGTTTATTTTTGTGCTAGGAATTTTTTTGATATCTCCTACGGTTAACCAGTTATTAGTAAAAAACAGCTTTTTTCACCAAAAGGGGGGTTTTTTGAGGGGGTTGCTCTGCAGCCCCAGAGCTGACTTTTGTGGTTTTTTCATCTATCATACCCCCACTAACAATTACTGAAAAAAAATTTCAAAAAAGAATTATTATGAACTTTTGGTGGAGGTTTTTACTTTGGCGACTGGACTAACGGGAAATTTTTCAAGTAAAATTGCAAAATTCAAATTTTATTCCAAAGCTCTGTAGATTTTCTAGATTTACAGAACTTTGGATAGCGCTCTCATACCTTTCACATATACTATTCACATATACATATGTATGAAAAGCTCGATCTAGGCTCTCCATGGACTCTCGTGCTATAATAGTACTAGTATCTGTGTGAGTACGTAAGAGTAAGCAGCAACAAAGAGTTCCTTCGCGTATTTGCAGAGCTTTTTTTTCTATTCTACTCTCGCATATATTGTATTGCACATACATTTATACAAATAATGTGAGAGCGTATGCATGTGGAAGTGTACGTGTGAGAGAGAGGGAGAGCAAGTTTTAATTAAAAGAAAATGCTTTACTCATTTACAGAACTTTCAGAAATCTACAGAATTTTGTCATTTTATTTGGAAATTTTCCCGTTAGACCAGTCGCCAAAGTAAAAACCTCCACCAAATGTTCATTATAATTCTTTTCTGAATTTTTTTTTCAGTAATTGTTAGTGGGGGTATGATAGATGGTAAAACCACAAAAGTCAGCTCTGGGGCTGCAGAGCAACCCCCTCAAAAAACCCCCCTTTTGGTAAGAAAAGTCGTTTTTTACTAATAACTGGTTAACCGTAGGAGATATCAAAAAAATTCCTACTACAAAAACAAAGCTTGAGTAATTTCCTAAAAAAAAGGTATTAAGTTATTTTTTCGTATATATCATAGTTTTCGAGATATTCAATATTTAAAACATTGCAAACTTTGTACTTTGGATGTACAGTGGATGCGTGCGCATCTTTGTTTATTTGAATTTTAGCGCGCGGAGCCTATATGAAAAATTGAATTAATCGTAAACCTAAATGTTCCTAAAATGGTAAGTATTTACGAGATGTCAACGTATGACCGTTATCAAATAAAGTTGCGGATACGTTTACCTTTTTTAAAATGTCTACAGGCAAAATACACCAACTTCCGTTTTTAACCAATAGGCCAACATTAACCTTGGTTACATGAAGTTCAGCTTTGTCGGTCGTTTCATGAATCGAAATCAAAATGGGCTGTATTTTTAAAAGAACTTGGTTTAGTGCACGGTGATTCACTAGCGAAGACAATACAGGAAGTATTTCAAGCGAAAGTTTCGATTTTTTATGTCATAATACACAGCTTAGCATAACAATTTGAACCTGCAAAATTTAGTGTTTTGTAGAAAAGTGTGAATCTGGTAAACTTTTGTTGCATAGTGTAATTTTCGTATATATATATATATTTTAATGCATTTCTTTGTACATTCAATACAGAGTATATTATATTTTGGTTTTCATAAATTACATTATTGTTACATGCACTTAGAATTCTATTGGTTTTTTTATTTGTTGAGACAAAACCGGAACATAAAAATAAAAGAAAGAGTACAGCATGATTTTAACACACAATATCTCATAAACTTAGAATTTAATAATCTCAATATCACTTAAAATATACGCGTACATATAAATTCTCGAATATGGCTCGTAAAATGCTTAGCATTGACTTACAACTAAGTACGTAGATATAACTGCATGTATATAAATTAATTTTAATACTTTCTGTTTTATAATAAACTGTACAAATTGACTACTTATTGTTAATGGCACAAGAGCGCGAATACACAAACACACACCCATACACACATACTACACAAATGCTTCGGTATTACCATGACCAAATATTCTTTTATACCAACTTTGTCATGGTGGTTGATCATTTGTGGGTGTTGCTGCTGGTGCATGTTGTGGACTTGTACCAGGACTCGTGCGTATGGGATTACTGTGTATTGTTGTTGTAGTTTTAGAGTTGCTGCTGCTGCTCGGAGCAGTTTGTGTTTGTAGCACTGTGTAAAACCCGCTAGCGGGACCTGGTTGTGGCATACCAATTACACCGCTAGCATTCAGCATAGAATCGCCGTCCTCCATTACTACTGAACTATCAGCTGCAGAGGGTATGGTGGGCAGAAAGCGTACACCAAGACGAGGTGGTGAAGAGTCTTCCTCCTCCTGGACGGCTTCCTGGCGCACTAGACGTGGTTTTGGTAAAGTTGAAGAAAATTGATGCTGCTGCGATTTGTTGCTGTGCGCTTGAGTTGCATAGAGAAAGAGAGAGAGAGAGAAATCAGTTCCGTTCCATGAAAATTTCATAATCTTAACCTTTGCATACGTACCTATAACGGATGGTAGCGGTGTCGTGCTGCCCGCACTCGAACGTGACAAACGAAACGTTGACGTACTCGCAGTCGTTGCCGACGCCGATGAATCATTCCGCGAGCTCGATAGATTTGAGTCCTGTGACGTTTTGCGCGTGATTAACCACGCCGAGTGGCGTCTACGATTGGGATCCATCATTTTCATTGGTATTGCATTGCACGTGTGGTGTGGACCTCCGCCCGATGGTGGACCATTACGCCAGCTAGACGAACGTGACGAGCAGAAATTTTCACTTGAGATGGAGCTAGCTCGTGTTTGTTTCTTTTGTTTGATCTCTGCGAATTGATAAAGATACGGATCGGTGTTGGCATTGCGAGGATGTCGCGTGTGTCGTTCAGTCTTGTGTTGCTGACGGCGTTGTTCCCGTCGGCTTTGCATTGCGCAGCAGCACGGTGGACAGCAAGTGGTTAGACGCTGCCAGGCGCGGGACCATGCAGTGCCTTCTCGTTCTTGTTTTTTATGCCAGTTCGGCATTTCACTAGGCATCATTCGCAGGCAACGACAGCCAGGTGGATGTGCCGCGGGTAGCAGAGGTGGCAACTCCTTTGCAGCACGTTCACCGCGTCGTGTCACAGCTGTGCGCGTGACGCGTGTCTCTTCGAAGTGCTTGCAGACATTCACACAATCTTTCTTGAATTGTTTCGTCATAATGGCGTACAGGAATGGATTACAGCAGGAGTTCAATGGCAGCACGAATACAGTGAAGATCTTTGCTTGCTCCAGCGTGATTAGCTGCAAGCCAAAAATAGCTGTGATCGAGAAGAAAGCAATAGGTGACCAACACAGGAAGTCGGTGAACACTAGCAAAGCCATACGCTTGGCAATGCGCGAGTCGTTGGTATTCCACGCCTGTGAGCCGCGTATAGCCCAATACATTTTCAAGTAGCAACCCATCAGCGTTACGAAAGCACAACCATTAATGAACATCAGCGAAATCACGTACGTAAGGCTGGCCGGTCCCGTTGTAGTTTCGAAAGGCAAGCACACGGCGAATTTTCGATAGTCAGAGATTCCGATCAGTGGCAGCATTGCCATAATCAACGCAAACATCCAACCGAAAATCATAATGTAGCCTGCCTGCTTCAGCGATAAACGCTTATTCAAATGAATGGCGTGTGTAATGGCATAATTACGCTCTAATGTAATTACCGACAACGTATACACGGAGAGCTCTGATGAGAGTACGGCCAGAAAACCCGCCACTTGACACGGCTGCGACATTTGCCATGGTATTGCAAACTTCCGAAACTCACCCAATGTGGAAGCGTCTACTATTGCCAGCATGCCCAAATAGATGCCCATGAAAAAATCAGCAGCCGCCAAATTACTGACGAGAAAACGTGGTACGTCCATTTTCGAACGTGAAAACACCAAGACAACTACAACTGTGCCATTACCGAGCAGTGCTAATAGAAAAACTACCCATACACCGCAACGTAATGTCCACCAGTCAAAAAGATCGGTGCAAGGTAAAAATGGTCCAGGCATCGGTAGGCACTGTATGGAGCCAGGTGTGGCATCGGTGCCAATTGAACTAAATAGACCTGAACTGAAACCGGCGGCGAAACCACCGCCACCGCTGGAACTGGTGGTTGTGGTGGGAGCATTGGCATCTTCTTCGAAGTATTCCTCAACATAGTTGGGTAAATTTCCGGGATAGCTGAAATCTTGGCCGAAATTATCCCAAATATCGTGCATTTGATTGCCAAATTTCTTGCTGAGATTATCTGTGAATGTGGAAATGTAAGAGTTTAAATCAGAGTCGAGGTTCGAGTCGTGAAGTGTGAAGTCATGAAGCTCGAGTCGTGCTGTCATAGCCTTCTAGTTCAAGTTTTGTAGCTCCGGATTCGAGTACTAAAACTCGAATCGTGGCGAATAGTTTCAGTTCTAGAGTTCGATTTGTGGAATCTGAGTTATGAAATTAGAGTAGTGAAGTACGATGCTTGGAGTTCAAGTCTTGAAATTCGAGTCATGCAGTCTGAGTCGTAGAGTCATGTGGTCCGCTTCATTTTGTCCGAGTCGATCCGTCAGATTTGCGCATTTTAATCAAACTCACGTAATTGGGGCCATATATCCATCATACTGTTATTCCATAAACTCATATCGAATTCCGAATCTGATGGAAACAATACAGCTTCCTGCACTAGCGGTGGTTTCTTGGTCGCTGACATTGCAACCAACGGCAAAAATGGACAGCAATGATAAGCATACGAGAGTATTAAAGTTTGTATGCGTGGAAATGCATCCGGTGCGGGGAAGTTACGTAATTTCGGATTATTAAAAGTCTTCAAGTGTAACAGTCTATTTAAACCATTCGCTGGCAGTTCGGGAAACATATTATTGCCCAGATTTAAGTCCTCCAATTTGGCAAAATGCACAAAGGCATCTTTGTGTATGTGCGTAATTTCATTGCCTTCAAGATCTCTAATAAGAAAAAGTTTGGAATAATATGAAATCATAAATGAGAATGTGATAAGAACTTACAACAGTTGTAGCCTCGGTATGCCAATAAAAGCATCTTGTGGTATTAACTTAATGCGATTATATGAAATCACCAGATCATGTAATTGCTTCAAACCTAGAAACGGGCGTCCTTGTAATGTTTCTATTTGATTGCTGGATAAATCTCTGAAATGAATATGATATTAGGATTTAAGATTAATAGTGAAAATGCATTGCGCGATTATTGAGCTTTCAAAATATTAGACAGTGATTTCATTGAACAAACCAACTAAAACTGAAGTTTTGAGTTGCTCTGTTTGCATACTTACAACAGTCTTAATTCTCTGCAATTAGTTAAATTTGGAATGCGTGCTAAGGAATTCGTTTTAAGCTCTCTGTAAGTATAAAAAATATAATTAGTATATAATTATGAAATATAACTTTTAAAATTATCAAAAAGCCTTGAAGTTTTATTTGGTACAAAACTTACAAACTTTTCAGTCTTGGTGTTTGACGACACAAATTTATTGGCACATCTTTTATGCCTGCACGATCTAATTTTATAACCTCTAACGAAAAGCAGCCATCTAAATCGGGGAACGCTTTCAGAGAACGTACATCTGAAAGTATTCTGGAAAATTTATTTAAAAAAGTTAATTTTTGAGACTAACTAAAGTTTTTAAGAGATTCGGTGAAAATAAATCTTTTGAATTTTGGATTGTAAAGCTTCTTAAAAACTATTTTTAATTTTCCTTTTCAAAAGTTTAACAGCTTATTGATAATTTTTTTAAGGAATGAGGTTTTTAGAAAGCTTAATCTCTCAATTTAATATTGTAAAAGAATTGAGCACTCTTATCTCTAATATTTCCTCTAAAATAATTGATAATACCTACAATTTACGTAGTCGTGTCATGCCACGTAATGCTCCCGGCACAATCAATGATAGCGGATTGGCGCGAAAATCAATAGTTTGTAGATTTTTCGGCAACTCAGTGTCATTTATCCAGCGTAAGCGATTGCTGGTGGCGGATCTGAAAATAATTATCAAGAATATGACTAGAACAAATTTTGAGCGGGATTTTTAAAGATTTTATTTTATTTTTTAACAAATTCTCATTTCAATTGACCTCATTTTTCGTACGTCCTTTTAAATCATTGAATTTATTTACTTTAATACTACAATAAATTCAATTCAATTTCAAAACTTTTTTATGCTTATGCACACACAAAAATCACTGAAAGAAAGAAAAAATCTGAAGTTCATGCGCTTGCATATTAAGTGATGCTCGTTGCTTTTCTATTTAGCACACAATTCTTCTTAAAGATTTTTAACGCTATTTATATTTTTGCATTATAAATTTTGGCTAGCAGAAATTCGATGCAATTGTTAAATGTATACAATTTAAATGGCATTTATGTGCAGTTTAATTCAAAAACTGGATTTGCGAAGTATAATTTTTCAATAGGGAAACTTTTCAAAGCATACTTTTGTGCATAAGCTAAGAATTAAGGCGTGAATTGTTGCAAAGTTTATGTCTTGAAACTGTTATTTCAATCAGAATGCACTCGCTTAAAATACTCTAAATATACAATTGTTTAGTTCTCTCTCTCTCTCTCTTTGTCTCTAATCCTTTTCATTCATCAGCGTACTGAAGTGTGAAGAGAAACTTTATCCTCAAAAAATCAGCACAAGTCTTATCGCTGCATTTAACACGCTCGTAATTATCCTGTTTACTTAAAGAATTGAATTTCCTTTTTTTTGTTTTGGTATTTTCAGAAGAAATACGCAGAAATACAAATGCACATTGCAACTTAACTTGCTAAGTTTTCTTTGGAAAGTATAACGATTTCTATGCTAAATGACAGTTACAGCAATTTCAGAGAATTTTGTATTTGCAACAATTGCGCCAAAAAATAAGAAACTAAAGCATTCATGACAGTAGCTGCGATATTTATGGGGGCTATGTGAGCAAAAAAAGATTAAATTAATGTATGTAGAAAAAAAGCTGAAGAAATATGAAAAATTACATCTCAAATTGGAAGTAGAAATTAGATTAAGAACCATGATGCTTCAAGTAAACATTACCTTGATGAAAACTAAACTCTCCTCTCTACTCTAAAATATTTGACACTTCACTGTGTTTTATATAAATAATATATATTATTTTCAAAGAAGAAACAAAAAATTCCCATGCGTTTTGGTTCATTTAAAAATAACGCTCGTAAATATGCAATGAAATGACACGTTATGATTTTGTTTTCCTCTTGAATTTCCTGTTATTGCAGCACAGGAAACAAATCTCTCGCTCCCTTTAGTTTCTTGTTGAAAATTTTGAGCTTTTAACCTCATTTATGCCGGCACGTATGTGAGCGTCTTTGATATTACAAATATGTATAAGAAATATTGAAAGTATATAAATATGTTAGGCAAATTGAGATTTGAATCTTGCAAAGCATATTTTAGATATGCAATACTTAAATGTTTGTTTGGCAATATTTGATAAGTTACAAACTTCAGCTTTTAATCTTTACAAATTTGAAAAGAAAAGTAGTTGTAATTGAAGAAATTATAACAAGTTTCTATGGTAGGTATATATGGCAAGTAAGTAATTGAGTATAGAGCCTAGTAAAAAAGTACAGTAGTAGTATATCTTGTGTGGACTGTTACGCAGTGTGCCCGGGTTCAATGCTTGTTACGGTCGCTAAGTCAAAAATATAAATTTTTCTACATGGTGTCACTGCCAAACCTCCAATAGTTCAAATTGCTTAACAACGCTTTTCACTTCGCTGTTACATTTTTTTTCCTTTTACTCCTCTTGGGAGCTTAGGGCTAAAACTAAGCATCGTGTTTACTACTAGTCCCATTAATCATTTTGTTATTATCTGAACAGGTGATTGGCCTACCGCAGATGATTTTGAGTTGAGTTTGACGTAGCTCAGGATCAGCGTTTCCACCAAACTGTTCTACATCGGGTTTGTGCCAAGGCTGAAATTTGTATGGATTCACAGTTGTGTGATGAACGTGGGCATCTGACTGTTGCACTTTTTGTGTATGTATTCGGCATAATGGACGTCACTCCTGCATTTGTACTCTTTTAAACAGTCGATTGGCGATACGCAGAA
Organism: Toxonevra muliebris; assembly: GCA_963691655.1. Lineage (NCBI taxonomy): Eukaryota > Metazoa > Arthropoda > Insecta > Diptera > Pallopteridae > Toxonevra > Toxonevra muliebris. The sequence goes on from OY829329.1 coordinate 3,261,226, forward strand.
GGATTTATTTTTATGTGAAAACGCTTTTGTGGGGCTATTTGAGCTAATGGTTGTACTTGAAAATTTTTAAATAACATGAAAAATGAAAGCGTACGGCGATGCCCTCGCCGGGAATCGAACCCAGGGCCCCTGAGATGATAGTCTAATGCGCTGCCACTAAATATAACTCGCCCAATATAAATGGATGAGAAAAGAAGCAGTAAATCTTTGTAAAATAGTAGCATATTACGATTATTAGATGAATGGATCTCAAGTCTGTATTTAAAGAGTTTCAAATGACAGGCTGAGAGGAAAAGCGGGCTAAAATTTATATAAGAGCAAAAGTGAAATAATTTAGAGTGTCAGTGCAAGAATGGCATAAGTAATACGGTTTAGAGTGAAAATGAAACGCCTTAAAAGTAAGAGCAAAAATGGTATAACAATTCTTTCAGAGCAAGAACAGCATAGTTTTTTATTCCGTTTTCGCTCTGAACATATTTCATTTCACTTTTGCTCTGAACATATTTCGTTTTGCTTTTGCTCTTAAGTAAAATTATTCCACTTTTTTCTGAACGTAGAAGTTATACCACTTTTCCTCTCAGCATCTCAAATATGGGACTTGGTTGAATAAATTTACTTTACACTGTTATTTGTAAATACGCCTAAAAGATGCTGTTAAAATCATGCATATATTTTTAATATTTCTCATAGAAGTCACCATTGTTTCGCATTCTTTTATTTTCTGTGTGATTTCTTCTTGCAGTGGTATTTTATTTGTTGACTACACTTTAACGCACAATAAAACACATGAAAACACTTGCTTCATCACATAAACATGAACACACACAGAGAGAGTGAAAGAGCAAGAGGGAGAGAGAGAGACAGACGCTCGCATACATATCTCCATGCTACAGTTATAGTTTCCGTTAACAGAATTATGTTCATGTGTGTGTGAGAGTCGATTGTGGGTGTATGTATGTGTGCCGTGCGCATTTGTATGCATGTAAGTATTCGTTTGCCTGTTAGTGTCAGCACATATTTGTTGACCTCAACTGCATTACATTTTTCTGTTGCCTCTCGCACTAACTCTACCCCTCTGTCTGTTTGGTTGCCTGAAGACTTGTCTGTCTGTTTGTTCCTTTGCCTGTTTATGTGTCGTCAACACATTTAGCGCGACACATATGTAAGTAATGTAAATAACGAACAATTGAACAACATATTTCCGTGTTTTTTCTTAGATATACTTGCTATTCTGTGGTTCTGGCCACGTTGGTGGTGACATCTTGGTGGTGGTATTCAGTTTATCTTCAAGAAGTTGCTTGCAAGGACATTAACTACTATTACGAATACACACATAGGCATGAATAAGGTGACCATTTCTTTGTTAGAAGAATTCCTTACACTGCACCGATGCAGTACTTAGAAAATAACGCAGATTTTTTGTGAACCGTAACATATTTTTTGTAGCATATGCCTAATGCAAAGCTTCTTCGCAGAACTAATATGAAGTCCTTAAATGTTCGAATCAAAAGACAGAAGTGGAAGTGGATAGGCTACACTTTATGGAGCAAGAGGCAAGGTACCAAATATAAAGCGTATAACCTGAAGAAGGATGGTTAACTTGGCAATAACTGGAGGAAGCTAAAACCAACTGCTAGAAACCACAGGTACACGAAAAAATATTGTTTGGTATATATCCTAAGTAAAGTATATGAAAAATGCTGTGAAAGTATTCCATATCCCAATATACAAGAAATTAAAAAACCATGTGCATTTGGAATATTTAATTGTTTCGAAGTCAGAAATGGAAATTTGGCTTTAATGCTTAACAATATGAAACAAAACTTTAATAATGGTGGCCGATGTGCCGACGAATGAAGTAACCAAACTTTTAATGAGTGTGTTAAATATCATACTTTTTGGGTGAAATCGAAGTAAACTGTAAACCACTTAAATAAAAACAGGTAAAAAAAACATGTTTAATATGACCGTAAATAAATTTTAGGACCGTTTTCTCATTGTTTGCTTAAGCACTAACTCGAATTTTAACTGATAAATTGTAGTACACAGCGGTCTTGAAGCAGCGGCAAGTATGATCAAAATGAACCAAACCAAATATTATGCAGAATTGTTCCAAATTCATCCAGAATCTTAAATTTTTAAACCCTGAAATCGTATCTGATCCTTTTTGCGAAATATTTATATATATATTTATTAGCTTGCCTACGTGATATATGAAATGTATAAAGTTCGATTTTTTTCTGCTGCTAGTGGATTTTCTGAAAGATTATATAAAAACAATAAGATTTAGAAAAAAATATAGAGGTCTCTAGTGGAAAATACCCAGTCGGTTTTGAATCAAAGACTTAAAAACAGGCTTTAAAAAAGTAAATAGCTTTAATCGTTGATAACTTCTAAAATAATGAATTTTAAATAATTATTCCCATTTTTTTAAGGATAACTAGGGCACTAGGGGCAGAAAAAAATCAAACTTTGCACATTTCATATATCACGTAGGCAAGCTAATGTATATATAAGTACATAAATATTTCATAAAAAGGATCAGGATTCTGGAAGAATTTGGAACCATTCTGCATAATATTTGGTTTGGTTCATTTCGATCATACTTGCCGCTGCTTCAAGACCGCTGTGAGTAGTAGTTAGTTTGATTAGTGCTTAATCGGACATTGAGAAAACGGCTATTAATAGTTTCTTTAAAGTTTCGATACACTAAATTTATTTCCTTTCAAATTCTGATATTTTTTGCCTGCATGACATATTTCGTTACTACTTACACCGTAAAATTCGATGCAGTTGGCCAGCTTAGGTATGAACCTTCTCTACTGGCTGAAGTGTTATTTGATAAATTTTTAAAGTTTTAGTCTGAAGTATTGTGAAAATCATTAAAAATTAAAATGCATTTAAAAAGCAATGGCTGCAAAATTTATTTTGTTTTCGAAAAAAGCGTAGCTAAGAGGCATCGATGAAATGGGAATCAGATCTACTAATTTGTTGATGAAGGGAAGGAAAAAGAGTGAGAGAACGGACAGAAGGGATATGGAAGAGTGGAAAAACTACGGTTTGTATAGTTCGGGTATAAAGTATCCTAGGCTATTCAAGTTGAATGATATCTATTAACAGATAGTTTTAAAATTACCTAAAATTATACTTAAGATTTTAAGTGATTTAGCAAAAGTATACTAAAACGACGCTGAAGAAATTTAGTGCAGATAATTTATTGATTAACGAAATCTATAGCATTTATTTATATATATATGTTAGAGTGGATCGACATGCAGTAGAATTTTGAACCCCCAGCGGTGAAAATACAAAATGCTTCAATTTTTTGTAACGTTTTATACAAGCCTTACTAATTTTTGCTCCGAAACTTCCTTTCTTATCAAAATAGAGATTAAATAAAGTTTTTCTGTAGTAACATACCACCTGGACCAAACTCTGTATGCTATCCTTTTATTTTCGTTGCTTATTCAATACCTAAAAGTATGCTTTAGTTATTTTACGAACTTCTTATGACTAACATAATTTGAGTTGCTGTGTTTTTAACTTTATATAAGATCATATATTGGATTATATTTTATCTTAACTATTAAAATATGCAAATTGTTGTTGTTGTGTACTTACAGTTCTTGTAGATGCGTTAACTTGTTAAGCCCTTCGGGTAAACTGTTGATTAAATTATCATCCAACTCTCTGGCATTTTGGCAAAAGAAAAATGTGCAGCAGTAAGGAAAGAGAAGAAAAGAAATATATGTAAACGAAGAAACAAGAAGAAGAAAAGGCAATTATTTGTCAAATTCTTAAAACGAATAAAAAAAAGGGGATGAGTAAAATGTTTCTCGTGCCATTTTCTTTGTTTGAAAAGTTTTTTTTTTATCAATGCAATTAGAATCTTAAATAAATATGCAGGGAATATGCAAAATAATTGCATACTTTGATGAATAAATTTAAGAAATGCTTTGAAGATTGACTTTGTTTCTTTGTGACTAATATTTTTAAATTTCACAAAGTGAATCTGTAAAAACTTTCATGTAAATACCAATTCAAGTGTAAAAATTACTGCTATAAAATCTAATTCCCATTCAAAATCAAGTTTGAAAAAAAAAACAACAAAAAGTAGCTGGTTTAGTGATTCCAAGAAAAAAAAAAAAAAAGAATAAAAACAAACAGAACTTTTTTAATGAATAGCACAAAAAGACAAAGAAACAATGAAAAAGTCCACTCAGCAAAATTGTTTAAAGCATCTATTTGTAGCAATTGTTTTCCACTTTTCAATATTATTCCCAAATGTAGTTGCAGTTAGAAGCAGAGGCGTTGCATATTGCATATTTTAAGGGGTAGAAAAGCAGTAAAACAAAATTATCTCCGCGGTTGAAAGATTGAGGCTAGTATTTATCAGCGCGATTTGATCTTCCCATGGGTACGCCTCTGCTTCGCCAGCATTCCAAAAAATCATGGATGCTTGCCAGATGACACAAAACTTATTGCTACACTTTGAATTTAATAACAAGAAAAAATAGTGAAAAAAAAAACAGAAAAAGTAAAAAAACTGCATACTACATAGTCCAAACTTTCATTTCATATGAAAACATTTACAAATAGAAGTGGTCAAGTACATGCAATATACAAAACATTCATAGTAGTAACAAAACCCAAAAAAAAAAAAAAAGTTATTGACTGAATCTTAATACAATCACACATACACATACAAACACAAAATAAAGTGAAATGAATTGAAACGAAATATGTGGAAAACATCCGAAAAAAAAACAAAATAAAAAGATATTTTTAAGTATCTCACAACAAAATATCGAGATGTTATTGATATTTGAAGTACCACAAAACAAAAAAATAAAAACTATAGAAACTTAAACTTTTTTTTTCAACATTGTTTCGTAGCATAAACAACTGAACATTTTGCTGTGCTGATATGTTTTAAGAAAAAATCAAAAAAGAAAAAAATGTAGAGAATTTAGATAAATATCTTTAAAAACAACTTGAATTTGAAATTTTGAAAACAAAAAAGTTTAAAAACGTATATTTTTACTATGTAAAGAGCAGAGCTGTAAAAGAATGCAATCAATTTAATTGCAATACTTTGAAGTCACAGTAAATAACCGACAATTCATGATTACAGTGACTGAATAACGTATTTGACTCCAGAATAAAAAATGCAGTTAGAAGTCTTTTTTGGAGTCGTCGATTGGTTATACATTTAGAAAAGTATTTTCTAGAGTCAAGGGAGCTCAGTCTTTTTTTGAAATCATGAGACTGCAAATCTTATGACTCCAAAATCATGACTGCTTCGAAGTCATTTGGAGTCACTTGAATTCAAATGCAGTCATTTGGATTTAGTTGCAATTTGCAGTCAATTGGAGTCACTTGGAGTCCTTTAGAGTCAATTGGGATTTTAAAGTCAATTGGAGTCAGTTGAAGCCTTTTGGAGTTAATTGGAAATTTGAAGTTAATTGGAGTCACTTGGAGTCGTTTGGAGTCAATTGGAGATTTGAAGTCAATTGGAGTCACTGTTTTTATGAGTTATAGCTTTGATATTGTCAAAACATTTTCTTTTTAATATTAAATAAATTAGTAAAAAGTATTAATTATTATATTGAAACGCGAGTTGCATGGAATTACCGCAAAAAGTGCAAACCTTTTTGAAGTGAATAATTTGTGATATTGTTATATTATTTGTGGCGTGTGTTTTGTGGAAAACTGAGTATTTATGAAAGAATCAGTGTGAGAGACCTGAGTATTTATGAAAGAAGATATAAATTAAATATTAAATAACAATATTTGACTCCAAAAGACTCCAAGTGACTCCAATTGACTTCAAATCCCCAGTTGACTCCAAAAGACTCCAAGCAAACCTGAGCAAAACTTTGCACCAAAAGTTTATGCTAAAATTGAACAATCTCCGATCATATAGCAGAATATATTTTACATTTAATTAAGATAAGTAACTTGCTAGCTCTATATAAAGAGGTCAAATAAATCGGTAGCCGCTTGTGGCATAAGCCTCATATACATTCTTCCGTTTTCAACTTCAAAGTTAGCATAACTTTCAAACTTTCATACATTTTTCTAAGGTTTCCAGCGAAACTCTTCACGAATTCACTTTAACTTTTTTCAACTGCATAGACTGTTTGCTTCTAATTCCTAAATTTTTCAACCTCTTATCATGTCAACAGAACATTATTTACAGGTACATGGGCAAGTTGAGGTGTAGGTGGAGGTGGGATGATAGATAAATGTAGACAGCTTTACTAAAACAGAAAAGAAATATCAAAATGCCACATACAAATACACCCACCCACCAATGTAAACTTCCACTTCACCTACAAGTAGAACTAACACAACCACAAATGTTAAACGAACAAAAAAAAAAGTTTCAGCGCGCGAAATTTCAAAAAGCATAAAGTAGCAACTATAAATTTTACACATAAACATTAAAGCTACTCATTGTTGTTGTTGTTGTTATACTTGTGTGGTTTTGTTAGTCATTCTCTTACGGTGGTGTGAAAATGAGAAAATTGTTGATAAATTTTTCAAATAAATATTAAGACCATAATTCTAAGGTTTAAGTATTTTTGTGTGCATGTGTCCAAGTGAGAGGAAGGAAATGCAAATCGCAAAAGTGAAAACATTTAAATAAATTTCGGATCGTTTTACTTTTCAGCTCATAAATATTACTCAGATATAAAATGGCAATACTATTCTTGTTTTTGGAAAACTAGAATAAAGTGGCAATTGTTTTTTCTATTAATGTTTTGACTTCTTTTTGTGATACTTAGCATGACATACTTACAAAACTTTTAAAGCTGTTAAATTTGTAAAGGCGCCCGAAGAGATTTTCATAATTTGATTGCGCTTCAGCAAACTGTAAAGAGACAAAGAGCATAGAAAATTGTTAAGGGGAGAAAAGTTTAGTTATTTTTTCAAGTTAAAAGAAGTAGAAAAACAATAATATTATGGTAAAAATGAATGCTAGAAAAATAAATAGAGGGATGGATTGGCGAAAGAAGGGAGAGTGAGGGGAAGATGGAGAGTAAGTGAAAAAATGAGTAGATCTTATTGAATTCAAGTCAACAAATTGAATTTAATAACATTATTTATGCAAGTTTCGGTTAAATTCATGGATTGTGTGAGAGGGGAATAAGATAAAGAAACAATTAAAGATAAACATTTGTTAGGGAGTGACAATCACAAAAGAAGAGAGATTAATTGAACATTTCAAAAGAATTCGTAGGTTCAAACAGGCGCAATTGCTCTCAGTTATTGTTGGTTTCCATGGAATTTCGGTTACAATAACAGTGTCAAATGAATTCTCTTAAAATCTATATTTCTAAGATTAAAAATAACTTTTAATATACTGTGAGTTTCGGTTTTTCAATTACAAAAACATATTTTTAGATAGAGAAAAATAGGTGGGGTTAAGTACATTTCACATGTTAATACCTCATTTATGTTCATGCATCAACCGTCGCTTTTTCTTTTTGCTTTGAAGATCTATTGACTACTCAGTTCAATAATTACACAGTGCAACAAATTTCCAATTTTTTGCTTGTGCGCAAAATTTTCCAAAGTTTTTATAGTAATTTAGGGTTGCTGATCCCGACTGTGTATTCAGTTTTTCTCCATCATATCTAGTTCTCCCACAATATGGACCTGAAGTCTGAAAAATGGGATCTTCAGGGGCTATTATGAAATTTCTTTATTTCAAAAGATACGAATTTGATATCTGAAGCAAAGTTGTTAAGTACAAAGAGATAAATGGTTTTTGCATATACACTTTTTCTTCATCTCCTACTCTTCCTCTTGAAAATGGGGTTTTAAACCCCCTTTTTCGATAAAATGCGGATAAAACAAAAACCATTGAGAAAACTATTATACTGACTTTGGAAAAAATGTTCCTTATTAAAAATTATAGGAAATCTTAGAACATTGGAATATGCTCCAAGGTATGCTTTTTCCAGAATAATGCAAAAACCGAATTTTTCGCATTAGAACCAAGCCACTCACACTACGTAAATAAAAAAATGAATTGTTTTTTGTTGTCATTATATTAGGCTTCCATGTGGAGCCAACAAAATAAAAAAAAAAATTATTTAATTGATTTAAAAAAAATAAATTTTTTGACCCATGGTTCAATCCCATGTGGAAATTTTTTTTTTTAACTCAATTATTTTTTTTAATTTTGTTGGCTTCACATGGAAGCCTAATGTAATTACAACAAACAATCCATTCCATTTTTTACTTACATAGCGTCCGTGACTCGATTCTAATGCAAAAAAATTAGTTTTTTGCATTATTCTAGAAAAAATGTACCTCGTAAATTATTCTAGTGTTCTGAGACCTCCTTTTTTAATTTTTAACAAGGAATATTTTCTTCAAAGACAGTATAATAGTTTTTTTCAACCGGTTTTGTTTTATCGGCCATTTATCGAAAAAGGGGGTTTAAATCCCATTTTCAAGAGAAATGGTAGAAGATGGAGCCAAAGTGTGTAGTCGAAAATTGTTTATTTCTTTATGCTTCATCACTTTGCTTCAGACATCAAATTCGTATCTGTTGTAATAAAGAAACTTATTTATAGCTCCTGAAGACCCCATTTTTTTCGACTTCAGGTCCATGTTGTGGGAGAACTAGATGTGATGGAGAAAAACTGAGTACGCAGTCGACCCTAAAGCGACGCTAAATTACTATAAAACCGTTCGAAAATCTCAAGCATCAAATTTTTGTTGCACTGTGTTATAATTCCAGTTTGCTAACAATTATTTACCCTCAGCAGCGGTTACCCTTGCGTACTCTCTTTTTCTCTCTTGCTTTTTGTGATCCGCTCTCTGTGCATACACAGTATTATTTATACACCCGAATTAAAGTAAATGAATTTTTTTTTTAGCTAAAACTTTTAATAAATTTTTATTAATGCAAACATTGCTTTTACATTGCAAACTTTTTTATAATAAACTGAAGAACAAATTTATACAATTCATAAAAGACATATATACATCAAAATGGCTGTCACAATTAAAGCGATACCAATTATTTTATAGTTATTCCAAATTTTTTCTTTTTTCTCTGCCCTAATTTTTTTTCCATAATCTTCAGTTGTAGAAATTAAATTTGTTACAACAGCATCGGTGTCTTCATTTTGTACCGTAGTTTCTAATGTAGAAGATTGGAGTGTAGTAGCAGTTGTTGTTGTTGTTGTTCTTCTTCTCGAGTTAAAACTCTTTTCTCCACCATTGAGATGATGCTCATCGCTATTATTCTCTCTTATCATCGTACTTTCAATATTTTTATCTGAGTGTATTGTATAATTTTTCACGCTTGGTTCACACTTGGTTTCATAATTATTTAATGTAGATATGTAATTCGTATCACAAACACATCTGACACCATCGCAGTGAGAATTTTCACCGCAATCTTGGGGACACAGGGATACCAGGGGACCAGCATAGCAGGTGAGCGTGTACGCACAAACTAATAACACGAAACATAGACAAGTATTTTTAATCATTTTTTCAATTGTTTTATATTTGTTTCTCGTTTTTTTTTTAAGTCTTTGATTGACGAGGGCTTTAAATGTACTGTGAATAAGGCTTCGAACTTAAACTAGCTTGCTAAAAAAGTTTATTGATAAGCAGCTGTTTCTGAGATTTTACATTACTAATTCATATCAGAAAAATTTATCGCACTTTAGGCATACGAATATATGTATGCATTCATATAAATAAGTAATATTTCATATCATCAGCGCTTTTTTCAGCTTGAAAATAATTTCATTGAAATATTTTTAAAATCGTTTTCAATTGTTGGAGAGTAGTAATTTATATACAGCAAAAATTACACTTCAAAAATGGCATATTCAAGAGAGCTGACAACATGTATGAGTAAAGCCCGCCAGTGAATTTCGAAAATTTGGAAAAAAGACGAGAGGGAAAAACGATGTTGGTACAAGTAGAGTTGCCATATGAACTATATCACTGTTTAAATTAATTAAAATATGTAGCATATGAGCAGAAAACTGAGGAAAACCGGAATAATCCTTAGTGCAGCAATTTTTTAACCAATAAATAATATTTCTACTATATTTTCTTAAGAACAAGTACATTTTAAAATATATGCACTATTTTCGAAAAAGGAAGATGAAGTAAAATAATTTCATTTCTTTTATTGTTTTATTAATCGCGTCTCGCTTAATTATAACGAGTATAGCGACCAGTTCTCTCGTTTCCGAAATCGACTTCGAAACTTGCGTCGCGCCTCGCTCCATTGTAAATGGGGCTTAAAACGTGGTACTCTCTTTTAAGATGCAGTTCGATGTTTCCGCAAAACCGTTAATTACAATTACAAAACAAATGAGCAATTAGCAAATTGGTGTGAGCACAGTGTGTACTGCCAACTCGGCGCTTTCTCGCTAAATTTTGTGTTTTGTGAAATTCGAAACGCGGCAAGAAACCTATTTAACGCTTAACGCGTTTTTTTTTCAAATTCAAAAAAAAAAAAAAAAATATTTTCTATTCACACTAAAATGTAACTATGGACAGCAAACAATGCGTTACTTGATGAATATTTAAAATTAAAAAAAAAAATATCAGGCCCAAAAAAAAAAATTGTTAAAAATGTGATTCAATTTTATTTGTAATAACACAGTCCAACAAATTAAGACTTTTTGGCTGCAACAGAATAGCCACCCTATAATCCTCAAAGGGAATGTTGTATAGACCATTTTTGTTAAACAAACTTCTAGTCCAGCACGTCTCAGTTTTTTTTTACATTGGGTCAAAGTTTTCTTATTTTGGTCGAAGGGAGCTAAATACTAAGTGCAAAAAGTGTTATAAATTGATGTCTGAGGAAAATCTTATTGGCAAAGTTGTATGGTAGAATTTTACAGGGGTCATTTCTGTAGAACATTTTAACCCTTTAGTTCCTCTTTTTATGGGACAATTTTACTCCTTTTTTGATGAAAACCTGAAAAGTGCTTTCAAAAGTGACGTTTAAGGATTAAAATATTCCACAAAAATATTTGCTAGAAAATTTCACTAGGGTCTATACAACATTCCCTTTCAGGATTATAAGGTGGCTTTTCTGTTGCAAAAATGCTGTTGGACTGTGTAATTAGAAATAATTTTAATTAATTCTCTTATCAGATTCAAATGTTGGGCACACTTCAACAGGCCCATCTGCCTCTTTTATTCTCGTTTTTGGTACTCTGTTTTGTACAAGCTGGATGTTAAAAAAAAAAAATAATGAAGGCTTTCTTAATCAACAAATATAAGATTCTTAACTCTAAAAGCTGTAACAATCTATTCAGAACTAAACAAAATTTGGTATTCAAGGGTTAATGAAAGTAATGAATACAATAAAATTTATACTTACAGCACAACTAAATTCGGCATTGGTGGAAAATCATCATCGTTGATTATTGTCAATAAATTACTGCCAAGATTACTAAATTTTGAAACGAAAGGAAATATTATTAGTATTCAACTTTAAACGAATTAATAAAACATTTATAGATTTCTAAAGTACAAAGGTTTTTAGTTATTTGTTTAAACATTGAATTAGCATTTTAAATTAAAAATAAACTGGTATATATTAGTTACGACAAAAATTATTTACAGCATATATATGTATATATAAAAATTTTGATATTCCATTGAAATTTTGATATAGGATTCATGATATTTAAATATTCCTAATAATTTTTTGAAATAATTTTTGCTTCAGTGTACTAAGTGTAAATAGATACGAGTATGTATGTACTATATTTCCAATTGGGTTTCATATTAGAATTTTGTTATAAACATTTTGCAATTTCATGCGTGTTTTTTTTTTAAATTTTTTTGGCCACATTTGTTGTTAGAAAACAAAATAAAAAGTAATTTTTAAATCGCAAACTAAAATAAAAATAATAGCTCACAGTGCTTCAAGTGTCTTTAATCCAGCCAAAGCATTTGTTGGTATCCGATAGAATAGATTACCCTCAAGGCGTAGTGTGCGCAATTTCGGTAGATGCTGCAGGCTGTCAGTATCCATGCTGGCTAAGGCGTTCCCATTCAATTGCCTTTGTTTCAAAACACGCATTTCGCATTTTTTTTTTTTTGTTTTTTTTTGGTATTCATTCGTTTGAATTATTATTAACAAGAGAATAACATTGCATAGTTTAGTGTGCGCATTTATAAAAAAAATAGCATAATTTTTAGAATGTGTGCAGTAGTATAAGTGTTTCACTTTTTCAGTCATTAACATAATTTTTATTTATTTTTTTAAAGACCAATTAAAATTTTTAAAACTATATGAGTAATCTCATTAAGAATATTAGCATATTTATTGGTGTTGTAAAAAATAATTATTTTCATGTTTATTAATACATTTTAAGCCATACAAATAATAGCTGTAACTAAATTGCTTTTAAAGCTTAGTGCAGGTATTATGTGCATTCCATAGACTGCCATACAAAATTTGTGTTTTAAAGCTTTAATGTATGTATGCACTATATGCTTTTCAGTGAAAAAGCGATATTCTTTTTGTGTGTAACTTTTGGTTACTATGTATCCGTAAATATAAATTTGTAGGTGCATGTTCTTAAAACCTTACAGACTACACTTTTAAGCTAATAAATAAAAGTTATATACTTTTTGGGATATTAAAAAAATTTTAATTTCATTTTGTTTGCCTTTTCTGTGAGAAAATTTAATTAAAATTAGAATCTTTTGCGAGCAATCAGTGCTCTGTAAAAACACATTGAGACTAAGAGTATCTTGATGGTATGAAAGAGTAACAAGTTTATTTATTTAGTTAGTACGAACCTAAAAGTATGCATTCATTTTTAATGTAAACATTTTCAAGATAAACTCCAGAATATATGGGAATTGTAAAATTTAAATATGTACTAGTAAATAGAAGTAGTAGAACCTTTAGACTGTTAAAATGTTGCAGAAGATTCAGCTAAGTTAGTATGCATAAGAAGTATGCATGTTTTGGTTTTAAATTATAAAATAAGTAGTTGATTTCTGCCTGTAAAAACTTCTTTATACTGTAATAACTTGGATTGCGTTTTTAAGTTCTTTACACTTTATACATCAATCTTATTTTTAAAGCTATTATACTCACAGTGATACTAAATTTCTCAATCCTTGAAATGAGTTTGCTGGCAGCGATTTAAGGCCACAATTTTGTAAATTTAAACGTTTCAATTTACCAAGTCCATAAAATGCATTTGAATCAATATTAATGATGCTATTGTCGGATAAAGTTCTGTAGAAGAAAAATAATAGTAATAATAATAATAATAAAAAAAGAGAAGAAATTATCAAAGTTCAACAACAACAGCAACAAACAAGACAGATTGAGTATACAAAATTTACTATAGTACACCCTCAAAAAATAATTAATTGTTAAATGTGGTAAAATGTTCTAATAAAGTCATTTATCTCTTCTAAAAACAAAGAACGGAAGAAAGGAAGGATGAAGCCAACTGAAAATTAAGAATTTTTTATAAAAAGGTGTAGAAGCAAAAGGAGTAAAAAGGGAAGGGTGTTAGTGTTCTTTATCATAGAAAAGTGTAAAAAGTTTAGGATTGAGTTGGAGTAGGTCATGTTCTTCTGTTTCGTAGCTGTTGTTGCTAATTTTTCAGCAAATAAATTTCTTTTTTTTTTTTTTGAGTGTTTGTTCGGAAATTGAGAAATGACTTTTGATACTTGAACGCAAGTGAAAAGTTGTCAACAAACTTATGTATATTGTTGTTGTTATTGTTGAATGTTGTTGTTGCTGCATTTGCTATGAATAGCATTGCATTTTATTTTCATGTTGCTAGCTTTTGGTATTAAACTTTTCATGTTGATGTAGTGACGTTGAAGGGTTAAGAGCATAAGAAGGATAAAGAGAGTAAAACACAGCGAGTGCGAAAGAGTTTAATGTATTGTGATGAAAATAAATTATTGTACACATTTATACACTCAGCGAAAAAAAAAAATAGAAATGGATATGGGGCTTGAGTGTAGCGAATGCAGTGAAAGTTAAAATGCAGCAACAACATTCTTATTTTGCAATTAAAACTTGAGAGTTTTACGCGTAAATCAAATAATATATATTCACTTCTTTTCAAGTCAAGTCTTAATTAAGTTATATCTTTGTTTCTTTATTTATTTTATACTTACAATTCTTCTAGATTTGTTACCATAAAAAATGTATTTGCCTCCAATTGTGTTAAGTTATTGTTGCCAAGATCTCTGAAAAAAAAAAAAAAAAATATAACAAAAAGGTTGAAAAAACTTAACAATTGTATTTGAGATGAAGTTCAACAGCTTGGAAAATTAAACGTAAAGTATATATGAGACATGTGAAAGGGTCTATGTCCGCATCAAAATACTTAAATTGCCACTTTGTATGAAACTACCCAGCTTGGGATGATTCCTATATTGATTGTTCACCCCTAAAATCTCTCCTATTTAAATTCAACAATGCCTTAGTTTTTTCTGATTTACACCCATAACTAAATGATTTTTGCACGCCAACTTTCAACTATCCATAATAATTTGATAATTTGCATGCAAAATACTACATTCATATATTTTTCTCAATTTTTTTACTGGCTATTTTATCAACACACAAGCGCGTGGTAGTATTAGTTGCTAGTGCCTGCCCACAACCGCAACCAACTTTAACACCAACTAATGAATAATGTGGTAGTCACAATTTACGCCTATTTGCTTGTCTCTCTGAGTGTGTATGTGTGTGTGTAACACGATAACATGCAATTAAAAAACCAACAACAAAAACAAATAGTAGCACATAAAAAAAAAAATGTGCAGGCATGAATTTTATTACATTAAAATTTAAGCAAGAAAAATTAAACACGCTGCTTGAACCTAAAATATGGTGACGTTATTATTATTGTTGTTATTGTTATTGTGGTAATATTACATTGTATGCATGTGTGCCATAATGTTATTATTATTACGTATTATTTGTGTGTATGAGCAGCCAAAATGGCATGTTGCCACAAATTGGCAATAATGCATGCATAACTATGCAATATGAAAACGAGTTATTACCTTTTTTGGCTAACAAGCATGCGAGAGCAAACAAACAACGTGTTTCTAATGTTAATTGTGCATAAAATAATGTTTTGTGTGTAGTTATTTGTGGTTATAAGTTGAAAGTGCAATCGATTTGGAAGCTTTTGGAAGATAGTAGTAGAAATTTGGCAGCCGGAAATAATATTTTTTAACGTTTTTAGCATAAAATTATTAAAATTAATGGCTCAAGTAACTGAAAAACGCAATTAATTCAAGAAATTTTTATATACAGGGTGATTTAGAACTGCGCGCAGATTTTCTAGATTTAGCATTTGGTATCTTTAGGGTCGAAATTATCAGTGGGTTCTGAAAATTTACATTTTGTCGTAAAATTGTATGATCTTCGATTTATTGTAAAAAAAAATTTAGAAAAATTATAATTTCAAATTTTCTAATTTTTCCTATATGTTGAAAACTATGTTGAAAACTATTTGAATTTAGGTCAAACATAGTCTGCACAGATAATTTGGACGCTATGTTTTGGTATCTTAGCACCTAAATCTAAAAAAGTGCCTATACACTTTTTTACTCCTCTTGAGCTAAAATATATGTGGTTAGAAGTACACAGTATTGAATCACCCTGTATTTTCAACTAAAATATCAAAATTTTTGGAACAATTAAAGCGGAAAACAATTTATCGTACGTCAATTAACCAGCACTCAATTAACCGACGACTACTGTACATTGTTTACAATTGTTTACATGTCCACTCTCAAACTCCCATACCCTGATAGCACATAAATTTCGTTTAATTTACTTTTTATAACCATACACATTTTTTTTTTTTATTATTTTGCCCTTATTTTCCCCACTTAATGCATTTCAAATAAAACCAAAAAAAAAAAACATATTTTCTAGCTTCTAACAATTTAACACCACCACACAAATATTTTTAGCTTCATCAATCAAAATCGAAAAAATAATGTTGGAAAAAAAAATCGAGCGTAAACAATTCTGGAAAGCAAAAACAAAAACAGTAGCAAAAACAATAAAAAAGCACTCAATCTTGCAGTAACTCATACTCACGCGGCTTCGCGGCCGTCGCCACTGTCTTTAGGTTATATGCATTTATATGAAAACAAGAGCACAAAAAAAAAAAAGAAACAAAACGAAATTATAAAAAGAGATGGGGAAAATTGTATTAAAAAAATTGCAAAAAAAAAAAAAAAAAAAAATTACGAAGTTGTGAACTTCAGCAATAAAAAGCAAAGCAATACAACACACAAAACAACTTAGAAAAAAAGTATTAAATTTATGCTTACAATATTATGTGTGAAAAAATAAGCTGGAAACAATTTTTTTCTGCGGTGAGCGTACATAAAATATATGAAACGCTAAAAAAAAGTACCTACTAAAAGAAATAGTACCAAGACTCAGCAGTAGAACGAGTTTTATATACCACAAAAGCTTGAACAATAAATAAAAGTAATACTTGACTTACAATTGCATTATTGTTTAATAAATAGTAAGTTGAATATATTTGTGTGTGAGCATAGAATTACAAATAGTAGTAACTTTACTACATATTTCGCAAACGTCTGCTTTAGGTTAAATAAAGCTATAAATATGATAAATGATATGGGAAAATCAAGTGGATATGTGATAAAGTAAGGAGAAAAAAACAAAAGCAAGAGAAAATGTGCTACTGAACAAGAGTTAAATAATGGGAGTAAACTGTTAAAGAATACAAAAAAATAGGATATATGCATACTACTGAAAAAGAGTAGAATGTCAGAATATGTCTAACTCAAAAAAACGCATAAAAAAAAAATGCTTTGTCTGTAATTTTGAAGAACACTTATACATGGATTCAAAATTAATGCATATTGCATTTGTCCACAAATACTCGCATGTGTTTATCTATGCTAGCATACCCCCTTGGCAGCACTTAAGTTGTTGTCACTTTAATGCATAAAGCGCATTTATTATTATGGCTTTAATTGCCACTAGAAGTGTCTGCCTCAGTCTCTTTGTCTGCCTCCACTGTTTGCTTCCATGCATGCATTCATACATTTGTTTATCTATCTGCCTTGATGCATCTACAATTCGATTAGTTACATGCATAAATATTTAAATGAAATTATATGAGTGTGTGTTTCAATATTTGCTAACTACATTTATGCGCTACATACATACGACAATTGTGTTTATTAATGTGTGACTAATAAAAACGTTAAGTGAATTATTAATTTATGGTAACGTGACGAGTGTTACGTTAATAATAAAAATCAGTTAGTGCATCAGAAAATGTGAACCATTAGAGACTGAGCAATATAATGAATAAGAGAGTGAGAAGAGAGAAAGAGAGCGAGAAAAAAGACTGTAGAGGTGTGGAAAAATAATTCATGAAAGATGAAAGATTTGTTTGCTTTCTTTTGACATGTGCATAAGTAATAAGAGTTGAAATTGAATGAGTGTAAGCCGAAAAAGAGAGAAGAGAAAAAATCGTCAATTTAATGGGTGTTTTCTTTCATTTGCTGTTGAGAAAATAAATATTAAACTTCTGAAAGTAAAACTGAAGAGACAAATGCGGCTGCAGGGGAAAGTATTTATTATTCCTTACATTATAGAGTTATATGATCTATCGTGTATTCATTCCTCTCTATCCAGCCTTATTCTTAGAGCAATTAATAGAGTTATCTTGTCTTTCTAAGAAATTTGAGTATTATGGCAGCGTTCATAAATGCCAGTTCAATACTGTGCACTTAGTGCTTTTTTCTCAGCCTTCTCTTAGCCAGTGGATCAGGGCTCCACAATAATTTAAAAATAATTTTTTCAGTTTTGACTTTTACGTTTAATAAATAAATAAAAAAAAACAAAACAATTTTCAATTGTAGTCAAATCAATGTAAGTGTTCATAAAATCATTGAAAAATTCATTAATTTTAATGAATAAAATCATTAAAATTTAGTGAAATCAATGTAAATATTCATAAAAGCAATAAAAGTTCATTAATTTTAATGAATAAAAAGAAGAGTAAGAAGTATTCATAAAATCAATGGAAAGTTCATTAATTTTAATGAATAAAGTCATTAATTTGAGTGAAATCAATGTAAGTATTCATAAAATCAATGAAAAATTCATTAATTTTAGTGAATAAAATCATTAACATTTTTTTAATTTCAATGAACTCATTCGTTAATTTGTACATTTTCGTTGATTGTGTTCATTAAAAAAGAAGTCAGTGAAAACCCGTTCATTGTTTTTATAAACTTTTTCGTTTAGGCTCCATTAATGAACCTTTTCATTAATTTTTCATTGATTTTGCATACATTTTTGGTTCCGTGTATCTAAACGCATCTTTTCTACAAATTTGGTATCAAAATGGGAAATAACTCGTGCACATATAATTTTTCTTCCCCCTCACTGTCACTTACATTTGGCGTTTTAAACTAACAAACTTTTAGCATGGAAAACATGAAAAATAACATAGTAATTTAATACTTACAAGAACACAACATCACTTGGCAACTCTACAGGCACAGCTAAAACGCCAATGCCGCGACAGCTCAACGACAAACGTTCCAATGTACCCGAACAGTGGCAATGTTTCTGCTGCCACAACTCGCACACACTGTGCAAAGTGCGTGGTGTACGTTCTACTGCCGGTACGGCTGCTCCAGTAGCATTTCCATCATTACCACCAACTGCCACCGGCTGCATTGAGGAAGTTATTGATGGGGGCTTAATGGTAGATGCTGCGGCCGCTGCTGCCGCTGCCTGCACACTGCCATGATATTCCATCAATGATTTTTCATACAGTAAACGTGCTTCCTTTTCTGGATCCACAGATGGCAGCATAACATTTTCGCGTATTATCTGCGCGGGCGTAATGGTAACTCTGGGGCGTAATACTTTCGTAGTGCTGCTGCTGGTGCTGCTGCTAGGTGTGGTGGATGTTTTTGTAGCAGTAGCTGGCATCACTGTTGTCGTTGCGGGCGTTAATGTTTGCGTTTTATTATTGTAAGCATTCACACTACTATTTTCACTATTATTACTACTTCTGCTATTTTCTTTCAATTTAATACTATTTTCATTTAATTTCAAAACACTACTATTTTCACTTTCATCTGGCAACTCTTTTTCCACTGACTTTTCATTCATACTTTTTCTACTACTATTTATATTTACATTATTTTCTTTGGTGGTTGTGATTTCTGCCGTTGCATTTTCATTTTCACTTAAAAATAATTTTTCCACTAATTTTTCTACCTCTTTTTCCGCCTCATTTAGCACATTTTTAACACCATTGGTAACACTGGCTCTTACACTATTATTTGTATTCAATATTTCTGCATTTATTTGCATTTGCTGTATGAAATTCATGTGCAACACTTGCAGCACACACATGATTAATACAAATTGAATCACCGTATCTTTGAGCAGTAAAATGAACCAAAACCAATTGCCAACAACTTTGCCACAACCACGCTGCTGCCGCCCTCTACCGATGGCCATGCCTTCTTTACTTTTAGTATAAATGGCCTGCTTCTCCTTGTTGTTGCTGTTGCTGCTGTTATTGTTATGGTTGTGTTTTTCTAGCTGTGTTAATTGTTTAAGTCGTAAATGTAGTTGTTCTTGCTGCTGGTTTTGTTGTTTTTGCTGCTGTTGTTGCTGTTGATTGATGCTGTCACACATTTGTCATTTGATGACAGTTTTGTGTGCAACACTTTTCGCGCACATGTTGCTGCTGCTGCTGCTACTGCTACTGGCTGCAGCCTCCTCGTCGTTCGGCGTATCGTTAGACAGCAAGTATGAAAACTACTTTTTTATGGCTGTTTATATGTTTTAATAAAGTGTATTTAGTATGTGTTTAAAAAAAAACAATTTGTTGTATTTGTATTTTATGACTTTGTTGAGTTGTAGCCTGAAATGAGAAAAAAAGAAGATGGATATTATTTGAATTTATGGGGAGGAATGTGAAAGCGAAACCTGAAATATATTTATTAAAGGTTAAGAGAATTAAGTGAGGTTATAGGAAATAACAACATAGTACATATTAGGGTGGAATGAAAAATATTTTTTCAAATGATCAGCTGAGAAAGTTAGTATCTGATGTCAGTATTTAAAGTTTCTTGGATTCGGTGAACTTTTAAGGTTGGCATTTTCGAGTTGAAGTTGACAACGTAAAAGGTGAACAAGGGTTTGCTTTTGGAAAATCGGATTCCAACTTTGAAAAACATCGTTAGCATTAAAAAAAAACCTCACTGTATAAGATTTACCCCGATCTGATCAAAACAAAAATAAATTTTGTGAACTTCAACTCGATTAAGCGAGCCTTGTTGTCCTGAGACCACCCGAGAAAAACCAATTTTCATTCCACCCTAATACATATGCAATTAAAATTTCACCGAATAATTTGTCATAATCTAATATATTTTGTGGATTAAGGGTTTATCACTATTAAACCTAAAGGGCCCTTTCATATCTAAAAAGAACAGGTTTAGCCAATAATTTGTATCAGTTCAAGGGGTGCAATGGGGATATACACTTGAAATTGTACGGGCTGAGAGAAATATATTGCTGCAGTGAGTGAAAGAAAAGCTAGTGTGAGAAAGTAAGTGTGATGTGTTGTGTATGGAGAGAGTAAAGAAGCAACCATTAGCAGACCATTAGTTTACACGAAACTCCTCCAAGAACCAAAACCAATTTATCTGAAATACAATTTCATGTCACTAAGAGTAAAAAGAATTTTATTAAAAAAAGTTTAAATGCATTTACTTTGATATCTGATATGATTTCGATAATCAATTTTCCAAAACAATTTCCACACATTTTCTGCATTTGAGTATTCTACCTTAAAAGTGCCTGCAATTAAGCAAATTCTGCCCATTTCCGAAAAGATAACCCTGATTCTGCAGGCTTATATTATTTTATTTGAAATTATTATCATTTGAAATATTTCTGTTACAAAAACTTTTAAAATTGACCGAGAAACTCATTGCGACCACAAAACAAAAATTAATTCAGCCAACAAATCAAAATTGTGTACAGCATACGTCAACTACCTGCAATGTTGTGATGTCAATCAATGGAGAAAAATATTTGGAAAAATATTTGAAAGAATTAGCTGATTCTACTGACAGCTAAATTTCCTGTTCAATCATTTTGACATGTAATCAATAAAATTATTAAATTATAAACAATTTTTAGTTTGTGGTTTGTTTTTTAAATAGAAGAAACACAATATTCATTCCTACACTACAATACCAAAATGTTTTACGAATTTTATTTCATTCTTTTTAAATTTCAATGAATTTTTCGCAAAATGAAATGACCATAAATTTGACAGCTCATAAATCAAAACAGCATGAAATTCTCACATGTTTTCTGTTGAGGTTAAACAAAAATTGAATTTGTAATTGAAAATTGTGCGGCTGCTATTAAATACTGTAAATTTATCACCCCCTTTCAATGCTTGTTTGCCTTTTTGTTAAGTAACTAATTCAAGTTGCGGCTAAAAATTCCATAAATTCAATTTTTCTTTTCTTTCCTTTTGCTCTCATAGGAACAATTTTCCATATTTTAACTGAAAGTGTTTGAAGGAAAAACTCTGTGCACATGATTCAGTTTTCAAATCTGTTTAGAAAAATATTGTAAATTGAACCTTAGACTAAGCAAACAATAAAAAAAATACAAAAACAAAAAACTTTTGAATATATATACTTTTTTTTTTTTGGAATGCGTACACGTTTTTGCATCCATAACTTTCAATATTAATACGAAAATATAATATGTGAAAAACGAAACACGTATGTAAATATTATGTATAAGCTTAAAGGAAGATATTTCAACACATACACAGACAAATAAACATACTCGTATGTGTGTGTGTGTGTACAACAGTTGGTCTGAAGTTTTATGGCTCCGGTTTGTAGAAATATGCACATATATGTACCTACATAGTTAGAAAAGAAAATCAACAGGAAATTCTTGGCTAACACTGCATTGGTTGCTGATGTTGTTGTACGGAAGTTTATTGTTTTTGCTGTTGTTTTGTAGTATGATGCTATACTTAAACTTTTTCTGTTCAAATAAAGTATAAAGTGTTAGGTATACATATACACCTACTACGTCCGACTATGGTTTAATATTTTTAATGGCTTATAGAAATTTATATCCGTTAAATTTATGTTCTTGAAGCATATTTATGAAAATTATACCTAATATTTCATGCATATCAGTTGGAAAAGTTTTCAAATTAACTTATTTTTTTTTTTTATATTAGTGAATATATTATCCAGTTATTAATTAATGTCAATAGAAAGTTTTTGGCTGGAAAGTTTTCTGTGTGTCTTTAGTTATAAAGGTTTTGCTAGCTAATTATTATTATTTCATAATTTAATTGACGGGGTAGTCTGCAAAAAGTTATAGAAGAACAATTACATATTTAGTTCATTAGACAAAACGTGAAATAATTTTAACAATTGTGTGTAATGTGAAGTCACAAACATCTCAGCTGATTGTCAATTCTCTTGGGAGCCACACAATGCATATGCTTTTGTATATGTATGATTAACAAAAAAGTTCTGGCATATTATATAAAAATGGAAGCCGGTTTCTCTTCTTGAAATTTTGAGAGAGCGTTCGAACGTTTGCAGAATACTTTTAGAAACTGCCGTATATAATGTTATGCTCAAAGTTCGACGAATTTATTCTAATTACTTTTCATTAACGCTGATAGAAATTTTAGTAAAGAAAAACAGCCAAAACCTCTTCTTTAAATGAAACTCTGAGCATAGATTAAGTTAGGTTGGAACATAGTGAAATAAATAAAGTGAAATAAATAGAAGTGATGCCCTCTTGTTCTCTTACTTCTCCCAAAGCGTTTGATATTTCAGAAGTAAATATAAAGACGTATTAACCTATTGGTGCCAGCACAATATATAAATAAAATAGAAAAATTTGGAAAGCAAAAAAAATTTTAAGAGATTGCTGAAAGAGATCTTGGAGTTTATAACAACCATGTGCATAATGTGCACTCTGGATTTACCCCAAAACTTAAAGGTTTTTTGTAATGTATGCCATTCAAGTAATAAATCTGCCTCTCCGAAATTTAATTAAAACTCTTTTGAAATCGGTAAAACTATTTAGAATATGAAGAGGAAACTTTTAAAGAAGGTAATTGTAAAAGTGTTGTTTTTTGCTTATTAAAATACTTTATAGGACCACACTCTCCAAAATATTATTTTTTTCAAAAATTTCAAAAAAACAAAAAAAAACAACAAACGAAAGGTTTTTTTGTTTTTGATATTTTTATTTCATACACTTATTTGTGTACAGAAGACGAAAATG
This sequence comes from Toxonevra muliebris, assembly GCA_963691655.1. NCBI lineage: Eukaryota > Metazoa > Arthropoda > Insecta > Diptera > Pallopteridae > Toxonevra > Toxonevra muliebris. Next base: position 3,284,606 of record OY829329.1, read on the forward strand.
GGTTAAGAGAAAATTTTGACAAAATTATTTGTCAAAATTTATTGAGCGAATACATGTCATAATTGTCAAATCTCAGAAGACCTCAGAATATTTCAGAACAGTTTCTGCTGTCTGACCTGCTGTATACTGGGGATTGGAGCAGCCTTCTGCATGAGAGCACAGTTAACACCGCAGTTGAACGGCTCCGAATGCGAAGTAGAAAACCACGCTGATTTCATTATGAATTTGGTTATGTCCTTAACATTTATGGATGATAGTTCGATTAGACTAGTGGGCAAAGATGAGCCTTGAAGTTATAGACAGAGCTAGACATTGAAATATGTAATTAAGGAACACAGGGTGATATATTGGAAAACAACGATCCCAGTTTACCTAAATCGTCGGCCTTGCAATTGTCCAATTATATCCATGTGTCAGGTATCCAGTATAAGTGAACCATGAATGACTAAACAAGATGCTGAAAGAAGATCGGTAGTTAAAAATAAGTTTGTTATGGTGAAGACACCAGCAAGTGACTTGAAATATTTCCATTACTTCCTTGTGAAAGACCCTGCAATGATCAGGAAGATGGTAGGAGAGTTTGAGACCCAGTTTGCTAAAGAGAACACTGCGATCGACCTTCTGTAGCTTAGAACCCACTAGAATTTCCAGTGACCACCTGGTCTTCGATACCTTCCACATCCTAAATGTGGGTGGAAAGCTTGTGGTTAACATTTCTTGAATAAAAATTATGATATGTGCGATGTCCGACCAAGCCCAGCGGGATATACCATAGCACTGATTCTGGCAGCCGAACATCTAGGTTATTGCTTAATCCGAAATGCAGTTGGCGCCCAGTAATTACAAAAAGAGCTTTCGTAGAGGTAAAGCGAAGAGCTCCAGTAACCAATATGGCCGTCACTCTTCTAACCTTATCCAGTATAATTATTTATTATTATTATTAGATAGGCTGTAATGCACTGCCACCATTGTTGATCTTTTGTGCAGCCGGCGTTTTTAACACAATTCTAAATTAAGACTACTAACGAATCTAAGAATTGCATTAGGTTTAATGCAGAATATCTCAGAAGGTCCCAAGAGTTCCTTTCAAAAGTACAGCAATCTGCGCCTTGTGGCGGCTGGACATACACATAGTACATGTTCAGCCGTTTCTATGTCTTCATTACATAGTCGACATGAATCGCGAAATACCCATCTTAAGATGATACTTAAGAAGGCAGTGTCCTGTAAGAAGGCCTGCAACGGAGTAGCTATCCAATAAAAGAAGGCACCATAAAGAAGATTCAGCTCAACCACTGATGTACAGAGCCAGGATATGGTTCGAAGTTGGAGACTCCATCTTGCAATTAAGGCTCTCTTACAGCTGTAGATATCACAATCAGCTTCCCATACCCTTTTTGCTAAGTTAGTTTTCAATTAAAGCTTTGGGTCAAGGACTAGTCCTAGTTATTTAACATTTTAGCTAAGTCTAAGCGAGTTACAATAAATTTTGGGTAGAATAAATCCAGGTATTTCGTATTTCCTTTGTTTTTAAAGATCCCCTTCATATCTCCTCTTTCACTAATCTCTGAATACTCTAATCACATGCAGGATTTCAAATATATAAGTAAACTTTTGAAACGAACTATACTATTATTTAAATTCTATGTTTTTTAAAATGAAAAAAAAAACACACAAAAATGAAATGCAAATTCCAAAGCAAAGAGGGAGTGACTATCATATATCACGCTCACGCACCTTAAGTAATAGTATTCAAAAATTAAGTCACAATTTATCAATATATCAATAAACCACAACCAAAAGCAAAGCAACACCAAAAAAAGTAGCAAAACCAAATTGTTGCGGTCAATTTCAATGTGCAACACAAAGCCAAAAGAAGAAAAAACAAATCAGAAAATCCCCGCTAAGTGCATGATGCATGCATGCATAACTAAAACAAAAACGTGTTGCCAAACAAGTTTTAAGCCACTTTTATACATAACGACGACCACAAAAAAATAATACCTAAAAAAATAATACCAAAAAAAAAAAAAAAAAGTGAAATAAAGTGAACATAAAAAAATTGCAAGTGACACTTATGCAGTTTTTAATTTTTTTTTTTTTTAAGCATGTGATCAAATTCAAAAACAAAAATTATAATACCGAAAGTAAAATTTAACTGATCAATAGACGAGACATAGCGTTTAATTACCATTTATTTGGGTTTACTGTTTTTTTTTTTTTTTGTTGAATGATGAACGTTTAGATAAGCGTGAAATGAATGAAATGCCATGGAGATAACAAGCTGCTGAAAAGTTTTGCTGCCAGGTATGAAACTGCTGGTCTGCACATTTGAAGAAACATATAAATATTCTCAATAAAACTACTAAATGATTTCTTATGAATTTGTTGATATAAATCTTTATTTAACTGAAGTGCAAACATTTCTGAGCTTGCTTGAAAACGCTCAACCGCTTTTTGAGCTCATAAAGCCCTGCTTTAAAGTGAAGTTTAAAGTGTGTGTAAATGTTTTGACCCCAAATCACTTTAGTTATGTAAACAAATAACTTAACTTTTATTATTCATTAATGACTTTAAACACTTTTTAAACTATATTTATTTATTTATGTATATTTTTTATGTACTCGTTTTACATTGTACGATTTTTTCAATTTACTTTGTCTGTATGAATATTAAAAAGAATGCGTAATTTATTTATTTAAAAATTGGCAACACTGAAAATTTAAAACACACAATGCACGCATGCAGTTTTTTTAAATTGCAATTATGTTGTTGTTGTTGTTTTTTGAGAAAAGTATGTTGCATATTGACCTTGAAGTTGTTAATGTTTTCTTTATGTTGTTGTTTTTGCTTGCAATATTACTAAATTATTGCATAATTTTTTTAATACATAAAAAATTCCATACAAATTACGTATTTTCGATTTTTTTATTTATATTTAAATTGCTGCTAAAAATATTTACTCTATTTCATGAGTTTTAAAGTATGGCAAAATCTGAGAGATTTATGTAACCAATTTAATTTAAACAAAAATAAACCATTATTGAATTTATTTTTCTAGTTTTTAATATTGTCTACATTGTTGACATGGTTGCCAAAATTATCTACACGAGTTTTTATATTTTCTACGCAGTTATTGATATTGTCTACATTGTTGTGAATATAATCTACGTAATTTTGAACACGGTATACACAGTTGTAACCATTATTTACATGATTTTTGATATTGATGATATTTTCTACGCAGTTATTGATATTTTCTACATTGTCGTAAACATAATCTACGTAGTTTTGGACACGGTATACACAGTTGTAACCATTATTTACATGATTTTTTATATTCATGATATTTTCTACGCAGTTATTGTTATTTTCTACATTGTCGTAAACATAATCTACGTAGTTTTGAACACGGTATACACAGTTGTAACCAATATTTACATGATTTTTAGATTATTATGCACACTGTTTTGTCAACATTTTCGCCACTTACATTATAGTACCGATAATACAGATACAACGATCGCACTTAACTTCCCGGTGCTCACTATTTAAACAAACTTAACTTTTTGAACTGGAATGAACCATCATTCGTTAGATAATTTGTTAGCCTAATAAAGTATAAACTTTATTATTCGTTTTTAAAAAACTTGGCGATAGAGATATAGGTGCAAGTTGATTAGCAAATACTGCTAAGTTTCGCTGTTGAAATAAACTAGCTCCTTGCCATTACTTACTATTAAAAAGAGCCGGACTTACTCTAAAGATTAACAGCAAGAAATGAAATCCTTTAGAAGTCTACAATTATTTTCATACATTTTATTGCACAAAACAACAATAAAAACCTCTAGCTAATTAAAATTCCCATTAAGTACACAAAAAAATAAACGATAAAAATCATCTTAATGACAGTTAAATTAACATTTAAATGGCATAGGCTGAAAAAAGCCACCACACATTCTCTCGTGCACTTACTACTGATAATTATCTTCATTTTTGTGCTGTAATTAATTAATTTAATAGAAACAAGCAACATTTTGTTGGAAATCAATTAAAGAAGTAAGTAGCGCCAATATATAAAGAGCATATTTAAGGTTGAATTTAGATAAATATTAATTTTGTAAAAGGCATGCAATATTTTGAATCATAACTAGGGAATAGTTTCTTTCATAAACTATAGTTTTGTCTTCCTTCTTTTTATGTGAAAGAAGAAAGGTCTAAAATTCTAAGCCGAATCTAAACAGTAAAACTTTTCATAGACAATTAGTTTGGTCTGAAATTAAAGTGATTAAAAATGCTAAGTATTCATAAGCTGTTATTTGAATTCCATGATCGTTTCTAGAACTGACAAGAAAGCAGCTACATTTCATTAAAACTTAATCATAGTTACTCAAGCAAACTTAATACCAATTCATTCCATCAAATAATAAGCTGCCATAAATATACAGAAATCTTTTTTAATAGCAAATATTACAATTGAAAATACATTGAGATTACGATCTCACGCTGTTAAATCTAAATTATCAAATCAAAATACTACAAACTCAATTCAACTCCCCTTCCTTACCTCTTCTATTTTCTAAGGCGCGCATATCAGCAACATTTCACAACAAAAATTCAACGTCATAAATTCAAAAATGACAGCATTAAATTCAACTGAAATGAAACGAAACATAACTCAACGGAAAAAAGCACAAACGTGATCTTGGCCGTCATTAAAATTACAAATTGACATATGATCGTGGCGCGAACGCAATGCGAATACGAAATGTGAATGTCTGCTTTAGTGTCTGAGATACGATGAGTAGTATCGAGTATCTAAAACAATAAGTAAGCACCTTAATCTAAAAGATCTTAAGTCAATCTTATTGCTTTTATTTGTTTCTGCTTTTGTGTGTGCTTTTTTGTTTTAGCAAAGAAATTTGCAAAATTTGATGTAGCGCTTAGAGGCATTCATTCATTTCATTACATTTCATTCTTTTGTTTATAATTTCTTTAATTTCCTTGAAATTTTTTATTTACATCATTTTTCTTTCAAATTTTTTTTTGCTGTCAGTTGAAACAATTGTTTTAGTTTTTTTTTTTTTTTTGTTATTAACGCGGTTCGATCAATTGTCAGTTCATATTATTTATCATTTGGAGTAGTAGCACAAAATTTTATTATTATGAGCAGAAGATAAATATGTTGTTATATAAGTATGTATGAATGTACTTTCATAGTAAATATAACAATTAAAAGATGATATGAAAGCTGTAACAGTTTTTATAGCCAGCAGCAATTTTTTAACACAAATACTTATTTATATCGATGAGGCAGCATAATTTCTGCTTAAACTTATAGCTTTGTGTTCAAATTTCATTAGAAATCTAGAGCTAGAAAGAATGCCAAGAATGTTGCAGGTTAATGATCACATTCTGTAAACGTTTGATCCCTGATCTGGCCTTAGGCTTTTGTTTCATGCTCCCTGGGTATTTTTTTTTTTAAGATTTCCGGTATTTTCAATCTTAGATTTCAAGTTTCTGGTCTCTGATTTCCGATTTTTTGTTTTTGGATTGTGATTTCGAATAATCTGGTCTTTGCTTTATGGTTTCTGGTCTTCGAGTTGAAGTTTTGAATTTCTGGTGTTAGATTTGTGGTTCCAGATTTTTAGTCTCTGATTTCTTGTTTTTGAGTTGTGATTTCTGTTTTCTGGGTTTTGGCTTTTGCTGATTTTTTTTTTATTTTGGTTTCAGATTTTTATTCTCAATGGTTTCTGGTTGCTGATTTCTGGTCTTAAGTTTCTGACTTTAAGCTTCTGAGCTTTAGTTTCTGATCTTTGCTTTCTTGTTTTTGGTTTCTGGTCTTTGGTTTTTTTTTTTGTTTTGATTTCTGGTATTTGGTTTCTAGCGTTTAGTTTCTAATCTTTGCTTTCTGAACTTTGGTTATTAATTTCTAATTTCTGATCTCTAATTTCTGGTTTCTGGTCTTTAATATCTCATCTTGAAGATTTAAACAATTTAAATTCATAACAGCATTTAAGTTTTGTGATTCCAATGGGGAGTGCATACAGCGTGTATGCACTTTTATTTTTTTTTTAAGTGGCTGTCGAGGGACACACTTATGCATGCATTTACTTTTAACATTGGTCATGAAATTACAAGGAAGTAATTCCCACTGCTCTTCAATGATTTAGCTGATTCTAATTACGTACTCATGCAAGTACTCGTATGTCCTTTGTTGCACATTGGAACACAAAATGTTACATGCTAGCATAAATTAAATTAGTGCACAATAAGAGACACATATGTACACGCTTTGAACATGTTCGTATCAATTTTGTATAATTAGAGCATGCATTTTGGCACTTGGCAACAAACTGTGTGAAACAAAATTTTACAATTTTTGGGGTAAAAAAAAAAAAAATAAATAAAAGAAAAATTGTCAAACAATTTTGAATATTTACAACAGTGAATGAAAATTAAATTTTCTGGTGTAACCATAAAATGAAAATAACGGGCTTAATTGCCGCCGCTGCTTACAACAGCAACAAAAACAATTCGAATACCCCCAAAAATCGGCATGACAATTACGTCACAATAGAAAAACCAACGGCAAGCACACAGATAAACAAACACACACATTTACATGAAATCTACATCAATACACTTGTGTAAGTGAAATGGAAAAATTTAGTAACCAAACCAAATGAATTTGATGTTATGTTGATATTTATGTTCATATGCTGATATGCGTGTATTGTCAATTTCAAAAAACTTCCCAAAAATGTTATAAACAATGGCACATACACTTTTTATCCCACAACAGAAGCAACAACAATAACAACATCACAGCAATGACCGCAAAATTGTCAACAACAGTGTATGTGTGTGTGTTAGGGGAACAATAATTTGTTAACAGCGAAAAAGAGAAATAAACTTTGCTTGTATATTAGCGACACAAGAGTATACAATCTCATCTCAGCTCTTAGAATAAGCACAAAAAAAGCAGAAAAAACTTTTGCAGACAATTGTTTGTTATTTTTATCATTGTTGGTTATATCTATTTGTCTGTCTGTTGCTGATTTTTATTTTTACAGTCAGTTTTATATGGCTGTAATTGCTCCTGAGTGTATTGCATTAAGTTCGTGACTTTCATTACTACTAGTTACATGCATAGTTACTGCATATAAATGTGGTTTATATAGAAGCTTGACAAAGTAGACAGAGAGAGAGAGATAGAGCAAGACTGCGACTAGTATTAGATAGTCGAAGTAGCAGTAAGTACCACGCGTAATCTACGCAGTGATTTAAATGTAAAGTACTTTGAGCATGACATAGTGGTAGTATTAAATTCTTACCTAGTTAAAGTATTTAATGCTAAAAGCCAAAAAGAATAAATTCACTTAAAATAACGAACAGATATACAATTTAAGATAATTTTTTGATATATTTAAATTTCTTTTAACCCTTGTTTCCCAATCAGGTGGATGAATCAGCTAGCTTGTTTGGGTCTTTGAATGGAAGAGAAAGAGTGTTGAGTAAAACTGTGTTGTGTTTAAAAATCACAATAACAAAATTGAGTACATATAAATATAAGAGAGCAATAATAACTGTTTTTACTGAAAGAGAGGTGATGCTCAAAGTCTTCTTTGAAAGAAAAAACCCGTTACCTGAAGAGATCGAGTGCAAACTAGCGTATGAGAGTCGAAGTTTTTTGTCTCTCATAGACTACAATAAAAAAACTCATGCAGAAGATATTTTGAAATACTCTTAATCTTAAGGGAAATACAGTGTCGGACAAAACTAAAGCACGGATTTTTCTTTGTTTACATTTTGTTCATTCAAACATGCTTGGAATGAAATTTTTTTTTATGAATGTAGTAAGAATGTACATTCGTTGTAATAAATTATAAGAAATATAATATTATTTTTCACATAAAATAAAAATATTAACTTAAAAGTAACAAAATGCATAAAACTGGCGCGACAAAACTAAAGCACATATGGAATATATTAATGGAAAAGTTCGATTTCTGCACTATTTTGTGGCGTATCCATTATTTTTCAGAGCTGTTGCATATTTACGTTGCATGGACTCAATAAAATTGCTCAAAACGTTCACAGAAATGTTATTCCATGCCATTTCTGACTGGTACAAAATAGAATCCTTGTTTTTATCCTTTATGCGCTGAATTTCACGATCTATAATTTCCAATAAATTTTTTGGGATTGAGATTGAGTGGAAAAAACGCGAATTTCATCGTTGCCCTTTGGTCTGGTCTAAAGCTAGCTTTAATCCTTCGCAACATTTGATGTTAAATATAGATTCATCAGTAAGAAGCACGGTCTTTCATTTGGCAGTAGCCCAGTTAAAGTGCGCGGCTACAAATTCCAATCTGTGGATTCTTTCGAGAAATAAATGACTTTTTTACGCTTCAGTATGTTGCTAAGCCACCCTCCACAGCTCGTCGTGGGATAAACCTGTGTGAAATGTTTAAACGCAATTTATATCCAAGATATAAAAGGATATTTTTTTATAAACCGAATGATGGCCTGATCCTCACGTTTGGTTGTGCCCCGCGGTCCGCCACCTTCATATTTAGTGTTTAAAAAATGGGAAGCGCGAAAATGGGTTATAGCTCGGGAATTAACGTAATGACGAATACAACAGTTTTTAACAATGCAGGTCACTGATTCAGCTTTATTAAATTCACTTAAAATATTTTCTCTGAATTATGCAGAATATTTATTTCGACCAATTTTGGGAAGCGAAATTTTGAAATGCGAACGGAGACGGTGAATAATAACCAACAACTTATATCCTCTTCCAATTTTTTTAAACCCTGCTTTTTGTTTTCCAAAATAACGGATTTTTAACGATGGTTTTTGTTGTTTATTTTTAACAATTGATCGTAACAGTAAGCGAAAAAGATTATGTGCTTTAGTTTTGTCGCGGCAGGTTTAGGCATACTGCGCAATGTTAGTAAAAATATTTGCATACTTGCATATTTTTAAATTTTATTGAACTAAATCTTGACAAGAGTTCGTGCTTCAGTTTTGTCCAACACTGTATAGCCACTAAGAAGAATCTCGCCAAAACTCTTTTACCCTCTCTCTCTCTCTTTTTCTTTTGAACTCAATTTTGTAATACAATTTCTCTCAAAAATTATACCAATTGCTGTTGGAAAATCTACTTAATATTAAATCAATATATTTACTTAACATATATGTATCTTCTTTTGACACGTTGACATTGTTTTCTAAATTTAAATAAATGCCCAATAAATAAAATACTCACAACAAAACTTTGCAAAAAGACAAAAGAATTCATTGAAATTCCTCGAAGTTTGTGCATATAAATTACCCTTTTTTTTATCAATGGTTAAATAAAAAAGTCTGTATTCTTCATACGAAATATTTATGCTCGTAAGTTTGCTAATGGATTACAAATTACCAACAAATTGATTGTTTCTTTGTGGATAAAGGGTGAAGAGAGGGGTAAGGCAGGAAGTGATCAGGGGCATAAAAATAGTTGGGTATAGAGCTCCAAACTTTTAAAAAAAGAAACCAATACACTCGATTAATTTAGTATGCAGCTAAGGTTTATGTATAAATAAATAAATGAACAAATCAAGCATGTTGATAAAAAAATAATATAAAAAAATGGAAAAATAAACTAAAAGGTATGTGAAAAGTAGTGAAATATTTACAAGGCAGCTAGGTATGTAATTGACAGAGGTGGGCAATGCTGCTGGTTGATATGTCAAACGTTTGAAAAAGTGTCAACTACATAAATGCCACAACCGAAACAACACACAACACACAAAATTTATTTAAAAACAATGAACCCACATTTTCCGTGAGTTTACTACAAATCTATATATCGAAAATTATTGTAGAATGAGTACAAAAATTTGTAAAATAAAATACATAAATTTGTAAAATTGATAGAGATTTTGGCATTTGAAAGGGGGAAGCAGCAAAGTTCTTATTTTTGTCGTTACCATAATATTGATTACTTTGCAGATATTTTTTTCTCGAGATAAAATGAAAATTATTCTGCAGAAATTGCCTTTTTAAATAAACATACCTAAAACAATTTCATAATATTTACATATGTTAAAATGTACAAACAAGTACATCGTGTTTTATATAGAACCCATAGCCAAATTTTTGTCTACTTGGTCTATCAAAGCAAGTATTTGTATTAGTAATAACAACAAACGTAGACACTTATCTTTGAAGTTTTTATTGCTGCTATTTGTAACATCAGATACGAATTATGTTTGTAACATGAAAGTGCCTCCAATACTAATCAAAACATTTGATATTTATATTTTTTATTTCCATATCTTTTGAATATTTTATAAGCAAATTTAGGGAAAACAAATCGAATATATAAACAAAACTTTTATTAAACAATTTTTCCTTTCAACAATTTTCAATTAATTTTTGGTACTTTTTCGCAATGAAAAATGATTGCAAAGTATGAAAATTAATCATAAGCGATATCGAAAAAGATTCAATCAAAACGAAAATAGTTTTAATGTATTAGTAACTAAGCCTTTTCGATATTTGTAAGTGTATGCGAGTATAAATGTTTATTTCTATTTATAATAAAATTATAAGCAAAACAAAAACAACAACAACAAAATGCTTGTTATACATACCTACATATGGGCCGAAATTTGTAAATCGAAACCAATGAAAAAATTTTTTTTTTCTTATTCCACGCAATTGTTCTTATTTTTAGTTAATATGTATCTTATGGTATCGAGCAATATGAATATCAGCACAAAAATGTACTCTAAACTTTGACAATTGAGCCTATAAAGTTGTTGCCTCTTGTGAAGTGGAAATGGAGTAAAAATACAGAGCACAACTAAAAGGTAAGTTATACCCAATCTTTGATGTTTTTTTTAATATCCATTCGCTATTGAGGATAGAACATAATAAATTGTAGCTAATTCAACCAAAATATTAAAAGAAAACTTTTTGGTAATCAAGTTTGATGGCTTTGAAATGAGTCGCATTTTTTATTGTAACGTAACAGTCTAAAATACTAAAAAGTTTGTTTGCGCAAAGTCCAACAAGTTAAGAAATTTTTAAAACTACTTTTTTTCGAGTCTTTTAAGTCTATTTTTCGGATCGCAAAAAAAATCGATAATTTTCGTCCTTCATATCTGTGTAGAAAGCCGTGAAAAATGTGTAACGTAACAGTCTTTTTTTGTTCAAATAAAATGATTGCTACTAGTTTATCATCGACGGCGTTATTCATTCTTAGAAACCGCACATAAAAGAAACCATCATTCTTTTCATGTGGAAGTTTCTTACCGGAATGCAAAAATCGCTGAAGGTTTTGAAAATTTGGAACGATGGACTATCATAGCAATTCAAAAATAAATTCTTCTCAGCAATGATTTCTGGTTTCGAAGCCGAATTTGGAATAAAAATGTATTCGAACTATTTATTTTCCGTAAAATAAAATTTCAAATGTATATGAATTTATTGAAATTCAATACAACAACTTGATATCAACTGAAGGGTAAAAAGTCCAATGGTTTAAAGTACCATAACAATGAAAGCGATATAAATCAAGAAGGGAAGAATTAAAAACATTTTTGTTTTTCATCAACTACTGATACATCGAGTACTTTTGAAGTTCGTTTGCAGGGTTCTCTTGACGGTGCACAAAAATTGCTTTGACCCGCACTCTACTCTCTTTGAATACTTTGGAACACATAAACGAAATTCTCTTCTGGTATTGTATTACATTTAAATACATACATTTGCTTGGAAAAATCTATAAGGTTCAATTACATTTAAATCAAAACTAAATGCATTTTTAAATGATTTTTATAATAAAAAATTAGAATAAATTGTAGGGACACTAATACACTACAAAATTTTTCAAACTCCTCGAGTTCACTCAAAAATCTCATTTTTAGTTATTTCAAAATTCAAAAATGTTTTTCATTTAATTTGCAATAGTAAAATGAAACCAATACAAAACGTCATCGTTTTAACAAATTCAATTTAAAAGCTTAGTGCTCTAAGCGAGCGAAAACACATCAATTCATGTAAAAAAAATAAAAAAAAAAATAAAAAAAATAATAATAAAAAATAACTCTAAAGCTATACAAAAATATAAATAAGCCTAATCGACTTTTCAAGGAAAACAAGAATTTTTATTAAATTAAAAACAAAAACAGAAAAAGAAAAATTGCAACAAAATAAAATTTAAACGAGGCAGACAAACAGACAACAGCACAAAAAACAAAAAACCCAAACGACACTTGATGCTGCTACTGCTTCTGCTGCTGTTATTGCTACTATAACACAGAAATTGATGACGACACAAGTTCTAAGTGTAACAGCATGTAATGGAAGAAAAAAAGTTAAAAAAAAAAAAAAAAATCAGAAAAATTTAGAGCACCAAAAAAAATTTTAATTTGTAAATTAAAATTTTAATTAATGAGAGAGACTACAATTTTGGTATCGTTGATGCCAATGCTGACAATGATGTTGGTATTAGTTAGTGTTGCTGATGCTGACAGTAGCAACAGCAGCAATAATTTTGCTGATTGTGGCATATTTTTTTGTATAAAAACAAAACAAAAAAAAAAAAAAAAAATGCCACAGTTTCATTTTTGTTGCAATTGAAATTTGGAAGTGTTTAAAATTTTTAGTTGTGGGTTTTTGGAAATGAAAAATGTTGGTTGTCTGTGATTTGAAACCGATATGGTGCGGTCACACAAACATGCATACATTTATAGGCACACACATTTTGACAGATATTAATTGTGCGTAAATGTTATGTAGGCGTGATTTTTGATATGTGGTGATTTAATTTATTTTAATTTAATTAATGCATGAGATAAAATCTGCAATTCTGCAGCTGGTATGCAATGAGTGTAATGGAACTGTTTTTGCGGAGAGGAAAATTGATGGCTTGAAATCGAAAATAGACACCAGCATCAATAACAAGACAGCGATTAAGAATGTGAGAGAGTTCAATAATGAAAATAAGTAAAAAAAAAAATGATAGTACTTTCAAAAACTGTATAAAAGAATTACTTATAAATGGCTACTGCACATAGTAAAATAGACAAGTAGGCTAAATAGGTTGAGTAGTATTAAACTACTCGGGATTGTCAAAAAATATGTCAAAAAAAAGTCATCGACAAAGTTGGAGAAAAATGTATTCCATATCCAAAGTGCTATAAATTTTCTAACAATCATTTTTTTGAGATTCATTTGATATTAAAATCAAGTGAATCTTAAAAATCTCATTCATTTAAAGAGGGGAGAATTTGGCTTAGCATACTCCTTTATTTTACTATGGCTACTGCATATTTTTGGATGAAGACAACTCTGAAATTAAAATGTGAGCAAGTTTCTATTTTAAAGTACATTGAAGAATAACAGAGAGAGTTAAGTTAATGAAAACGAGGTCTAAACTGAAAGCGAGCTCAAGAATGGGAAAGAGCTAAAGAATGATAGAAACAGGTGTGTATCTCATCAGATCAAGTTTTGAATGGCAAGCTTATATTGATCCAGCACGCGAAAATCAAGGACAAAATCATTAAATAAATCAACCAAAACGTTTTCCTAATACACCCTTATAATTGCATGCCTGTAAGTTGAAGGGATCTGCTTTAGTAGGAATATAGTTTTGATTGGTATAGGTTAGAATTTTAACAGACACTTGGGCTTCATAAACCTATAAGTCTTCAACTGTTTTTTTTTTTTGAGCACAAAGTTAAAAATTTTTTTCAATCATAAATTTCTTTACAAATTAAAGTTACACGCTTCCTATTTTATGTTAATCTTCTCTACTGCACAGCAGACAATGTGCTAAAAATAAAACAAAAACAACAACAAGCACAACATGAAATTTACTATCTCAACCGAATTTCCATTCATAAATCTACCAAGAATAAACATATATACAAATTTATCTATGTACAACAACAACAACAACAACAATCCACGCATAAACTGCTGTCGTCCGATGAAATTCAAGCAAAAAATGTTTTAAAAATAATATAAAATGTTTTTTGGTTTTCTGCAGCGTGTGAATAAATAAATTTTTTTGGCAAAAAAATATTTCAAGAACACGCGACAATGACAATTAAAAAAATTACAAATAAATGGAAATAAAAGAAAAAAATTACTTTGAATGCGAAAAAGCTCAGATAAAAAACGTAAAATAATGTATTTGCTGAAACGCTGAAGTGAAACACGCAAATACACACATACATCCTTACACAGCACACCAAAATGAAATATAATTACCATAAAAAGTTATTTAAATGTATGCATAAATTTAGCGTGAAAATCTCTTTTGTATTAAGAAGGAGAAGAAGAAAACGCTAAGAGAAGAACCTGAAGAAGGAAAATGAAAATGATTCAATGTATACATTGCTGCATCCCAGTGTGTGTGATTGTTGTTAATAAAAATGTCATTAATATGTAATGTAATGTATATAAAAGTAATTTAAGCACACAAAAAAAAAACAACAACAACAACAAACTACAAATAATTAAATAAAAATATCACTTAAGAAAATAAATAGGTTGTTTGAGGGTAAAGAACTCACATTAATGTTGGAAATATAATTGCTTCATTTGGAAAAATGAAGTATGAGTCACATTTCGTTTATAAATGAGTTGCTTACACAATAATTGAGTTAATTTATTGATAAATTTATCAAAAAAAGAAGGTAAAAATAATATAAAAGTTTTTAAGAGAAAGGGAGTGAAAGAAATAATTTAAAAAAGCTATAATTTTATATAGAATCGAGGCAAGGATGTAATAAATTCAAAAGATACCCCCAGGTTACCGCAGACTACGATGATAGCATAAATGAGCCTTTATTTATTCCCAGAGTCTCCGATTAGAAAAAAATCCCATCAAAGCAGAGCCATCTGACATGACCATTGAGTGAATGAATGATGACGCTTTGGTGAAGAGGACGTTCAATTCGATACCTCTGGGTAAACGCTAAGGAAGACGAGCACATACATATACGCTCATCTCATTTCAAAGTCTCTAAGTGAAAAAGGTAAGCGAAAAGCAAAAGTAAAATTACAAATTCGAAGTAAATGCAATTAATTGAATTAATTAAGTTAATTCTGTTTGTATTTTCTACTTACATATAAAATTTGTATTTAGTAGTGAATTATCTACGAATTAGGCAGCATATGCTACTATGAATTAGTTTTGTTTAATTTTTTACTCTTTCTGTGTATTGAATTGATTTATTTTTATTTTTTTTTTTGTTTTTTTATTTGTTTTTCCAAACAGTTTTCTATTATTTATTTTTGAAGCAGACTTTAACGCTGTGTTTACAATAAGTATATAAATTTGAATTCTAACCGTTCAGTTGCATAGTTCTAAGTTGTATTATATATTTATATAATACATATTTTATATTGACAAATTCTTTAGAATTTACTATCTATGTCTTGAGAAATGTAGGTGGAGATCAATGTATGAATGATGGCTGAGAATGATAAGGGTGATTTGAAAATGAGGGCGAGTTCAAGAGTAAGAGCGAGATCAAAAATATGAGCGAGTTCAAGAATGACAGCGAGTTCAAGAATGAAGGCGAGCTTAAGACTGAGAGCTAGCTAGGAACTATGAACGAGTTCAAGAATGGAAGTGAGCTCAAAAACGACAGTGAGTTCAAAAATAAGAGCGAGATCAAGAATGAGAGCAAGCTCAAAAATAACAGTGAGTTTAAGAATGACTGAGAGCTGGAGGCCTTTCATCAATACTACAGTGTACTTCACACCGAGATCCAGATATTGACAATCCTTGCAGTGTTTTGGAACTAGAAGTTTCGGTAGAATTTTAAATGGTAATTTTTTTATAATGGTCAGTACTGACCAAATTGATTTAGAATAAGTGAATAATTTATTATAGAAGCCAAAATTTATGGATTTAGTTATTTAACATTTGATTTAAAAATTATTTTTTAGTTTAATTATGTATATTATTTTATTTTTTTGTATACAAAATTTACGATTTTTCTATTATGTGCTGTCAATATCAACTCAAAATTTGAAATTTATTTAACAATTATTTCGTTTATTTTATTTATTAGTTTTCGTAGCTCCTAATCATATTTTTATTCTATAATTCTAGCATTCTTTTTCAATTTTTGTTAGAAATAATTTACAAATGTCACCCACTTTCAGAAAAATTCAAGAATTATTTCAATTCTAATGAAATTGAACATGGTCACAATTTTTTGCGTGCAAAGTAAAAAATTCCAAAAAAATCACACGCACAATTGATTTTAATTTAAAGTGGGTGGCGCCTCGATGTGCTGCAACTGTTGTTTATTGCTGTTGTTGTTATTATTGCTGTTGTTGTAAAATGTTTTAATTGTTTTTTTTGTTTTTGCACTTGAAAAACTAAACGCATTCAACGGAGGCTTTTATTTTGTATAGCTAACGATTTGTCTGCGATTGAAAAGCGCGTAAAACTTAATCAACGTCATCGAATTGGAAACGAATGCGAAATCGAAAGTGAATGCAACAATTTACTGCTGAGACAACACACGACACATTCAGCGACAACGACAACGATGACGACAGTAACAACCACAACAACAACAATAACAACAAATGCCGAAAAGTAAACGACCTTTAGTGCCATAAAAAAAAAAAAACAACAAATACTCAACTCCAAATTACAGCGGGGAGCATGCAACAATTTTACATTACTGTTGCAGTTTATGCTTTTGTTGTTATTACTGTTGCATGTACCAAAAAATATAAGCGCTTAAACGAACGATAATGATGCTGATGATTATTAACCACACAACGCAACCGCACACGCCGAACGCACAAAACCAACTAACTGGTGAATCCATTGCAATGTTAACGTTTCCACAAGCTCAACAAAATTTTTCATTTATGCCAATTGGTTATATTTTTTTTTTTGGCTTGAATGTTGCAGGCATTTGAATGTGTGTGTGTATTGTGTCTGTTGAAGTATACATATACAATGTTGAAAAAGCATTAATTTGAGTATGCTCGATTTGCTTGAAAGAAATAAACGTAGGTATGAAAAGTTTATGTTCTCCTTTAGCAATATCTCTTGGCAACAATATTTACGCTTAGCAACATTTACTTTCAGCAATATGTATATTTGTTCATAGTTACATTTGCTTCTAGCATTATTTGTTTTTACCAACATTGTTGCTAGCATGTACACGTGCAAGCAATGAGCCTCATATTAAAATGTTGCTGTCAAAACGTAAAACTTTTTTGTTGTGCAACTTTGTGTATAGCTAGACACGCGACTACTATGGAATATAAATGAGTTGTGTGGCTGTGTGTTGTTGATGTGATTTTATTTATGCAAATGGCAAAGCGTTTTATTTATATTCTGGTCAAGTGGATTAAGTTACAATGCTTGATCATGTCAAATATGAGCATAAAATTTTATAAAAATACCCATTGGTATAAATAAACAGACATATGTAGTTAAGTTAAGAAGATTAACAATAAATGAAAGTTTCAAGAGGAAATATTTTATAAATAATGATGAATGAAGTTAAATTAATTGAAAACATTCATCAGGTGAATTACCATGGGCAATGAATATGGGAGAATCGAGGTTAGATGTAAATTTGCTTAAAGCATGTGTACTAAAGTGTCCTTAATCATACACTCATACACATTCGCAGTTTTTCTCAACTTCATTGAAAGTAAAACGATTCTATCGGATTTCCTTCAGTAGACGTAATTGCACTTCCATTACAGAATGCCGTCATTTCATCTAAGGCAACTTTTTCACCAACTTATTTGTTCTAAATTAAAAGATAGATTGAAGGATTTACTCACTCGTGCGTAAGATATGTGCCCACTTACTTAAGGAGAACATGCTCCTATTTTTAGATGCCATTAAAAAAATTAAGAAAAAAGTACACAACACAACAACATAAATGTCAAATATGTGTGCCAACAGAATGTGCGGAAATATCAGAGCATAAAAAGCGACGACAGCAAACTTTAATAGCTTAAGAAGGTTTACTCCTAAGTGATAGGAAAATTTTGGGTATTTTTTTTTTTTGCCTTTTCTTTTGATAAATGCGTGTGAATCTAAGTATAAAATCTTAAATAATATGTAAGGTTCTGGCTTGTTAAACACACCCATACACACACCTACGGAGAAAAACTGATTTAAGTGGAAGCATCAAGTACACGAAACACAGCTTCATAATTTTTTCGCCCCAAACATATTCGCATATTTTGCTTGCTGATTTATGATGATTCAATGTAAATAAGAAACAATCAAAAAAGTAGCAGCAAAATGTTTAAAAAAATGAAAAAAAAAAAAAAAATTCACATAATACCAGAAAAAAGAAGCAATTTTCACGCATGTTTCATACGATTTCAAGTATTTTCTTTAACACATTGGTGTGTGTGTGTGTGTTTCATTAAAAACACACACATGCAGTTTATGTGTGTGTGAGCTTAGACACATATGTACTCATACACACGAGTGCTCTCTTGTTAGCTTGATGTTTTGATGCAGAGCATAATTTGATTTGATGTCACTTCTACTTTTATACTTTTTTTTTTTTTTTTTTATTTTCTCATTGCATACTTTTCAGCAATATAGCGAAACACACGTACATAGTTCAAATGAGATTTTTGTTTGCTTTTACACATTGATTTCTGCTACTTCCCTGCTCCTTTTTCTATTTGAGCGATACTGCTCTTATGCTCGCTTTCGATGCTTTGTTTTAAAAGTCATAAACAATTTTTATGGTTTTTTCTGTTTGCAGTTTAGTAGATTGTGATAATAGATAATTATGATATTATCATAATTTTCCTATTTAGAAATCATAAACATACAAAAGAAAAGCAAAACCGAAAAAAAAAAAAATGTAAAGAAATTTTGTATCAAATTTATAACTACCCACTATGAAGTGAGTATACGATTTTCTATAATGAAGTTATGTAGTTTTATAGCTATTTAGTTCTCAGTACATTTTCCCTGACTGGGATTTGGTTTGAGAGTGAGTGTGTGTGTGTGGTTTTCATGCGCGTGCAACAAAATTTTATCGGTCTTTGTTTGGATATTGACATTTGAGTGTTTGATTTATGTATAGCGCGCTGTCAATAGAAATATTTACCATAAGAAGAATATCTTTTGTTTTTGTGTGTTTATCATTTAATTTAACATTATCAGTGAGCACTCAAATCTGATTAGGTTCTTAACGTAGATGTCTGAGGAGTTTACCATGGCACACAAGAGGAAACTTAAACCTTGAAAGTGATTAATATATTTTTTATATTAAAAACATTTCTTCACTTCCCTATACGACTATAGAAATGTGGCAGGCCAAGCGTTTATATTTGAGGAGAATGTAAACTTTACTCTTGCGAAAGTGTCTTTTTTGTAAAAAAAAATTGCCTACTTAGGAGATTTTAGACTACTAAAAGTGTTTGCAAAACTTACAGGAAAATTATGAAAAACTTATTTTTATGGAACTTTATAAGTTCTTGAAAAATGGAAAAGCTTTAATCTTCATAGTTCCCACTTTTTTAAATGACGACGAAAATACATATATAAGTTAAAAAAGTTATATTGGACTTTGAATCCAGAGATCTGAGTTCAAATATCGGTAGAACCTTGCAACTAAAGTGCATAATTCACAAACATTTTTGTAGAAAATTAAATTAGAAAACTTGAAAATCCAAATATATACAGTGATGTGCAAACAACACAAACACACTTAACACAAAGCAACGATTAGTGGAAAATAATAGTTAATACTTGATTAAAGTGAAAATCCCTTCAACCTTGCTTTATCCATATTTCACTGTATAACATGATTTATAGCTATGGCCACAAATATTGCCGCAACATTGTATATGTACCTACACTCATATTCATTTGCTTGCCAAAATTTGAACATGTTGCTGGATTGTGCGCATTGTGTTGAGAGCACAAAAACTTCTGGATGCTGTGTGCGCTCTCTCTGTTCTCCTAAATCTCATATATTTGTTGTTTTGTTTATAAGCTGCCAAGAATGTTTATATGCTCAATATTTTTGCGGCAACATAGCATAGTATCTGCGTATGTAGTATGTAAATATATTTAGCTAATAAAAATCATTAAAACACCTGTTGATTTTTTGTATACATTTTTGATTTAGACACTTGTAGTGAACACACAAAAGATATGTGTAAATAGTTGAAAAAATAAAAAAAAAAAAAAGTAGCAGCAATAGAAAAACGTTTAATGTTTCATAGAAATATTTTAAGAATTTTCAAAGAAAGTATGTTAGACAAAGAAACCAATATCTGTTTCTCATGTTTCAGAATAAGTTGAATTTATTGGATAAATCGTAAATTGGTTTATATCTGATACAGAAGTCTTTTAAAATTTCCAGGTGTAAATCATTTTCAAAATTAAAATGATTTTTTTCCAGTGATTTCAAAAAATCAAGAAAATTTATATTTACTTATAGTACCACAAAAGACCAAAAAACCAGCACTATTCAAAAAAAATTCATGTGCATTCCAAAAACAAACAAAGAATTGCAGCGTTGTGAGAAAAATATCAGCAAAAATTTATAGCCCCTGTGTTGTTTAATCTGTGCTTTTTAAACGCTACCGTTTGCAAGGAAATAAGATTTAATTTCCCTAAAAATCAACGTCATTGTTTACATATGTTTTACAGACACTAATTATTTCTGAACAGCATATGTGCGTGTCAAAAATAATAGCTAAAAATAACAGCTACTAATTGGTGGTGTCTGCAAATATGTATATAACAAAATAAATAGATAAGCAATCAATTTATTAGTTTTTGTTTTTTCTGATACTAAATTTATATTTTCTCGATGATAGGCATCCGAAACTAATTAGTCATACAAAATACATAAATAATTTATGTGCGCCTTTTGCGTTTTATCGTTTATCACGCATACAATCGGAATAGAGTTGCCATCGAAAAAAAATATAATGGGAGAAAATACAAATACGTTTAGAATAATATGTTTCGGAAAGCCATTCATTTAGTGAAATAAATAAATTGCAATCGAAAAATAAAGTTATCAGTCTATCACTTTACTAGCACCTATTTTCAGAATTTGATTAAATTTAGACAAACACGGCACAAGCTTTTTGGGTTTTGGTAAATTTTGATTTATTTTATCTATATATATTATATATAGAGAGCGAGAGAAATAAATCTAAAATGAGGTATTTTTTTTACTATAATTGGCAACTCTAGTGACACGCACTCACTCTTTATTTCTCTCTTTCTGACTCTGTAATTGACAGTTTCTTCCCGCGCCTCTTTTTTTTAATGAGAAATCTTAATTGAATTAATTTGGTTGAACATTCTTGATGTCTTGATACTGTTTAGATTTACTGATGAGCGCTAATGAGCCGTGAAGGATTTGGGCAGGTCGAAAGCTAATACGATATGAAAATGAATGTGCTTTAGTTCTCAGTATAAAAGATTATGGTATTATTTTCTAAATTTTGAAAGGTATTTTTGCAAAAGATAAAGATTATTGAGCTTACTGATGAGGCATGAAAAATGCAGGGAAGTAGACTAAAATTTTTTTTAAAAATGCTGTGATAGTTAATAAAAAATTAAATTTTGATTTGAAGTGAACGCAAATTTAAAGAAAATCGAATTGGAGATAACCTGAAAAATTAATCTCTACACCAAATTTGTTACTTATAGTTAACAAATGGATAGTGAAATCTAAATTCTGAAATCATCATAAATAAGTTTTATTTTTATTTCATTTTTGAATCTATATACTTTGTGCCAGTATAGTTTTTTATGTTTTATTGTTTTTTTTTCTTTTTTTTTGCTGGACATTGAGCAGCGTATACAGAAACGTCACAGCATTATCATTTTTATTTTTAAAATATTCACAGTCAGCTTTTTAGCATTTTTCAATCGCTAGAAACTGCAGCTGTGTTTATTTTATATATTTTTTAAAAACAAATTATTACAAATATATATTAACAGGTGTATTAATTTTTATCAGTGATATCTCAACAGGGTTCTATGGTGTAATGGTTAGCACTCTGGACTTTGAATCCAGCGATCCGAGTTCAAATCTCGGTAGAACCTGTAACTCATATAAATTTTTTATGTACGCAGATAAATTGATAATCTAAAGTTAATAAAATTAAAAATAATATAAAAATATATTATATATCTGCAAATTAATAAAATACTTATAATCACATATAAATATATTCATTAGTGAAGGTTTTTGATAAGAAATTATTAATGATTCAATTCAAAAACGTAATTGATGATCACAGATATTCGATTATATTGATGAATTTTTTTTTTTTTTTTTAGTGAAACTTCTTTAGCGAGGGTAAATAGAAAATTTTGCAACGGAAATTGCATTGTTATTGCACTCATATGAAACTAATAAAAACAAAGTTATGCTGTTGTTAGTGTTTAGCGAACAAGGTCATATGAGATCGGCTACGTACAATTATACAGAGAGTCGACTTCTCGCAGTTTTATCTCATGTGCTTTAGTGAGAGAGCTTGATTGCATATAGCTGCTTTGCTCTCTTGTATTATCTACGTGTACTACGTTGTGTTTGCGCTGATAAGTGTAAAGAGTATCAACAGAAAAAAGCTTCTGAAAATAGAAAGACGATGGGTGCGAAAGCTTAAACAACAGAGTCGACCTAGATGTCGCTGCTTGATTGCATTTAGCTGAGCTTTCCTCTCTTGTATTATGTACGTGTACTACGACGTGTTTGTGCCGATAAGTGTAGAGAGTATCAACGGAAAACAGTAACAATAAAATAGAGAGAAGAAGACTTCAAAAACTTCAATAGAACTGGTTATAAATGTTTTCGAATAATTTTCAAATAAACAACAAAGTTTTTCTTCTACTGTGAGTGCCTGCAGACAAGGCCGTATTTAGTGGGAGGTTTTGGGGGTTCTCATTCCTCCCCCCCCCCCCCCCCCCCCCGAAATCTGGAAACTTTATTCTAATTTTAGAGATTAATTGCCAATGGATGGAAAAAAAGTCAAAATAAAATCTATTTAACGATATTTTTTACTTCCATCGGTTTTTTTTTCTAAAAAGTCATATATAAAAAAAATAAATTGGAAATCTTAGTTACACTATGCGATCAAATCCAATTTGTTTTCTTCGACATGAGGTTTGACTACGGATTCAAAAAGAGAAGGTGATACTGAGCACTCCTGCATTCATAGTTTTTTCTTGGTCAGTAACTGTTTTTGATTTAAAGTTTCGTCCTGAATCAGTTTGAAAAGTTTAAAAATTAATAAAAATAGAAAAAATTATCGGATCCTTGTAAAATTTGACTTGCTTGAACCCCATTTTTTCCTAAAACGTGATGTGATGGGAAGTTTTTGACCTCAGATTCGTGTTCAACGTGAACAATTCTTTCGCAAAAACTCCATCTTATTAGCCTAACCCATGCAGTTTAGGAGGCAATCTCAAAATATAATTAATTGTTTAACGCATTATTGGTCAGAGCACCACGAAAGATCTCAATCTCATTCGGGTTCCTTATCATTGATAATGGCTCAAATTCCCAATGATGATCATTTGAAAAAAATGAACCTCTACTATTTTTGGTAATTTTTGTGGGGTTGAGTACATCATCAGTAGTGGGAAATCAATGAGTTAATGAAATTATGTTCTTCACGATAAAAAAATGCATTAGAATGCACATTGAATATTTGTTTGAAAAAATTTAATTTGATTATTCTGTGAATTTTTTGTCACTTTTGGCCATTTTTTTGAGGTTAAGATTAAAAAAAATCGGAAAATGTTTCCTAAAATTTAATTTATTGTATTTAAAAATCAGTTTGATAAAAAATATTTATGAATATTTTCTTCGAATGAAACCCCGCCCCGCCTGAAAAAAATTTCTGGCTACGGCCCTGCCTGCAGACACATAATTTTTTTTTTTTTTGGAATATGTATTTGGAGAGTTTGACTCGGAATACAATTTTCTACCTTTTTTCAGAAAATGAATTTTTATTATTTTTTATACATGAATTTATAATTTTTTCTATCAAAAATTGAAAACAATGAGAAATTTGTCTAAATCTTCAATACTTCCCGTCTTCACCCATCCATAGACTTAATATGCTCGTTTCTCTTGTGTATCTAGGTACAAGGTGGCGTCTATGCATAAGTAAATAGTACATAAAATATTTATTTACTAAGTAAGAGCATAAAGAAACAAAGTTCTTTAATTAAAATTGAAGTGCATTTAAAACAGAATTAAATTTTAAACGAGATCATAAATACATACAATGATTTTTTAATCAAAATGTTTTCGCAACTCTTCCTTTCTCTCTTTCGCTCTCTTTTTCTACGTATCAAATGCCATTTACAGCATAATACGCTCTCCCAGAGTAAACAAAAACTCATAACTCAACTCTGTTTTTGTTTTGGTACACGCATGCATGTGTGTGTGTGTGTGTGACTATGAGCTCATGTGCTTTTTATGTTGTGTCGGTGTTTTGCTATGCTGCTCAGTGTGTAAATCAAGAGAATCCTTCATAAATTCATGTTAATTAAAAGCTAGAGTTTATTTTTTATGTATGTATGTGTGTGTGTGTTGGTTGTGTGTATATTTATGTTGCATGCATGAAATTTCAAGACTGCAACAACAACAATGTAAGCATTATATTACAAAAACAACAAATGCCTATTAAGCGAAAACAGCGAAGAGTAATGATAAGAGAGGGGAGAGAATCAAAAAACCGAAATAGAAGTAGAGAGGTATGCTTTGTATGTATGGTTCAAAGATATTTCATTGCGTTGTCAGTTGGAAACAAATGCTAATAAAAATAATGCCTACTGAAAGCGGCAAAGATATGAGCCACGCAAACAAAAACAACGACTACAAACAAAAGCAATAATCGTAATAACAACAACAGCAAGCCACATTTAGCAACAATATGAGTAAGCTTCCGTGGTATGCAACTGCACCAGCAACACCAACGGAAACGGAAACAAAAGTAGTGGCAAAAATGCACTGCATTAGCAAAATTACACTTTAAGAGTATAAATGCGTATAGATTTACGCCAGTCTGAGTAGAAGAAGTGTACTAGAAATAGGGTAAAAATAGAATGGAAGTGTAAAATATTTTCCATAGCGTAAATCAGCTTATTTATGATTTTTGTACGTATGTAGCATGAATGTCTCGTTATGCGCTTGCCAATATTTGCATGTTTGCATTACTAAGTGCTTTTCTAGATGTATGTATGTGTTTGTGTGACTGCGGGGGTATTATGTAAAAATCCCTTTTAGCGGAACATTTCAAAAGATATTAATTTACAACTGCAAGCACACACAATTTTAGCTCGGAAAAAAACCATGCAAACGCACGCATACTGCTCATGATTTATGCATATATTAAGTAGTAAATTTGATAAGTTGAGATAATAATGAGAGAAAAATAAGTAAAGTTTTAAATAAACTAGCAACCAAATGAGCAAATGATAAACTTAGCTGGAATTTATGTGCTATGTTGAAATGCAAGTAAATCATGTATAAAACTAAGCAATGAAATTTATAGTCCCAATATTTTCGGCATAAAAATTTAATATTTTACAAAAGAAAATATGAAAACATATGCTCATAGGTGTGGGGGTGTGTGTGTAAATAGTTTCATTTTTTATTTAAAAGAAAATTTATATTCACCGAATAAATCATGAAGTATGAAAACGAAGGAATGTGGTAAAGCAAAAAGTCGCCAAAAATCGTAATAAATTTAATTTTTTACTATTTACAATTTAATTGCTCTTTTTATTTTACTTGTACTTTAACAACAACAATAATTTATGAGTGTGCGTTGCTTACTTTTTGATAGAGAAAACAAAAGCCAAAGAATGCAATAAAATTGTAATTAAATGCAAAATGCACTTGAAGTATAACAATTAAATAAATGCATTGTTAAATTACAGACGTTTAGAATAATTAATTATTAGTAATCAATTTTATTTGCATATGTATACATGCATATTGAAAAATGTATTGAAATGAAATTAATTTATATATGTGCCCATTACCTTTAAATTAACTTTAAATAAAATAAGACACATTGCACTAAATTGTATTTAAGGATTTTGTTGTTGTTGTAATTTTCATAAAGCAACGTCATCACTTTCAGCTTACTTGTAGTACATATGACAGGCTGAGAGGAAAAGCGGGCTAAAATTTATATAAGAGCAAAAGTGAAATTCAGTGCAAGAATGGCATAAGTAATACGGTTTAGAGTGAAAATGAAACGCCTTAAAAGTAAGAACAAAAATGGTATAACAATTCTTTCAGAGCAAGAATAGCATAGTTTTTTATTCCGTTTTCGCTCTGAACACATTTCGTTTCACTTTTGCTCTGAACATATTCCGTTTTGCTTTTGCTTTTAAGTAAAATTATTCCATTTTTTTCTGAACGTAGAAGTTATACTACTTTTCCTCTCAGCCTCTCAAATGAGGACGATTCGGTTTTATATCACTTTCGAATGACAAATGACAGGCTGAGAGGAAAAGCGGGCTAAAATTTATATAAGAGCAAAAGTGAAATAATTTAGTATGTCAGTGCAAGAATGGCATAAGTAATACGGTTTAGAGTGAAAATGAAACGCCTTAAAAGTAAGAACGAAAATGGTATTACAATTCTTTCAGAGCAAGAACAGGATAGTTTTTGATTCCGTTTTCGCTCCGTACATATTTCGTTTCACTTTTGCTCTGAACATATTTCGTTTTGCTTTTGCTCTTAAGTAAAATTATTCCACTTTTTTCTGAAAGTAGAAGTTATACCACTTTTCCTCTCAGCCTCTCATATATGCCTGCCTGCTTCTTGTTTTTGCAATATTTGTAAACAAACTCATTCAACGGTTTATGATTTCGCAATAAAGAAAGCTCAATAACAATTTCTAACATTGTCAGCTCCCTTCTCAAGTTCAACTTTCTTGCATATTTGTTGTTATTCCATCCATCAAAAGTAGTAGGCTTTTGGATTCGGATCTCTCTTTCTCTTTCTCTCAAAGGAAATAACAATTTTGAGTTAAATGTATAAAGGAAAAAAACCAACAACAATTTTGTTTGCTCCTCAAAGATAAGAGAATTTTACAAAAAAGTATTTTTATTGGCTTTTTCTTCATTTAGGAGAATCAACCAAGTGAATTTGCTTATGTACCTATATGTAAAAAAAATAATCTCATATTTTAGTACTTAGTATATCAAAAAATATTTACCTATAAATTTTAATACTTAATTAAATGTTTAACCCTCTGGGAGCGCATTCACATGTAAATCATTTTTTCACTTTCTAGAGCACACAAGCTCACACACACAAACAAAAACAAAAGCACTCAACTGAGTTCACAGAGTTCACTTTCAATACAATAAGTAAATCAGAACAGCGCGCTCTGTTTGCCTTTCTCTTTCTCTCTCTAGTGCACTCTACTCTACTAGTAGAACAACAAAATTTTAAACTCATAAAAATGTCATAAAATAAAAATGAACTAAAATGAAATTGCCAAAATTGGCGGTAATCATAAAAATTATGAATTATGCGCCATATGATGATGACAATATTGTTGAGAAATTTATCAACAAAAAAACAGCAACCAAAACAAACTTGCTATAAAAATTTTGTTTTTTTCTGATTTTATTTTTGGCGGGTATGCACATGCATGATTTTATATTTTTTATTGCTATTACTTTTTCAACAACAACAACAACAACAAAACATAAACAAATCATTGGCGGCTCATTTAAATGTTGTAAAAAAGCCTTTTTTTTTTTGAAAGAAATTTAATTTATTGCAAATTAAATGAATTGCGCACATTGTTGAAGAGGAATGTAGCAAGGTGGTGGAGGCTGGAAAAATCATATTTTGTTGAGCTATTGAATTGTTTTTGTTTACATTTTTCTTTCACACGTACACTTTTGGTTTCCATTTTGATTTAATTCTCAAATCACTGTTACTCTTTTTTTTTTTTTTTTTGTTAATTGCGGGTAAATTATTTTCTGCTTGTAATAAAGGTGAACATTGAGGGTGTTTATATAAATTAATGTTGTTTGCTGTGTTTGTGTACTTACCTGGTAGTTTTAGGCACTTGTAAATAGCTAAAATTACTTATTTATATTAATTGGAATGAAAATGAAATGAACCTGACCACTTAAAATATTGTATTTCAACAAACCCGGAGGTATATAAATAAAAGTATGATGTATGGGATGGAGAGAAAAAGTCAGCAAATGTCAAATAAATAGAACAAAGAGAGAGTGAGAAAGGCAATGAGAGAGAGCAAACTCATTAGAAGAGTAAAGATTGGTGTAGTGGGAATATTAAGAGAATTTTACTACCGTATTATAACGTTATTAACTGTACCATAAAATTCTTTAAAAACTTTAAAAATTACCCAAAAACTAAGCTAGAGGTCTCCAACTGAAGTGCAGTATATTTAAAAAATCTTAAACAATATTTAAATATTTTTTAAAACTAAAAGAAGCATGCCATACTTAATTAATTTTCGCAATGAAGCTGAAAGAAAAATACTTTCATCCATTCATGTTTCTATCTTTATAACAATTTTTACGTAAAATTAATTTTTTGCTTTTCCCTATGGATATTATACCACGTGCTTATTTTCCACGCACTCAGCCAAAGAAAAAATAAAAGTTGCTTGCTTAATTTTCATATCTTAATTTAATAGACGCCAGCCAGCATAGAAATACAGAAGCTTTTTAGCTTCTTCTTCGACTACAGCGATACAAAACTAAGGCAGAAAGGGGGGAGGGGAAATAACAATAGAAATTCAACACACACAGAAAGGATCATAATAATAAGGCACGAGCCTAAGGTGTGGGCATGGACAATGTTATTTTTAACGCAAACTTCTTATATGATATGATACAAAACACATACAGACATACCCAAGTAAATTGCTCGCATGGCCGTTTGCTTTTTATGTACATACAAACTCGTGGTATGTCCATGTTTTTATATGTTTGCTTTGTTTACTTGCTTTCCTTGGGTATTATCCATAAAAATGTGTTTATTGCGCTCGTGTCAACTCAGCTTCCTTATTGTTTATAGTTTTAAAAAAGATTTATGCGTGTTATTTTAGGCCACTGATGTTAACTTTTCCATCAAACAATAACAATTGACCAAAAAAGATTATTACTGTGAGTTGTTCTTTTTTTGCATTGTTGAAATTTATGTTAACCAGAAACTATAAAATATTGAAATTTATAGTGAATTTTGTTGATATTCTATGGGGTGTTTTAAACTGACTTTTAAATTGAAATCTAATTAGAATTTGTTTCTCTAGTTAGCTACTTTTTTGACATTTAATGTGAACCTTAAAGTATGCGATAATACATTTCTAAACTTCGAATGAATGATTCGATCCTTTGGCTTTACAAATTCAGAATAAGAATTTATAAATTTAATTTTAAACAGTGATAAATTCCAAGCAACAAAGTCATTTAAATTCCTTCATAGTTTTATACGCTTTCACAACGAAATTTCTTTTGACAATACATTAACATATTTGCCAGAATTTATGCAGCATACAGAAAGAAACACAAAAATGTTTTGCATTAAATTTTTATGCTTATCGAAATTTTATTTCAAGTAATTTTTGTTGTTTTTTTATAGCAAAAACAAAACTGTAGCTAATAAAATAATAAAATTTACGAGCATTACAAGATTTTGTTAGCAGCAGCAATTAAAGTGCCGGAGTTTTGTGTCTGCAACTGCAATTCTAGCATCAAATGTCACAACGAAATTTTTAAGCTATTCATGTGTATACACAAAATTTTAGTACCACGATGATAATGCAAGCTATTAAATTTTGTGTCATTTGGTGTAATTTGTAATCTGTCATGTCTGGTTTGATTTTACTTAAGTGCACTAATTCAATTATAATCCATTTTTGTTTGGCATAAATGAAACAAGCTGCTTAATAAACTTTAAGCATAAGAATTTCCTCACATTTAACATTTCTTGTCTGCATGTATTCTTCTTTAAACTAAATGAATTAAAATTGACAGTCTGTCATTTGATGCTTTCTACTGTCACTCAAAATGACACATTTGCTTCATGTGTTGTGCTTCATGAAAATTGATATGTGTGCATTGTGCGTGTAAATATGAGTGACATGCGAAGGCGTAAGTACGGACACTTTGGCTATAGAGAGGTTAATAAAAGCATTATATTGTTCAAAAGGTGGAAATGGTGAATGTAAAGTTCACAACAATACATGAAAAGATATGTTGAAGTATGATTGCATTTGTTCTTTACTGAGCATACATGACATATGAGCAATTTTGGATTACACTTGAGGAGTTAATCAAATTATTGAGAAAGAGAGAGAGGGAGTCAATAATGGGAAATGTAAACTTCACTAAATATAAGTCAAGCAAAGAAATAATGTGAAAGTGATGGAGAGAGAATAAGGTATGGATAGGCAATACGAAGCAAATGAATACAAGTTGGTAAAAAATTTTAAAATTCTTGCAAAAAATTAAAAAAAAACCAAGAAAAATGTATAGAACTAATAAATGTCGAAATGGAAATCAGTTTTCCTGCTTTTATGGCTCAAATAAAATAGATTAAAAAAAGCTTGTTGTTGTGAACTTATTCGTTGTATTGTTAGTCCCCTTTTACATTTATCAAGTCTTGAAATCAAGTTTTTTCAAGCATTCCTTTTTATTCTTGCCCTTTGCTTTTATATTGATCTAGTTTTGTTGAAATCAAGAGCGTGTAAATGCAAATTACACAATATGACAGAGAGCTGAGAACAAATGCACAAGAGAAATGACAAAAGCATAAAAAGCATATAAAAAAGTTGAACTCTCTCTCTTCTTAACTCCCTCGCCTATAAAAATAAAAAAAGGATTGACAAATGTAAAAGGGGACTTAAAATACATAGTTTATTGAGCTTGAGTACACAAAACTTTTCTGATTAAATACAATGCCTTTACAAGATATGCATTGACACTCTTGTATTGATATTTATGAACTAGAGCAGACAGCAAGAGATGGAACCCTGAATCAATTAACTTAATAATTTTTTTTTTCTAATTCACATCTGTTAGGAATAAGCTCTCATTATTCCTAGGCGTTTCGTTTTCTTTGAAACACCCTAAAGAGAAGGTCCTGGTGAAATGAGTTTCCTCAGTTAGCTCACGGTATGAGTAAATTACAAAAACAGATAAAATGCAAATAGCTCTATCTCTATAGAGGTGTCTCTCTTGCTTAACCTGTTGCATGGCATGAAAGTGCTACTCCAAATAACTAAGAGAAGAGAGTTGTGTAAATTAAAATACGTGAGAAGTTTGTATGTATATGAGAGAGCACTTCGGATTCATTCGGTATGTTTCACTCAATTTACTCACACATGTACAACATACACATAAACTGAAAACAAAAAACGTATGTGTATTTAGTCATGGCAGAATTAATTGTTGGTGTTTAAAATGTGGAGCTCGATCATACTACACAAGCAGAGACGTCACCATAGACTCTCTCCCTCTCTCACTCAGTGCGATTTCATGTGCTCTATGATAATGTATTAAATGCCGAAATCAGCTGACGTAAGCACAGGCGCTTGACAGCAGCCGTTTACGTCAGCTGATTTGAATTATGTACCTAAGAATCAGAGATGCCCACTAATTTTTTCCTTCTCCACGATTTTCGATCAAATTCCCCGCATCGGTATGATTTCATATTATAGTAGCACGACACGCACTTTCCATATAAACATTTTACAAAAACGAAAATTATCTTAAAATTGATCTCGGTAAGTGTTATTTTAGAGGAACCCTCGGTCTTTCTCGGTCCAAAACTTTTTTTACAGGACTCGTAGAAATCTACTTTTTGAATCCATAATTCTTTTGACACATCGGAGATTTCATTTCAAATCAATCGGGCTCAAACTTGCACAAAGTCATATTGGGTCATAGTTACCACACAAAATTTGAACGAGATGAGGTGTGTCGAGATACTGGACGTTCATTTTAATAGACAAGCCTCAGCCCACTTTTGACATCAAAGTTATCAAAGGAAAAGACGTGGGCTTTCTTTTGGCTCAAATAAAAAATGGCAAAAACCTTGTTTTAAGAAAAAAGGGTTCAAAGTTTTGACTGTCGGTTTTTAACAGATAAAATATACTTTTTCTTCATTATGATGGCTGACCGTAATTTATTTGTTTACAGATTAGTCATCAGAGATTAAGAGTTATTTATCAAGAGGTACTGGAGGAAGACGTAGCTAAGCCTTTCTGAACGGCCGAAAGGGAAGTCGAAGCGCCGTGCGACTGTTTTGGCCTGACTGACACTCCGCGCTATAATCATCTATATCTACGAAATCACTCCGAGCTTCTCTCTGAAATTTTTTCAAAATACTTTCGAAATAGAATACTTTCAAACAGCATATTTTTTAAAAAATCGATTTCTCCAAACCAATAAAATGCAAGGCCCACTTAAGAAAAGATGAAGATTTTAAGACCGAAAATATGAAGTAAGGCATAAGTTAAACGTTTTACATTACATCAAATTTGACAAAAAAGCTGAACGACTTAAAATTCCCCGTAAAAAACCGCTCATTCCCCGATTTCCCGCAAGTTGGCATCGCTGCTAAGAATATAAGTTATACATCAAATCTCTATGTATGACAATACATTTGTGAGTTTTAGGTATATGGCCTTCAGTTGGCTTAACTGTTTGCACATCAAATCTCCTCCGTACCTTACATATTCTTAAATTTATTTTATTTCATTTAATTTTTCATTAAATTTAAACATAAGTTAAACGTTCCTAATAAGAATTTCATTACAATAACTTTTCATTTCAGTGCGTGTCAGCAGTTTATCGAAACTTAAATTGTTTGCAATGTGTTCCAATATTTCCAAACTCACACTCCTACCGACGCTACTTTTTTGTACTTACCTTTGCTTCTCAATTTCCCCTTACTCTTATTTCTCTTCCTTCTTATCCTGCTCGCGTCTACCCTGACTCTTCTTCTTCTTTTCTCCCCTATCAGCAACACAAATTCCATAGCAATCTTACTAAATAATTTGCATTTCTATCTGTAATCTCGTTAAAGGCAGCCGTAAACTACTGACACAAATATCACAAAATACTTTCGAGCATAATAATAGAAAATAGAAAATAAAACAAAAAAAAAAAAAAAGGTAAAGGCAACAAAAACAACACTAACTATCTACTCATCGACTCTATACATACATATTTATAGATCCACCTAACCCACTGCCTACCTAACTCTAGCTAAAGCTATTAACATGAAAATAGAAACTCCACGATTAAAGCATCATTTTTATGCAGTTTATATGCAACATGCTTCCCTTGAGAGCGAGTGAGTGTGTGTATGTAAATTTCTTTATGTACGTGTATATGTGTGCATGTGAATACTTACAAATTCAAATCAAATATTTAACAAACTTTAGCTCGCTCGCGCGCTCGTCCGCATGCTATAGGGATTTCAATGACAATATCCTTTGATTGGTTCGGAAACAACAATGCAGAATGAAAGGTACAGAGAAGGGAGCAGAAGCCTGCAAAAAAAAAAAAGAAACTGGCACAAATCCATATACACTCACGTATATTTAGAAGCAGTTCACACAAAATGAAATGCATGCAATGGCATGAATAAATGGGATCAAAAGGCATTTACATAGTAGTCGCTGATGTGTAGCGGAAAAACAGACAAAGAAAAAAATAAAACAAACAGAATTAAATACATTCGCGCACACACACACACGCACGCACACACATACCATATAATGGAAAAGTGTTAAGCACATTGTTTGAGGTTGAGGCAGCGCGAAACTATGGCGGCTTCAATGGATGAAGGCATACACCACTGGGGCAAAACAGAGGAGAGGGATCAAGCTGCGCTAAAAGAATAGAAATATGAAATGTTAGCATTGTGCTTAAGTGCATCAACGCACAGATAGATGGATGAAAAACTGAATGAAAAAAATAAAAATAATAATGCCGTTATCATAGCAGCTTAAGGCTAAAGTGTGCTGGTGTGAAAGAGGAAGTAATTTTGATTCTGCTTCTGTTCCTCATAATCACTGTGAGTGTATATATAAAAATAAAATTATAATTTTTTCAAACTTATTGAAAGTCTATTATATAAAAAATACATTTTGCTTATGCTTTGCTCAGCAATTTACTTGATGGACAAAAAATGTTCCCGCGAGGACTTAAAAAAAAGAAAGTAGGAGCTTTAAAAGGCTGAAATAGTGGCTTATTTATATCCCTTTTTATACATCATGACGTATGAGCAACAATTTTAATTTCTGATAAGAGCGGACACTAATTCCAGCTGGTGACTTAAAGTTAATGGCTTACAACAATATGCTACATGTTTTTTAAAATGTCTGTGGTGGAGACAGGAAGGTAGTTTTTGAAGAAGAGCGGATGCTTCGAGCATAATCACTTCATGCTTTTCATTATAGATTTAACAGCAGATTCTTCTATTGATCTGTTAGGCTTGCTCCAAGCTTATCAGTTGTTTGATGAGCTCGGGTGTCTATAGGCACTAGGTTGGTTTCCAACCACTATGTTTAACTTCGTTCATAGAATTTTTCAATCTCCTTGTTTGTTACATAAACTAAAATTGTGTTTGTAATGTTTTGTTCATATCTTCTTTCGTTTTGGAGATATTTACGTATAATTAAATTAAAAAATTTGGTTTTTTCAGTTTTTTTTTCCAAAAACAATGCAAAATAATAATAGAAACCCAAATTTTACTTTTTGGCACAGACTCACGACAACAAGATCTTGAATATGTTTCTTACTGTAAACCTCTCCGCTGAAAAAGTGTAACAATGTGTACTAACTTGTTTGCGTATTATTTCATTTTTTCAATTTATTGTGATTAGTTTGCTCGAGTTCTAGTAAAATAAGGAAACTTAATATGAATTATGTTTTCTTTTAACTCCATTGGAATTTAAGAAAGGTAACTAAAAAATATGTGGCCTTTGACACCGAAGAGGTTCAACTTGTAGTATTCCTCAAATTTTCATTCCATTCTAACTTTTTATTTTTAATTCTCATATTTTTAGTAATATCTTGATAATTCCATTAAAAAGCTTATATTCTTTTAAACTTTGCTGCTAGTTTCTCTAAAACGCAAGAAGCGCATCTGCACTTAATTTTTATACCACATGACGTATGAGTAACATTTAATTTCTAACAAATTTAATAATGACTTTAAAATTGAGATACGGACAAAACAACAACAACAACAACAGAAAGAAAGAACTGATAAACTTTAGCTTATAATGCAAAAAGTAAACATTTACCCTCAGATATACTTTACAAATTTGTCCTTACAACTTGCAGCTGCAGCGACAGCAACAAAACAATATTGCAATTAACTTTGACAAAAGCGAACAATGCGAAAAAGATAAGCATAGCAGAAGCTAAAAAAAAAAAAAAACTTTTCGACGGTATCGTTTTCCAATTTTGATTGCTTGCGGTTGACATGCTTATTTATGCTCTTTAGCTTTTACTTAGAAGCACACAATTTTGGCATGTCATTGTCGGAGATGAAAACAAATTTTGAACAAATTTTACCAGTAACTGCAATTGTAGCCAAGTAATTTACGCAGTACATGGAACATGCAACAAAACACAAGGATAATTTCGAACGTTAGAAACTCGTGAATGTTGAAAATTTGAACGTTGAACAAATTTGATAGCTCAAGAGTTTCGACGGAGACTCACATATACATGCATAGAAAATTGTTATTGTAGACGCATTTTGCTGCAAATTTTTACTGGTATCTGCTGTTGTAGTTGTTCACAAATAAACTAGGTCGGGGTTTGGTTGATTTCTACTACATCGTCATCATCTTCTAATGTTGCTACCATTGCTGCTATTTCTCTTGCTTCTTCCTTCTTCTCATACTCTGTTTAGTGTAATATCAAGTGTGCTGACAATAATTGTTGAAATGCATTTATGAACAGCAAACAGAAACAGCAGCAGCAACAACTATTAGCATTGGTAGCAGCCTCGTTGACGGCAATAATAAGCGTGATAAAATGTGACAGTGTTTATTAGTAGCAGTCATCGTAACTACGAATAGTTGAAAGAAGTGAAATATATGTGTGCACAACTAATAGCAGCAGCAGCTACAGCAATTATTGTTGGTATTTTGTTGTTTTATTTTACTTCAAAATGACAATGATAGTGACCTGGTTTTGGTGAATGTATGTAACTTGTGATTATGTGTGTTTGGTAATTTGTTTTTAAATGCTGTGTCAATTAAAATGGCATTTGCCAAAGACGAAGATATGTATTAGTAAAAAAAAAAAACAGTAAAAAAAGTAGCTACTGAAAATAGTAGTAAATAGGTATTTGCAAGAGTTTAAAAATATATTTTTATATGCATGTCTAATATAAACTCTTCAGCAAAAACTCTTCTTAAAACCAAGGATTAAACTTGCTGTTGCTTATTGCTTAAAATTGCTTACGTGTCCGTTGAAAGTAATATGCAATAGAATTAACTATGAACCGGCTGACTCTTCTGCTACTATTTTGGCTGTAGCTAC
Organism: Toxonevra muliebris; assembly: GCA_963691655.1. Lineage (NCBI taxonomy): Eukaryota > Metazoa > Arthropoda > Insecta > Diptera > Pallopteridae > Toxonevra > Toxonevra muliebris. The sequence goes on from OY829329.1 coordinate 3,321,204, forward strand.
TACTAATGCCTTTTCTATTGCCGCTTCTATCGTTACTACTGCTTCGTCGAGTCCCTCGCTTTGTGCCTTTTCTTAATGCATCCTTGGGGATTGCAGTTTATTGACAAATAAACAAACTAACAAAAAAAACCCAAAAAACTAAAATTAAAACAAAAATAGAAATAATAATATGTATGTAGTATCTAGTACCAGAAGCAAATAAAATAACAACAACGAAATCAACAGCAGCACAAATATCTCCATCCAGCAATGAAAGTGGCAGGCAAACACTTATTTTCACTTTATATATTAAATGAAAGACATTTGTGTGTATCTTTGCGAGTGTGTGCGTGTGTGTGTCTAAAGAAATTAAAAGCACGCCTCATATACTACAAAAATCTCACATTCATACACAAGAGGACAAATAAAAGTTGCCACGCGATGATTTTTTAGGGCAGAAAAAAAAAGTTTTTGTAAAAAAAAAAAAAAATATGGAAACCAAACAAATTTCGTTTTATTTCCTTAAAATAAATCTTTTATTTATGTTTTCTCCATTAAGCAAGTAAACATCAAGTGTCCTATTTTTCTATCGTTGACTGTATTTTCACATACTATTTTTTAATAGTACTTAGTTGAATAAAATCATCAACATTATGGTACATACTCTTTCTTGCTTACTCTCCTGCTTTTTACACACATGCAAGTGCACTAACAGATCTAAAGAAAGACAGAGAGAGAGAGGGGGGGGGGGGCGGTTTGGGTATAAAATTGTCTCTGCCTTATCAGAGAAATATTTCAGCCATTATGAACGTTGCTTCTGAATTAAAATCTAAAACATTCTGAAATCATTTGAGGAAGTTGGAGAAGTTTTGTTTTTTTTTTTTTAATTTAACTGATTGCGAATTGATTTTCATTATTTTGAAATATTTGGAAATTATTTTAAACATTTTTTGAGATGTTATAAAATTTTATACCAAATAAAATTCTGAAAGAAATTTTTATAAAATTTCGATTTGATTTGAAACATTCTGGAATGAATTTGGAATACTTTAACTCCGATTTGCAATATTCTGAAATTAATTAACTATATTTCAAGTATAGTACAAATACAATTGGCGAATTTAACGCAACAGCGATGTTTAAAAATCAAATTAATGAAAGTATAAAGGTAATTAATTTCAAAACTCTAATTTTTTTTTGCAGAAAACTTGAATAAAATATAAAAACTTACTCATCGAATAAATAAAAATAAATTTACGGGCAAGTATATGCTTTAACCTATCGAAAATGGGTTTTTCGGCTCTAAGTCCAGATTTTGAGGGTCAATTCAAAATTCTGAGTATGCAATTTTTTTCTGCTTGACTATACCTACAATTTGAGCTATGTCCCGAGGAAAGTATATTTTCACTGTCACACAGTGTTATTCTTTTTTGACGATGCCTTTGTTTGTTTTCTTTCTTTCCCAATGGTGTGCGATCTCACATTCTGAAACAAATTTAAAATATTCCGAAATTATAGTGATATCTTCTGAACTCAATCTGAATTGAAAGAGCAAGAATGAGTAAACCCGCTCCCCCCTTCTGCCACCACTGGATCTTCTTCTATTGCACATGTGTCTACGTACTTAAAGCAAATCACGCAATATTCCTAAGTAATTATCAAGAACTGCGCTGTGTTTAACTTTAATTCCCCATGAGATTAAAAATATACAAAAAAAGAAAAAAAAAGAAAACAAATTAAAGCAAAAATAAATATTTTTCTTAAGCTAAATGATAAGTTTTATTAAAAAATATAAATAGCTACAAGCAACAAAAGCACATAATCTTTTTTCGTTTAATGTAACAAAAGTGTTTTTGTTATTTTCCAATAGATTAAGTTTACTGTGCAGTGTCAAAACGAAGTAAGTCATACTCTCTCACATACTGTAACTTATTTCCTTTTGATGATGCTTTATGGCAAACATTCCCATTCACTGTTTCTCTCTCTCATTTCATGGTTTCTTAATAGTTTTCAATTGTTATATACCAATAGATGGCAGATTTTTTGCTCTCTTTTTTTTTGCCTGTCTCTCCCTCTCTCGTGCTTGTCATTAATGAACGTATTTAGTTTTCAAGTATTCATAAGTTTTTCTTTTAAAAATTCAAGCAAGTGTCAATTTCAGGTTTAAGTGTTTAATATTCATTATATATTTTGATAACTTTTTTTTTATTCATTGAAGAAAGTGTTCGTCCATCAAATTCGTATGCTTTTCACTGAAGAAAATGTTTATCTTTCATAAACGTATTGTGTTTGCTTATATAATATGTTTTTCTAAATACTTAAACTATATGATTGATGATGTGTAAGACCAGAAAGAGATTTAATGATGTGTAAATTTTTGATAATTTACAAATATATAGTTAGATAGATATTTCTTGTATATGGGGCGTTTCACGTCAAGTCAGCAGCAATTCACACCATATGTCTCCGATATTCTTCAAATTTGGAGGGTCGAAAGAGAAACGTGAATAATAAAGAAATGCAAAATTTCAGTTGTTTTTATACATTTTTGCGAATTTTACAGTACAAAAACACAAAAAATATGTTTTTTTTATTTTTGATTTTTTCAAAACTGAGACAAGGAAAAATTTTGAAAAATTTCACACAAAAAAAAATTTTTACTCAAAAATTAACAACAAAAATAAATTTTTTTTAAACAAATTGATTTTTTAAAAAAATGCCATTAACATGATACCATGATAGTTTAGTGGAAGCGTTCTCCTTCAACGCTGAACAATTAATTTATATTCTGCGCTTGTGCAAATCACTTTGAAATTTTTGTCGAAGATAGATATTTAAAAAAGCCAATACTTTAGGAGTTGTGATGAAAAAAGTTTGAAAAATGGGGTTTATCTTCATTTTGTAGAAATGTGGGGTTAGGGGGGTAGATGGAGGGTCAGTTACCTAAGATGAAATATTTCCTATACTTTTCTGTACAATTCGTCCTTAGACACTAAAAACGAAATCCGGAGTTTTGACGCTCAAATTTTCATGGGTATGTGGCATACCCCGACAACTTGGTCATAACACGAAAACTATATAAAAATGGGTTGTATGGAAAAAAGCACACTTCAATAGAAACGCTGAGACACGTATATCATATTTTTCAATCCAATTTCGAAAAACGTTGTCAAAATCTAGGAATTATAAAATTTTTCTGATTTTGTTGCACAGTGTAATTTTTAATGAAAAGTACAGCATTAAATAATTAAATTATGTTGTTTTCATTATGTTGTGTATATTTTATTTGAGAGTCATATAGCCAAAATTTCGTATGGAGACAAAAAAGTCGCTCGTGGACAGTGATTTCACGCGTATCATTTCACAAAAATCAATATAACTTCTAAAATTGTCGAGTCCACCCAAAAGTTAAATACTCAAAATTTCCGCAGAACTCAGGGCTATTTTTGTGAATTTTTTTTTTAATTTTTAAAAAATTGTATTTTTTTTTAAAAATCAATTTGTTTAAAAAAAATTTGTTTTGGTTGTTAATTTTTGAGTAAAAATTTTTTGAATTTGTTTTTTAGAAAGATATATATGTGAAATTATTAAAAATTTTTCCTTGTCTCAGTTTTGAAAAAATCAAAAATAAAAAGAAATGTGTTTTTTGTTTTTGTACTGTAAAATTCGCAAAAATGTATAAAAACAACTGAAATTTTGCATTTCTTTATTATTCATGTTTCTCTATCGACCCTCAAATTTTGAAGAAAATCGGAGACATATGGTGTGAATTGCTGCTGACTTGGCCTGGAATGCCCCATATATAAGAAAATAAAAAAGGTCAATGAACTCTCAGACGCACCAAGGGGGATGAAAAAGAGACACACAACATTTGGTGACCTAATTTTGCTCATCACTTATTAATTATAATTATAATTTATAGAAAAGGCACAATCCATTCACTTATTTCGTTTCGTATTCTGCCAGCTATTGAATATGATATTAAATCATTTAAAATAAATTTAATATATATGATTCATCTTTCAACTCGATTTCTTTGAATACATAGTTATTGATTCTATGCTAATTTTGAAAGAGCAATATTTAGTCACATGCACAAAATTCTATAATAAATTTCATAAAAACTACAAATTTTATTTGTGAAACTTTGTCTTTTTGTACATACTTATATGTATATTTTAAAAAAGAATTAGAAATATAAAAAGTGCTTTCTATTTATAAGCAAATAAAAAACTATATAAAATTTGCATAAAAAGCTTATTAACTTTAGGAACAATAGCAGCCAGCAACATTCATTGAAGCACAAACAAAAAATCGCTCAACGAAACTATAAAGATAAATATATTTACAAATATTGGCAATATCAATAAAAAAGATGAGACGAGAAAAAAAGTAAAAGAAAATAACGTAGCGTATAGTTTTAATATGACAACTAGTAAAAAGTATTATTTGTAAAATTGAATTTTTATACAGAATCAGAAACAAAAAAAAAAAAAAAATAAAAAAAATGCAGAAAAAAATTATGAAAAACTTTTCTTTTTTTTTTAACAAGCAACGAAGCGTTTTAGGCAGTCTGCCGCCGCCTGAAGTTGATGTCATACAAAGTGACGAGTGAAAAATATTCAGACTTTTTAAGTTTTAAGTCCTTAGTTCATTTCAAAATAGATGATACTCAGACATTAGACGCTCAATTGTTGGTGAGAGATTCAGTTGAACTTGAAAATAAAATGTTTTCAATATTTTATATATTCTAGGACAATTTGATACCTAAAGTGTAAAAAAATGTCATGGGAACCTTCTCCTTTGTCTTTCCGATAAATATTTTTCCAATATAAACTTTATTTCTGAGGAAGAAGGCTTTTCTATAGTAATGAAGAGAGCTAAATCAGCCCCTGAGTGCAAAACTGGTGTAAGTCAATTTTTTTTATTATTTGGGTTTTCATCTTCAGGCAATAATTTTGACCTCACTCAGTTCCCTATAAAAAAGGGGTACATCTAGAATGAACTTGTGTTCTATAAAGCTGCCTATACATCGGGAAAATAAATTTCATAAGAACCCTATTATGTACAGCACTTCTACAAAACCAGTGGGTGCATTCACGAAACTCATCAATTCCTAAACAGTTGCGAAATTCTATTGTGAATGGCAACATTTTTAGTGAGCAAGCGCCATTTTCGGTAGCGAAAAATTTGTATGATACTCTTCATCGGTTGGTTTTTGTACAGCGGCTTATGTTTATCTTTTTTTTTCTATTTTTATATATTTCCGTTTGTTTATTATGGCTGTCATAATTGACAAAACATATTCATATTATCGCTATCGTCAAACATACCTTGCAAAAACATTAAATTACTTGTATTCATTATTTAAGTTTTTGGTTTTGTTAAAGACGAAAATAACAAACAACTATTCACAATAGAATAGTTAACGCCAAAAAGTAGCAGCATGTTCACGACACGAAAATTGATGAGCTGCAACTGTTTAGCAATTGATGAGTGTCGTGAATGCAGCCAATGTATTTCTCTCTCCATCTCTCTGCGCACATTTACATTTATCAACTCTTTCGAATGCATCTCTATCAATTGATACGCCCCTGTATATTAAACACAGTACACAGATCTCCAGTAATTGTAACCAATATTGGCTGTAAATTCAATCATACATATTTGCAATTTTGAGCGTTTTTCGTTGCAAAATTTTTTTATATTTTTTTTCATGCTTCATACTTTTTTATTTGATATTTTTAAAGCGCACTGCTAATGAAATTTGTTGCTTTGCTGGTTTTGTTGTTGTTCAACTACATAAAGAGTAGCTATGGAAAATATTGGCAATAGTAAAATAAATATTGATGATATGCTCTGATTTTATTTGTTTGTAATATTTCTGATTTCATAAATTGTATACATCATAAAAAGTAAATACATTTGCCAATGAAAGCATAAAAAAATAGGAAAATTTTTTAATGAATCGCAGTGCAGAGGAAGAAATAAACAATTGGCTCATAAAATGGAAATTATAATAAATTTTATTCAAAAGGTTTTAATAATAATTTCGTTTTTTATTTGTTGTAAAAATGCAATAATACAGGATAAGAAAGAAAGTCATAAAAGTCATTTTCAATTAATTTCAAAGTTACGTTATTGAAATTTCCCATTTGTAAGTATATATTTTTAAACCTGTTATTAAAATAAGGCTTCATTACTTCAAGGAAAAAACAACATATGCACACAAAAGTTCCTTGGAATTTGCTATTTGACCCCATCAACAAAAGGGAAGTATTTATGTTCATATATGCCTAATAGAATTGCAAAAACAACACGTGTATTTCACACTAATACATATATACACACTAGGGTGGCCCTTAGCTATAGATAATTTTTTAAAAGTAAAAATGTTGCTACTCTCTTACGCTAATCTGGTTCCAATCAAGAAAAAACCGGGCTGTGCAAAACTTCAGCTCCATCGGACAACTTCTTGGTGACCCTCAAACGCGTTGAAGTTGAAAAATAGTATAGGCAACTATTAACTCTGTTCAAAAGCGATAAAGTCTTCTCTATCTTAACCATTTTCTTGTTTCTTCTTATTTATTTGGACACATCCAGGAAATTGTGTGAAAACCTTCTGAATCAAATTTTTTAAAAGTAAATTTGCACAATTGCTGAAGCAACATGAAAAATAAAATTGCCAATAACTTCTATAGGAGTAACGTATTTTTATTTACATGAATAATATTTATTGAGTCAATTGTGAATTTCACAAAAATTTCAACGAAATTCTTTTGAAATGCCGAAAGTAACTCAGCAACCCTCAAATACATGGTTGTAAAAAACAGAGAAAATATTATATATATTTTTTTGACATTTGGCATTTTGGTTTCATAACAGCTGCTCTTGAAATATTTCTGTAGTAAAAATGAAAAACAGAATAACTGGAGTTAAGATGAAAAATATTTTATCACATATTTTTGACTATAAATAATAAACTGATGCAAATTTTTAAACAATTTTTTGAATTATATATCGTTTTAAAAATGATCTTTAATTTGAAGATAAAGTCGCTTGAAACAATAGCTTCTAGTTATGTATAACTAGCAGCGATAATTGTAAGGGACACAAAATCACGGAGATAACAATTATAATCACTGATGAGGAATCGTGGCGGATTCAGAAACGTTCGTCTGATTTTCCCGTCTCTGTATACACTGTTGTTGTGATGACTACACATACACGTTCTTTAAGCCTGTTGCACATTATTTAATGAAGCACATACATGGAACAGAAGTCAAGACTTTGAAAATTAACAACTAGATTCAATTTTCCATGGTCTACAAAAAACATAACAGATAACAATTATAATTGACAGGCTGAGAGGAAAAGCGGGCTAAAATTTATATAAGAGCAAAAGTGAAATAATTTAGAGTGTCAGTGCAAGAATGGCATAAGTAATACGGTTTAGAGAGAAAACGAATCGCCTTAAAAGTAAAAGCAAAAATGGTATAACAATTCTTTCAGAGCAAGAACAGCAAAGTTTTTTATTCCGTTTTCGTTCTGAACATATTTCGTTTCACCTTTGCTTTGAACATATTTCGTTTTGCTTTTGCTCTTAAGTAAAATTATTCCACTTTTTTTTAATGTAGAAGTTATACCACTTTTCCTCTCAGCCTCTAAATTATAACACACAAATATTTTCCTTCTTTTCCAAACTTATAATCAGTCAAAAATGAAATTCGATTCTCAATTGAAATTTCTTTTTTGTCGTGTATCCACCTAAATTTTAAATTCAAAACTTCAACGAAATTTACTTTCGTGTATTCGCACTATAAGAAAGAATTTAGTAGCAGTTGAGTATTTTTTTTCGGTCTTTAGCAACGATTTGTAAAACAAATTGTTTCTCAGCTTAATTTTTTGTTACTGTATTCCTGAATGAGTTTCACATTTTTTTTTGGCAACGTCATCGACAACAACTTTCTTCTCAAGTTTTTCAATTCCATTTTTGTAACTTGAATCATCTTTCCATGTTGAAAGCTCTTTGTTGAAGAAACCGATACTGATTTACAAAACATTTCACTGAGTTACAAAAGACTAAAACTCGATGTTTATAAATGAAGAAAAATGATTTATTTTTTAGAACATTTTCAACAAATAATGATAGAGTCACAGTTTGGGGAGCTACGTACTCGAGGTGGGTGACAAATTTGCCCGCAGCACCTTTCTGATTTCTCGATCAATATCTTGACGATTTATCAATTGACGCATGAACAAAACGTAATGATAAGGTGCTTTAATTCCATATGGTGACAGAAACCAAGCACGAACGTACACTCGAGCAAGAAAAATACAACTTCTTTTTAAGAGTTCTTCCTCATATGAGATAACTGAAACTGGTCTTGAGAAAGGTATATCTTGAATGCATAAACCATTGCTAACTCTAACAATTCTGGCTAATCATCTTGGTGTTGTTTCTTCATGGAAAGGTGTTGTTCAAGAAAACCAAGCACTAAAAATGGTTTTATCTGGAAAAATGACTTTCCGGGCGACAATTCACAACTTCATGGCCGATAAGGGCCACCTAGCAGTTGTCCGATTGAGCTCGAATTTTGCACAGATTGTTTCTTTATTGATTGGAACAGTCCCCTATATTGGTAGCTAAAATTTTAAAAAGTTGAAATATAAGGGCCACCCTAATACACACACTCACACAAACTCACACAAACTCAAAATGAAATAATATTCATTTTTGGCTCAGTTTACAAGCTTTCCTTGTTAAAGTTTTCGTCGAACGCCTGACTACCTTCAGTCCTTTTTAACATCCGGTGTCCTTGACAATTTGCAATGGAATTTTATTCACGTACACACATAGTTTTGAGGCTTATATTGCCAAGGATTTTAATAGCTTATATGAGCTACAATAAGCGTTTTTTCTTAGAATTTGGTAAATCTTAAATGCTCATTATTGTTTGCAAGTCATTTTACTACATATTTACTATTTTTATATTAAATTATTTAATAATAACGTCGTCATGTTTTCTTTATGCCTTACAGTTTGATTTTTGCCCTTTGACATTTAATACAATGCCAAACCAATCCCCTAAGAAATAGCCCCCCCCCCCCCCCCCAAAAAAAATGAAGAAAAATACTATGAAAAACAAAAAAGGAATTAAAAATGGTCTCATATCTTTTACAAAAAAAATGTCACAAAAACCGCATTACTTTCTAAAACCCGAAAGCAAACAGGAAAAAATGAAATAAAATATTAACATAAACCGGATCTAATAATACAGGAAACCGGAAATTATATGAAATCATCATCATCATCAAAGTGTACAAGTGTAGAATGAAAAACTGCTTTACGACGTGGTGATATGAAGTTTTATGGCTTATGCACACACACACACACACACGCAAGCTTATGTTCTACATATTTACACATACTTGCATACATATTGTATATGTATGTATGTTTTTGTTTTCTTTATTTGTATTTATATTTAGCATAGCACATTAATATTAAGTTGTTTTTCTACTAATGTAAATCGGTTTTTGCTTTTTTGGAATTTTCTTCTGATATATGTATGTATGTAAACATTTCATTTGTTAGACTGAGTGTGAGTTGAGTGTCGAAAATTTGAATGGAAATTTGCTACCCAGTATAAAATTTCAAGAGATACTATTACGTTAGTTGAAAATGCAGTACTGCGTGTTTGTAATTGAGAGCATGTGAAAGTAGCAGTAGGGGATATGAAAAATGAGAGTATGAATCGGTGAGCGCAACTTGATTTCGCTCAACCGGAGTAGAGCAACAATGTGAGGCATGTGAGGAAAGAATTATGTGATAATAAAATGGTGAGAATGCATTTAAAAATGTCATTGAAAACTACATTTTTCCTTAGATTTTTGATCTCTTACTTTTATAACTAAAAATTTCCTGCTGGTTTTATTCTAAATATAAGAAAAATATGAATTTTTCCATACAAAAAGAAAGTGGAATTCAATTTAAACAATTTCCGTAGGATTTCTCTGCTTCTTTTACAAAGTACTTGGGTGCACACTCAAATGCCAATAATTTAAGCTAAAAAAACAGCATCAACAACAAAAACGTCCACAACAACTACTTCAACTAACAAATCAGACACGTATCAGAAAAAAAGAGAAAAAGCTGGAAAAAAAACTTTCTAAGGCTTAAAGGAATTTCATGTTGATGCTTCCTAATATTGATTTTGCTATTTTGAAGGCTTAAGCGGGCATTGACCTTATTTATTCGAAAACAAAAAACCAACAGCGACAAACATTCAATGAGCATATTTCTATACATTTTTATCTGAGCAGCAGCTGAACAAAAAAAAACAGAAAAAGCTTAAATGAATTTGTCTTTATAAGAATAATGGCAGCGGAGAGTTTGAGGTAGCAAAGAATTATAACTGAAATTGATAGCAAGAAAAAGTAGAAAAGAGAGTTAGGATAAGAGCTATCACTAATACATATTAAGATACTAAAACATAGAAAGTGAAGAAAAATAAAGAGAGAGAGAGAGCGAGAAAATATGACAACGAATTAGAGCTAACACTGACAAAGAGACCAAATATCATCATATGAATTAGATAACGAAATTTATTTGCTATATCATTTATCGTCAGGACTTTTGCGGTCAAAAACAGAAAAAAAAAGAAGAAAAAGAAAATCGCAAAAATTATTGTGAAGGACTTTTAGAAATTTCATTAACACTTTGTGGTAACTTTATTTCCTTTTTTTTATGTTATATTTTTTGTTTGTTAGTCCTTTTGCTAAGCAACAAATTAACGCAACTTTTAGGCATAGAAAATCACAAAAATCATACACCGAAGTAAAAACGCAAACAATATAAAAAAAAGCACTGACCTAGTTGAATAAATATTTATTTAAGAACTTGTACGTAGCAATTCTGGCCTCTTTTTGTATTTTATTTAATTTTTTTTGTTTGCAGCAGCAGCATGAAATTTTGTTTTTGACAGGCGATTCAGAGTTGAGATTGAGTTGTAGATATACATATGCATACCTACATTGTTTGTTTGTTTAAGTGTGTGTGTTTGCACAAATTATGTGACAATGACGCCATTTCGACTACCATTTTCTCTGCAATTTAACAACTTAATTAAATAATTCTATCAGATTTTTATCATATAAAAGTAAGCAAAAATATAGCAAACTAAGTGCGTTGGTTGGCAACATGTAATAGAATCTTTGATACAAAACATAAATCATTCACTTGAAATGCTAAAAATTGCTAAAAAGAAAATGGTTAAAAATAAGTGTGTGCGAACAAAAAATAAAATAAAATATACAGAGTCAAATCTGACAAAGGGTTTGCAAAAAAAAAAAAAAATCCATTCACATAGTAGCACACACACACATATGTAAGCACATATTCCTTTAAATGTATATGCAAAGTAAGCAAAATGTCATAAGGACTAAGCACTTTTCTCTCTCTTTTTTACTCAAACTCAAAAGGCAAATAGCAATAGCTTTAGCGCTTGTGTAAAAAAGAGGTGTATGTGGAATGGAATTGTATGAGAATTTTGTGGCAATTCTGTAGGCAAGATTAATTTAATTAGGTGTTGCCTTTGATTTTGATTTATATGCCTGTGTGTGATTTATGTGCGTGCATATATTTTACTGAGTATATGTATGTCTAAGCCTATAATTGTTTTAGTAAATGTAGTCTAAGTGTAGTTTTAGTGTATTTGTTTTGTTATGTGGAATATGGTATGGAATGGTAAAGATTGATAGCATCTGTCAAATATGTAGAAATTAAAATGGAGATATTGCAGTAAGTAGTAGCATGTTTTATATTCTATTGCAATTTAATTTATTATTAAGAATTGTTTAATTAAAAATGTGCACACAATAACTCAATATGTTCATAGAAAAGGTTGAGTGCAACTGTGTTGCAAAAAAAAAACAAAACAAAGAAAATGGACAAATTGAGAGAAAATTCCAACTGAGAGAGTCACAGTTACGCACACCAGCTCATACTTTCATTCCTCTTTTCTTCGATTATTTCTCTCACGCTCTCTACTACAATTATACAACGTTGCATTTTTTAATGTAAACTTTCAACTAACGTAACAGTACCTCAATATTTTCTTCCTTCTTCTTATAACTTAAAATTAATTATTAAATTTTAATTAACTTCTTGCTTACAAAATAAACAAAAATATGAAAAAACTTTGTTATAAATTCTAAACAAGTTTATTTTTGTGCGATTGTTTATTCAAAACAAAAGGAACATAAATTCACTTCAAGCTACGACATTGTTGACATGAAAACAAATACTTGCTGAAAGCATTACATATAATGCCTGCCTAGGCAGCTACCGACTAACCATGATTAACTTCATTATTGATCGTAATTGATAAAATAAATGACAATTTCATACGAATTAGATAGGAACGTACCTAACAGGAATAAAACTTTGACAATGACAAAGGCTATTAACATGAGTAGAGAAGGAGAAGTGGAAAAGTAGAAAATGAAGAAGGTAACCTAATTTTGTGGAGGACAATAAACTCTCACAGTTACTATGTATGCTGAGGTTATAACGAAAAGTATAAGTGACACTTAAGGCAATAAACAAATGATAAATGAAATTTTTGGCAAGAACCAAAAAAAAACAAAAATAGTAGAGAAGAAGAAAAATCGATATAGTTGCAGAAAAAAAAACATGAAATAAATTTAAAGAGAGTAGCCAAAAGGCTGACGAGGTTGCTTGATACTTTTCTAGAAGAGAGAAGAGGAACACTTTCTTTATAAAATCTTAAATTAGACTACAATAAAAATTTCAAACATTGGAACTTGTAAAAATACGAAAGCAAATCATATGCAAATTGAATTTGTATTTTGGTTGGCAAAGTTTATCCAAAAACAGAAATCTAGTAATTCTTTTGAGTCACGTACTCTATGCTATTGATAGCAAAGCTAATAATAATACTAAAAAAAAAGGGGAAACACATGCAACACACTTGCGAACAAATTTCTGGCATATAAATTTGTATTTGAGGTTAGCTGAAAAGTAGCAAAAAATTATTACTACTTTATACAAATTACATGCACAAAACTAAAATCATATTTCAAAAATTTGTATAACAAATAAATGAGGAGAAGAAACCGTGAAAAGGAACAAAATCCCATACACTGTTGAAAGTAGAGTATGAGCCGGCGAGAACGAGAAGTAAGAAGGGGCACTGAACCATGCAAAATAAATGTAGTAAGTAGGTTTCGAGCTTAGGAACGAGTCTCACCTAATATTTCTGTTTGTAAACGCTTTTAAAAATGAAAGTCAAAGTGAAATTTTGCCAAGAAGCTTAAAGAATAAACGTAAAATTAAATGACATTTATCTCGTACCACTACCAGCAAAAAAAAAAAAAAAACCAAAATCTTTTTACAATGCATACGTATGAGAATCTTGTAGTTTTGTTTTCGAGGATGATTGCCAAAAAAAAAAAAACGCAAAGAAAAGAAACAGAATAATAGGACAACAGCTTTCACTTTTCTTCAATGTGACTTCAGTGTCAACAGTGTGACACAAAGAAAAGGGAAAGACACGCCTTAAAGTAAACTCCCATTTGTAAAATAGAAAATCGTGAACAGCTCCAGACAATGTCTGTGACATTTACACACACTCACAAAACAAGTTGTAGTTGTTATTTTTCGTAGTAATTTTATGTTTCATCAATGTTATATCTACAACAATAACAATAGCTGCAACAACCGCAAAAACAACATCAACACCAATATTAGTAATAAGCAAAAAAAAAACCAACAACAAAATGGTAATTCTTTAATATGCTGGCATTTGAGATGAGAGACGGAGGAATGAGAGAAATTTAAGTGTTTGAGAGAGAGCGAGAGAATGTCTGGATGGTAGTGTGTATAGCAAAGAATGAGCACTACATCATTTATATACAAGTTTTACTGCCAATTAGTTTTTGTTAATTAGACATTCTTCTGAATAGAAACGTATCGAAATGAAGATTTTGGGAATAAACTTAAACAGAAAATACATGCATATAAAAAGGGTGAATAGCCTGATAAAAGGTCCCAGTTAAACGCATGATTTAATTCAGCCTTTTTGTTCGGAAATTAGGCAAACTTTAATGTTTTCATTATATGCAAATTTACAACTTCACTCTACTTCACCATATACATACAAGCAATATTTCTAACCGTCCTTAATGGTCATCCATCTCTCCCACTTGATTTCTCTTTTCTAAGTAAAAACTAAAAATGAGGTTCACCCCTCGCACCACAAAATTTATAATTCAAATGTTTTTATGTGTGTCTACATCTGTGTATGTGTGTGTCAGGGATGCCAACTCATTTTTTCTCTCCCCCAGATAGCCCTCGAGAAATTCCCCGATTTTCGATCGAATTCCACGCATTTAATTTAATTTAATTTCATATAAACATTTTACAAAAACGAAATTGACCTCAGTGAGTGTTTTTTTAAGGGGGAAGCCACTGTGACGGTTGGAAAAATGAATGATTTTCGGGAATTTTGTTTGATCTGTCAAATAAAGGAATATGAGAATCGCTTCATATTCATTTTATTAAGTGCACTTCCAACAATATTTCCATAAATTTTTATTGAAAATATTGAATAGTTGTGCAGACATGAGCGTTGGCGTTGAGCCCGAAAAAAATTTCCCCCTCCATGGTCGCGTCGATTTTTCAAGAAGGGATTTTCTGAAAAAAAAATTTTTAGTTTTTAATAATTTATATGAGTATAGTTCTCGTCGCACGCAGCTTTTTTTTTTTTATTATTTTCCATACAATTTTTTTGTTTTAAAAGAGCTTAAAAAATAGTAAAACTCAAAATTTTGAAAATCGGCTACGCTTAACGATAGCCACAGCAAAAACGAATAAAAAAAATGGAAAATCGGTAAATATTTGATCGAGTTATCAAAGCGACAGTTCGAAAAAATTCGTTTCGAGAAAAATGCGTTTAAAGTTTTCAGTCCATTAAGTTTTCAGTCTACTTACTATCACTAAAATGGCAGTAATTCAGGCAATTTTTGGAATTTTGACTTGATTATGTACACATATTTTTGAATATATAAACTTTAATTTAAGATTAAAAAAATTTGTTGACCAGTCACAGTGGCCTTCTCCCTTAAGGCGACCCTGAACTTTCTCGGTCCAAAACTTAACACATTTATATTATATGATAGATTAATAGAAACGTGCTTTCTGACTCCGGAATTCTTAACATATAAGCTTCAGCCCACTTTTGGACATCGAGGTTCTCAAAGGAGAAGACATGGGATTTTTTTTAACTCAAATAAAAAATGGCAAAAACGGGTTCAAAGTTTTGACTATCGGTTTTTAACATATAAAATATACTTCATCTTTTTATGACTTTATGATGGCTGACAGTAATTTGTAAGTTTACAGATTAGTCAGCAATGATCAAGAGTTATTAATCAGGAGGTGCTGGACAAAGGCTTAGCTAAGCCTTTATGAACGGCAGCTATAATCGTCTATATCTACGAAAGCACTGTGCGTTCTCTCAAATTTTTACAAAATACTTTTGAAATATAATTCTTGCAAATAGCACACTTTTTCAAAAATTGATTTCTCCATACCAATAAATTGCAGGGCCTGCTTAAGAAAAGATGAAGATTTTAAGACCCAGAATATGAAATATTTCATATGTTTTACATTACATAAAGTTTGACAAAAAATATTCATCAGACTTTAATTACTAAAAGCTGAACTACTTCAAATTCCCCCCAAAAAAAAAAGCTCATTCCCCTAACCAAGTAAAATTCCCTCCAAATCGGGGAACTCCCCGCAAGTTGGCATCGCTGGTGTGTGTGCACAAACTCTGAGCACGTAATTCATATATTTCTCTACTTCACTCTCACGTATTCTCATCTACTGTGGTTTTCATTTTATAATACTTAAATACTCATTCCAACGTTATGCTTATTTTTAATAGTTTTGTTTTTGCTTTACGACTTATTCTTTTTTTAATATGAGTTTTTATCAATTTTCTTTTGTTTTTGTAGATTTGCTATTTTTATAATTATAGTTTTTGTTTTGAAGTTTTGCAGTTTTCGGGTTTAATTGTAGAGTTAATTGTTGTATTAAGTATAAATATAAAGTGTAAAAAGAAAGCGATCCATTGTGGATTATAAATAATATGCAAATGTTAGCTGCTATTGCTTGTATCTCATTTTACACATAACTTAAATTTGAATTGAAATTATAAAAAGTCAACAATAGGGTATTACATTAGTTGAATTAATTAATCATTTAGGCAAGAAATATCCGTAATTTCATTCAAAAATACTCACAGTTTAGAGCATAATTATATATCTCTTCAGGCCGAAGGATAATTCCCACACTCCTTAACTAAACATAAGCATTAATATGTACGGTTTAGAGTAAAGCGCTAAATAAAAAAGAGTTAGTGCATTCTGGTGTAAATATCAATAAGCTAATATTCATTTATTTAGGTTGGTATTCTTCACTGTTCTTTTTGTCGCAAAAAAAAGAAAATGTCTAGTAAAAATGAGAAAGGGTTGAACCAGAGTAAAAGAGTCAAATTGGAGTAAAATCAAATTTGCATATCTTAATATTGAAGAGTAGTTATGTTCTACATTTTTAACCTGTTACCCAGCACTTATCATAAAAAATAAAAAAGTTGCACAAACCCCCAATAAAAGATTAACTAACTAACGTAGTCTACTGTGTACTTTTCTTTTAACTCACCACTTTTGCCTACCTCAACAGCATTAGTAGTGGTTTTTAAAAGTTAAAATAACTAAAATTCTTCCTAATCTAGTGATTTGCTACACATTCTCTTATGTCCTACACTAACTTTACTCATAAATAACTTCACCATCAATTCTAAAGACACACAGTCAAAATAAATAAAAACTTTTTTTTTTCTTTCTTCATTCATAATCAAAATGAAAACTTTCTAGCGTAATCATGTGCGTATATGCGTTGAGTTTTCTACCTGTGACTGACTTTTATTCATGCTAACTTTCTTCAAACTTTTTACCCATTAGTATTCATTGAACTTGAAGCAGACTTTTGCACCTCTTGAAGTTTTATGTTAACATTTCAAATAAGTAAGCGGGTATTAAGGCGCATAATTCTTGTTATGATTTTTAAGCTAAAATTAACTTCATAAAGTATTATATATAAGCATGCAAATATTTTCTTCATCCTTTCTTTTCCATTTTTCTTTCGCTTCTTATCCTTAGCAACTTTAATTTTAAAAGGATTTTCACAAAACATTCACACTTAATAATGTGTTAGCGTCACACAGTGTTAAAGCGATTTACAGCAAGGTTAAATATGTACACAAGTCTTACACACGCTTTTCTCTCTCTCTCTCTCTCTCTCTCTCGCACTACCTCTTTTACTTACAAAATCTAATACTCTACTAAATTTTCACATGTTTAATTTATAAATGACTGTTAAACGTGTGAGATTCCTTATGTGAATATCTATGTAGGAGTAAGATTCTTGTGTGTATGCAGAAAACTTCGTAAAGAGATGTGAAGATGTGGAGATGTGTGTGTGTGAGATTATTTTCCAAGAGCCATAGAAAGATTTACGTTGATTATGCTATTGGATTTGAGCTTTTGAAGCTAAGATCATTAAAATAATAATGTCATTACATATTTCTATTTCTAATACTTTGCAAGTGTAGTAAATCAAATTTTAGATTTTTTGTTTTGAGGGGTAATTTAAATTTTGTTCACATTTAAAATTTAATATGAAATAGAAAGTGAAACGCCTCGAAATTTAATCACTCAAAAAATTTATTTTAAATTTGTTGAGTTTTGTAATATTTACTGGATAAACACACCCTAATTCATTTACATGTTCGAATCTATTCTGGCTGAAAATGTTGATTTTGCGATGCAGGAAAAATAATAAGATTAAAAAGTTACCCATAATATAAGAAAACGAATACTCTTGGAAATATTATAGGTAAAATTTGATTCGAACGAATTTACAAGTACAATATTATCCATTTCCTTTTATTTATACATATTGCATTTTTAATAATACCGTAAAACAAACTTTGAAAACTTTTGTTCTCATATTTTTTCTCTCTGAAATTCCCTTCATAGTTCGAAACCAAACAACTAAACTATTACCAAGCAGGCTTAACACAAAAAAAACTAATGCAATATTTTTGCCGCCGGCACAAAGTTTTCTCATTCTTTTTATGTTTGCATTTTGTTTTCTCAGCAGTAGTCGTGGTAAAAGCAACAAACCCAAGTCCATGTTATTGATACGTTATAAATACCTACTTTGAAATATGAGTACAAAAACAAAACAAATACCCCAGAATATACGCCACGCTTACTGCAATGATGCGACACAATAAGTCATTGAAATTGACAAACAGACAAACAAATCCAATTCTGTTTTCTATGCGATTTTCATTCATTTCCGCTGTGTACTTTACTGACGACAAAGTTTTACATATTTTGTCTTTTCATTCCGCTAGTTTTCTCCTTACTTGATTTGAGTTTACAATACAAATTAAATTCGATTCTTGTACTCTTTACATTCAGCGTATTGTCTGTTTTCCAAAACATGTGTATTTCTTCTTGGTATTCAACAGTTTCCGGTGGCAAGGAATCACAAGCTTTGTGTAACTTCATACGCAACTAAATAAACTTTATATTTTGAATGAGAAGTCGCTTCAAAAATGTGTACTAAGTAAATACGAAACTTATTAGTTTTTTTATTCATTCATTCATTTGCAATTATTATTTTAAAACAATTTCAATTGTTTTCTCTTTATATTTTCTTATTTTCCTTGCTTCGTTGGCAAACTATTAAGTCTACATAACTCAAAAAGTAGACGATTTCTCATTAAAATTGCATGCTTTGTTGCAAAAAACTTTTTTTGTACAAACTTTTGTTGCTGGGCTTTACTCGCACTCTATGAAGCTTCAACTCTGCGGGCACAAATTATGCTGCGTGAATTTCTTTGTCTGTCTATTTGTTTGCTTGCCTGCCCAGTTCTCGTTATTGTAATTTGCTTGAATGCAATTTTGTAACATATCAATTTTGATTATGCATAACCTTCAGACTAAACGGAATAAAGATTTATTTTGTAAGAAGAAAAATAATTTTTGTTTGTTTTTTTAGAAAGTTTTAGTGATTCAATGACGTTTAGTTTAAATGGTAAAAAGAAAACGATTTTTAAATTTTTGTGTTTTGTTGAAGCTTGAAGAATCTCTGCTAAAAATTTCAAGAAGAAATTCGAAGAAATCAGGGCCGTAGCCAGGAGGGGGAGGGGGTTTATTCGAAGAAAATATTCATAAATAATTTTTATGAAAACTGATGTTTAAATACAATAAATTAGATACGATGATGTATTTGATCGACCCTATAAGACTAAGGACAAGAGTGGATAAATGTCTTGAAGCTTTAGGATTGGTTCTTTCCAAGTTTTTTTTTTAATCTTAACCTAAAACAAAAGTGGCCGAAAATGACAAAAAATCCACAAAATAATCAATTTAAATTTTTTCAAATAAATATTATTCAGTATGAATTGCAGTCCATTTTTTTTATCGTGAAAGACATAATTTTGATAATTCATTGATTTCCAAATCTTAAAAAAATTACCAAAAATGCTAAAAATAGTCAGAGGCTCATTTTTCCAAATGATTATCATTAGGAATTTGGGCCATTATCATTGATGAGGAGCCCGGATGATGTTGGCATATATTCCCTAAATTCGAACAGTCACAGCATTAAAAGGGATCTTCCGAGCGGCAATGAGTTAAAGAATTAATAACAATTTAAGAATGTCTCCAAAAACTTAGGAGCTGAACCACTAACACTGCCCTGCATGGGTTTGGCGAATAATATAGTTCCTAGTGTTTGCGAATGAATTTTCCATGCTGGACACAAATCTGAGGTCAGAAACTTCGCATGACGTCACGTTTTAGAAAAAATGGGACTGAAACCACTAAAAATAACATTTTTGGCCACTTTTTTTAAATTGTAGAGCTGAACCCTGACGTACTAGAAACTTCGAAATTAGAGGCTGAATATGGCCCTTTCAAATAAGCCCTAAGTCATACTTTTTCATGCGCCCTTAAAGCAGAGGATGTGTTTATGTCTAGGGGTGCAGGAAAAAATGTACAAAGAACGGATTTTATTTAACTCCCACCCACGGCCAGACATAATGAAAAGTGCAGTAGTCCGCTGGTTACAAATCTGCAGACAGATTTTAAAAATTCAAAAAAACCGGATCACATATGGCGGACGAGTTAAGGATGAAAAATAAATAAAATAATAATAAAATATTGCTTTGTATTTATTACCTTTCAAATAAATCTAATTTTACAAGGATCCGACAGTTTTTTCAATTTTTTTTTAATTTTAAAACTTTTCACGACGAAACTTTAAATCAAAAGCAATTAGTGACATAGAAAAATTACGAATAAAACTATGGATTGCTCAGCATCACCTTCTTTTTTTTCATCCGAAGCTAAACCTCATGTCAAAGAAAACAAATCAAGTTTGGTCCCATAGTGTAACTAAGATTTCAAGTTTACTTGACTTTTTAGAAAAAAAAAAAAACGATGGGAATAAAAAATATTCAAAAATCGTCTAATAGATTTTATTTTCAACTTTTTTGCCATCCAAGGGGGTTGGTGGGGTTCAGAACCCCCAAAATCTCCCCCCTAAATGAGGCCTTGGAAGAAATAACGGCTGCTTGGAGCCAGCGAGCTCCGAGAGAGAACAGAGAGGGCGTGAGCTAGAGTCGAAACAGTATCAAAGCAACTAATGATGTCGAGTTTATGGGAAAGCAGCATTTGTTCTAGCAACGATCTCATTTTTTTCTCTTCTTCACCCTGGAGTTTTTTTAATAAAATGTCCTCTCTCTCTCTCCTACTCCCTCTCTTTTTCTCACGATTTTTATGCACGTTTCTTGTTACTGTCTCTCTAATCCCTTTATCATATTTGAACAAAAATTCGTCACTAAATTATTGCATTGTTGGGACAAGGGAAATGAGAGAGAGAGAGAGGATCGTAGAATAGTTGCCTTTGCTAAGTTCATTAAACTTTTGGCTATGCAAATGGCTCGTAGGAAATTTTTTTAAACTGAAATAAGTTTTTGATTGTCAATAGTTTTTAAGGTTTCAGTCTGTATCATCGCAAGGAAATAAAATTCCCAAAAGTTTTTATAAAGAACAACAATTTTTTTTATGAGGTTTTAGTTTTATACATACTTTTCTGCTTATGATTTTTTTTTTTTTTTTTTGGTTTTACTTTAATATTGTAATTTTGGATTTGTTTTTCTTTATTTTTAAAACTCTCTCCGTATCAAATATTATTTGTTAAGTAAATATAAAAAAAAAATTATTATTTAACAAAAGAATTTTGCTGTTTGCGTTATTTATTCAAAAAATTCAAATCAATTCTTAGTCAAACTCCAACACAATTCAATTTAAATTTATAAGAAATTCAACTTCCGTCTTAGATTCAATCACTTAAGTTTACCCTAAAAAAAACTTTTATTCGTTAAAATTTGCAGAAAATTGTAAAAAAAAAGTTTAACAAAAAAATATTAGCCATTTTACAAAAGAAAAAATAACAAATAAAAAGAGAAAGGGTTCATCAGCATAAATATTCAATTTCTTTTATTATCCTTGCTTCAGTAATTCACCCTTCACTGAGAAAAAAAATATATACACTAACCAAAACATTGTGCTTTAGACCTCCTGTAGACCCTAACGTCTCACTCTCTCTCTCTTGCAGTGCAGTCAGAGCTTTGTAAATGAAATGTACTTTAAAGTTGCACTCCTCTCTCTCTCTCGAGCTCATTCACTCTCTTGTAAATAGTTGGTTATTGTTGCACACAAGTTTTGTTGTTATTGTTCTGGTTATTCTTTCAGTTTGTGTGTGTTTGTTTATTTATGTACTAAAAACTATTTGCAATGGGTAGTTGAAAAATTGCAAACTAAAAATACAAAAAAATAAATGAAAGAAAATTAACAAAAACAATAAAAACACAGTCGATTGAATGTATACCCCATATACAAAATACACAAAAAATTTTAAAGTGCCTTCGCCTTGCTCCACTTCAATGTACTGTGGGAATCGTTAGAAAGCAGCAAACTCGCCTGTAGAACTTAAAAGCAGTTAAAACGCGCAAAAAGCAGCTGATGCTATGAGAGAAGCAAAAAATAAAAAAAAACTATCGCTATTATTTGCGGTTTCTACTTGATTCTTGCATAAAATAAAAATAAAATCAAACGAAAATTCCTACAAAAAAAAAAAAAAAAAGGAAAATAGGTATTTGTTCTAGAGTTTGAATAGCAGTAGTAGTAGAAATGTTATACATAAAGCAAGTGTACTAATTGCAGCAAAGTGTGGACCATTTGTTAAAGATGAGGGGAGTAAGGATGGTGGAAATGCAATTAAAATTGCTTTTGTTGTGTGTAATTGTTGAAAGAAATGTAGAGAGAATTATACAAAAAAAAAAAAATAAATAAATGGTAAAAACTTGCTAGCAACAAGAAGATATAAAAAATCGTGCTTAAAAAAAACAAAACTTATAGCTATTTTAATATAATAAATAGAAATTAAACTAAGAAATTCCAACTTCAATAATGAAATTTTCACTAGAACATTTATAACGCTGAGAGTTTCTGCTTGTTTCAGAATGGTCATCATTTGTTATCAGCCTCAGAGAACAAATATCCCATGTATGTACTTTATTTAAAAGGAGTAAAAGTCATGCAATTCAAAGTATAAGTACCTTTTGGAAAAGTTATCATTTGTCTAAGGCTTACGATCATATGAAATGATGAGAAGAAAAGTGGTATAACTTCTATGTTCAAAAAACGTGGAATAATTTTACTTAAGAGCAAAAGCAAAACGAAATATGTTGAGAGCAAAAGTGAAACGAAATATGTTCAGAGCGAAAACAGAACAAAAAACTTTGCTGCTCTTGCTCTGAAAGAATTGTTACTTTTAAGGCGTTTCATTTTCACTCTAAACCGTATTACTTATGCCATTTTTGCACTGACACTCTACACTATTTCACTTTTACTCTTATATAAATTTTAGCCCGCTTTTCCCCTCAGCCTGTCATATGAAAAGACTCATTATTTGTTGTCAACTGCATAGAGCAAATATCCAGCCAAGAACCCAGCGATACTATCTCAATACAAAGGGAGTATAATAGTTACTCAATAAAGCAATGCTTGGTTTTCACTATGTCATATTCAATACTGAGAAAATAAGAGAGAATTTCTTATATGAAATTACCAAGATGTTGCCAAATTTGGTTGATTATGAAAACCAGGCATAATAAGAAAAACTAATTATATTAGTTTTTGAAATTCAGCTATAAATTTATGTACATAAATATGTGGTTTAAATCATAAACAAATCTCTGGACTCACTCATACTTTTTAGTTGTTGCATTGTGATTGTCAGTGCTCAATCGACCATTATTTCATTTCTTCTTTCAAGCAAAAATTTGTTTGTTTTCATTATTGCAGCAACAAAAAACTGCATGTCAGCAAAGTACTTTAGTTAATGTGAAATTCAAAAGAAATATTTTTTAAAAATTTGTTTACTGAAGATGCACACGAAAAAAACCGTCAATAAAAACCATTTTATACTTTCTATAAACAAACATTAAAAGCGTGTTTCTTTGTTTGTTTATAAGCTGTCAGATGCAGTTGTGTATAAAAATTTTTAATATAAATTGCAGCAAATACCAAAAAAACAAAAAAAAAGAGATCTACTGTCAGTTCAATGCAGTTGAAACCTTGAAATTAATGATATATTGAAAGAAAAAGAGTTAAAATTATTAAAAAAAAATTACCAAAGAAGATTAAAAAAGATGTGCAGCAAAAAATTTTTATACCAAAAGTTTTAATATTTCTTGAGAATTCTAATTATCTCTCTCAAGAAGTTTAATTAATCATATATATTTTAAAATCAATTAATATTAAATACCAACTTAAAAAGGACTTGATGACACCATTTCATTATAGACGGACACTTTTTAATTGTTATTTTATTACCTTTTTCAAGTTATCAAGTATTAAAAACCAATAATTACGTAAATATAAAATGCTATCTATTTACTACAATTTCAAAAAGCATTTGTTAACAAAAACTCTCGATAATTTTCGCAGCCGCACGCATTAGCGTCACGTTGTGCACTAAGGCAATCCATTTTTATTTATTTTTATTTTTTCTTCTATTTTGCCACACGCTGAGCCTCTATGAAGCAGTAGCAGCAAATTTCCCTATAAATATAGGCCAATTTTTTATTGTTAAAAAGTCAGCGCAGCTGTGATAGAGAGCGAACAGAGCGAAAGAGAAAGAGAGAGATAACAATCACGGACTCACGTGTGAGATAAGCAAATGTGTATAAAAACATGTTGATAAGGCTGGTAAGTAAAAGTAAATGTTGCTAAACAGTTTTGATATTGCTAAACATTTTCAATGTTGCTGCGAGGAATATTTATGGCTTTCTGTTAGAAATTAAAATATTCAAGGAAAATTACTAAAAATTAATAAGTAAGTACACATAAAAATACAAAATAAATTAAATAAGGTAGGTACTAAAATTTTACGCATTTTTTATTTGAAGCAAATAAAATTGATGTTGTATTTGTTCATTTAGAAAATTATTTCATTCATTTTAGTAAACCATACAAATCGGATACAGAGCTTAACTCCTAATCCTAAAACAGGAAATTTTATTAAATTTTAAAACTGTTTGCTTATGTATATTGTAATAAAAGAAATGTAGCTAACTACTGGCAGTAACAACAGCAGTAGCTGAAAGAAAATAACAGCAAGAGAGCAACATTGATTTATCTGCCGAAGATTTACAACCGTATTTGCGCCATAAAAACCAACTAAAGATAAAGTGTATTATTTTTGTCCCTTCTTTTTTTTTAACAGCACGAATTGGCTTAGTTGGAAACCCCTGAATCCTATTAATAAAAACAAAAGCGGAGAAAACGAGAGACCGAAATTCTTAGCAACAAAATATGAAAGCGATTTGTTTACTGTTTGATAACGTTAGGGTTAAAGGATCGTGTCTAAAAAATACTTAGAATGTTATTCCAAAGTATTTATGAGAATAAGGTTGTCTGTGTGTGTGTGTGTGTGTTGGATTGTTTATGTATTTGTTTACATTTGAATATGTACATTCAATGTGTATGTGTGTGTTTGTATGTATGAGCAAAGCATACAAATTTTATGGGTTTTTGCGGTTTACTTTCTGTGTATGCGGTTTAATTTATTATGAGAGATGTGGACATGGCACAATGCTACAAGGAAACTGAGGATTATAATAAATTAGTAGAGTAATTAAAAACATCTTGTAAAAACCGTAAATTGCAGACGAATTAATTTAAATGTGAGAAATATTTCAATTTAAATGCCAGAAAGCGAAAAGAAGAGTGAGCGGAGAGAAAGATCGTATATATAGAGTTTTGCTCGTATTGTTGTTTTCATTTGTTGCATATAGTTTTTTGTATGTAACTCAGGTAATGGCATCTGTTGCCAAAGTCCAACTGCTGTCAATTCACTAAAGCCTGAAGATTTTCAGATACCTTCGTGAATACATGATAACAGAAGTTCAAGAATTTCAAGTAAACTAGTGGCAAAAAATATAGCATGCCTTTAAGTCTTTAGCAACGATCATCGTCAGTTGCTGTATCACCATTAGATCATCTATATGTATAGCGATGAAATACAAAACATATATGAGAAAACATATATTTTTTCAAATTTCTTTTTTGCCTCTTATGCGCTTCAATTAATTTGTACTCGAAAATTGTTTGCTAACCCCCAAATACAATATGATCAAGGAAATCTAATTTATTTGATAAATTTGTATTGCTGTGACTTGAAATCACTTAACAATTTATTTAATTTATTTTCTAGATTTATTTCAATGCAGTGAAACTATAATTTCTTCTTCTAATGATGCGTTTCCCACCAACTGATTACTTTCCATTACTTTAACACACTTGTATATAGTATAAAAAATTATCACATTGTCACTTTGACTATGAAACCCATCAATACAACAATGCAAATGTGTTTTCCACACGCATTAATTCTGCACATTATTTTGTATAGTTTTTCTTTTTTTACCCTCCCTGTATTTTTTTCAATACACATTTATTTGTATTATTTTTTTCTTATATATAAATAAATATACGCTCGATTTCCTTTCAATGTGCATTGCATTGATTACATATAAAATTTCTTTTCAAAGCTTTTTATTTTTGTTCTTTTCAACATTAAATTCAATATGCAGAACTCCTCCCTCCGCCTCACCACACTAGCTAAGTCTTTCACTTCTTCAGTATGAACAACATGTCGTTTTTGTTTACAACATTTCATTCATGCTAATGATATCCTGCTGCACATACACACATCCTTCTTCAACCATTTAACATGCAGCATCGTCGTCCTTGTGCAATCGCTTCAAATTACTTGCAACTAGTAGCAGCAGCAGCAGCAGAAGCAGCATCATCAGCAATTGCATTACGCTGATTCTTGACTTGAGCTCATGTTTGTTTTTTTTTTTTATATTTTCTAGATGATTTTCTTCAAATATTTTATAGATTATGTTGACTGTATATGTCACTAGCATATGATAAATGCATTACTCAGTGTGACACTTAGCTATTGACATTTGAAACAGAAAAAAGAATGTGAAAAAATTTGCCATTTTGTAAAATAATGTTCATATTTTTTGTTTTTTTTTTATTTTATTTTTTTATATGTATTCAAGGTTTAACTTCTAAGCAGTGAATAATTGAGTATATCTGCATAACTCTATGGCAAATCTAATATATTCATGCAGTTTTTAATGCATTTTTCTTCATACATAGTCTACTTTAATCTTTGAATAGCATAACATATTTTAACTACATCTACCCTTACCACTACATATTTATAATTGGAACGACTTAGGGTATCTAATAATCTACAAGAGTCAGCCGTAAAATGCTACATAAAAATTATCTTAAGTTATAAACTTAGCAACGAAAAAAATAAAAATAAATAAAAAACAATAAACTTCTTTAAATACCCTACACTAGATGCACCGACGAAATTTACTCATCTGTATGGAGAGGGATAATATTCGTAGATTTCGATTACGTGAGAGCACCGAAAAAAATATGCCGAGTTAATACAACATTTTCTGTGAATTAATATAACTTTTGCGGAGTTAATACTACTTTTATGCAAACAACACCGAAAAGAGTTGTTTGAAGTTTTTTTGAGTTGATTCAACTCTTTTTGTAGTTATAATAACTTTTTGCCAGTGTCAGAATGACTCTGAAGGCAATTTCAAATTAACTCTGCAGTTTCAACTAATATGTGTTCGATTAACTCTGAAAATGGTTAATATAACCATGGAAAAGGTAAATCAATCAATTTTTTTCTAAGTAAATATAACTCATTTTCAAAGGTTCTATAAAAATCTACTATTAACTTAAAATAAATCAACTTTCCCCAAATGTAAGATTAACTTTGAACGGAGTCAATTGTACTCTTTTTTCCCTAATGTACGGAGAGAAGTACGGGAATATTTTCATTGCGTATTCTGTAGTTCATTGTGAAAGACGTGTGTGATTTATATTAACTTTTAATTCATGTCAAATTTGGTGTGAATAATTGTGAATTTTTTGTAACTATGGACGATGTATACTATACGGTGGTTACATTGAATTCTGAAGTGAATACATTTGATTCTGTACAAGAATCAAATATTTTTAAATATAATTCATGTACATCTGTAATAAGTGTCTATAAAAATTTATTATTTATGATCATAAAAAACTAATAAAAACATAAAAACTGAATTTTTTTTTTCAAATTTTGGTTCAAGCATTTTAATTTGTTAATCGAACTCTTTTAGGGGTTGGGACAATATTCTAGTCTGAGTTAGGCCAACTATTTTCAATGTTGCCTGAAGAATCTTACGTGGTTTATTGTACTCTTTTGAAGATTAAAGTAACATTTTGCGGAATTGATTCAAATCCTAGTCGGAGTTCAACTAACTCCTTGTGGTTAATTAAACTCTTTTGAGGGTTGAATCAACATTTTACGGAGTTGGTATAACTTTTTTTTTATCAGCTACTTTAAGAATTTATATTCTTAATATAAGTCCTTAGCGGAGTTAATATGACTCCCCGAAAGTATAGCTCACTCTTCGGAGTTGAATATACTCCATCTGGGTAAGGATTACTCTTTTCTGGTTTGGCTAAAAACCATTAACGAAAAGAGTTAATATTACTACAAAAACTGTGGTATTTACTCCGCAGTTTTTTGAGTGAGTGAATTTTGAGAGAGAGAGAGAGAAAGAATATTCCACGCAAATGCTTGCTTGCTATTAATCAATCATAGTCGTTGCTTTTCATTGCGTGTAAGAAAATCCGCTCAATATGCGCTCTCCTGAAACGAACTACAATTAAAAAGAAACATAAGCTATCTAGTATTGCATTGCATCAAAAATAATTTACATTTCATACTCCATTTTTTTATACTATTTTAACGACTTCACAACAACAGCAACATTGTATTCGCATTAAAAATCGAACTCAGTCCGATTAGCTCAAACGAAGATTTTATCATTCGTTCGGCTCAGGTAACCATTTACACCGCCTGAACATTACTCGTGAGCATGTTCAACCTTGGTTTAACGCTGCACCATTTACACCAGCCGAACGAATGAAGATTATTTCGTTCGTTCGGGCGGTCTAAATGCAGCGTTACGAATGTAGCACATTTTCAATTCGTTCAAGCTATATGAAAGATTTGAATAGCTAATTCTAAGCAGCATATAGTAGTTAGTTCTTTTTTTTTTTTTTTTTGATAACATAAACTACAATAAGCTTTGTGTGGATTTTTGTAGCAAAAGCTATTTTAATTATTTCTTGGCTTTTGGTTGCGCACATACACACACATATCGCATTACACTTTATGGTTAGATGCATCCAATTATGACCTCACCACATTCCACAAACTTCTTGCGTTCTTACCACTCTCACTCTCTTATTTACTTACTCTGTGGTCTCAATTGAAAACCGCCAGAGTTGCTGCATGTCTTGCAATTATCCGCATACACTTTCCTTGCAGCACAATTTAAGTCTTGTGTGTTTTTTTATGCTTTCTAATTATCAAAAATTACAGGGGAGTGGTTGTAGGGTAGGGAAAGCTTGTGTACTTGTATTGCATACATAAATTCTTTTGTTTGATTTTACTTGACATTTTAGTCACTGTTGCTGTTGTGTTGCATTGCTTTTTTATCGTCTTCTCGTTTCCTTTTTTGTTTTTTTTTCCTCTACTTTGCCATTGTTATCCAAGTTGTTGCATTTCAAAAAAATAATTACCCTTGCTATTTTCTTACATTCTTTTTTATTCATCGTTATTTCCCTTTGGCTTTTTCTCCTTCCTTTCATTTTTCTTGCTTGTATTTTTAATAGTTGCGCCACAAAATTCAACCTCATTATTTGTTTTTAAATTTTTTTCTGCTAATTTTCTATGGTAAAAATTTATGTTTTGCTTTAACTATTAAAGTGTGGCGTTTATAAATTTTACCATTTTCCCACTCCCTCGTATTTGTTGCACACTTTAATGGGTTAATCGTATTTTTAGCCTTATAATTTGCATTTTTATCGTTGTACAATGACGCTCACATCTGAGTTGCAGTAAAGGGCAGTTATTTGCAGTATTGACATCTACCAAATTTTCAGGTGAAAGTGTTTTTCTTAATGCTTTTTGTTTGCTAGTTGGTTTGCTAGTTAGGGCTATAAAGCGATTTTTGTATTTGTATTTCCATAGCTTAGAAGCTATAGTCAATAATATTTAATATGATTTATGCTAGTTAAGTTTCCAGGGTGATTGTTTTTAAGTTTTTCACTCCTTAGGAGGTCATGGAAAGAGACTGATCAAGCTATGGAGGGTCAAAAACCTATTCCGCCACTTCGTCATACAATATTTCAACCTTGAGATCCCAACGCATTCGAAAGTTATCGTCCATGCTAAGAGCATAGCTAGACTGACCAGCTTTTGAAATTAATGAAGAAATATATTTCTAATATAAGTGAGCTGTGTACAATAATGATACAAAAATACAAAATATAGTCACTTTATGAAATATAATCGCCAGATGTTTTAAGTACCTACTTGCAATATTGTAGACGATCGTCAAGAAAAAGTATTCCACTAATCCAAAAATAAACTCATTACTTTCCCAACATCATCATCTAACATCTGTATCTCATTCATTTATGTCTGTGTTTCTGTTGTTTCTAATTCTATTGTAATTTTAATAACTATTTCTATTTTTAAATACTTTCTAAATTTATCTTATCAACAGCGCGAAGAAACGAAACGAAAACTCAAAATATTCGATGAATTTATGCATTGAAGCTTTATATAAAAACAGACAAAAAACGAAACGAAAAATTCGAATGTTTGTGTCTAAAAATAGTCGCCCACAAATGTTTACATTCGGGTCGGCTATCGATAACCGGTTCTATGGTGTAATGGTTAGCACTCTGGACTTTGAATCCAGCGATCCGAGTTCAAATCTCGGTAGAACCTTAATAAATATTTTATAATTTCTTAAGTTAAAAATCTAAAAGATATTTATAAAATTATAAAACTTATATAAAATAAAAACTAATAATGACAACAACAAGCAAAACTATATTGAGCTAGATATTTTTGTAGCATAAGCATTTTTTTAAAGCATTTTTTGTTTCGTTTTTGCAAATATTGTAAAGAAAACTTTTTATGTTGACGCGTTCACTGTTGTTGTTGTTGTATTTTTTGCTATTTACCGCTGCTTGTTTTAGATTATAATAAGCGTTGACAATAAACGTCATCATTGTAAGTGGGTGTCACTGTGTTATATTGTAGTGTGTATGCGAGCTTTGGCAACTCTGATACTTCGTCGTGAGGAGAGCACTGAATCAGAGCATAAGAGTTTGAGAGTGAGTAAATATCATCATTGTCTAATGCAGCGGTTTCCTTCGGCGGTGGGGGAATACCCTTGGCGACTAACAGCAAAATCCATGTCAACCATTCTTTCTCTCTATCTCTCATTTTTTTTAACTACACACAGACTCTGTGAAGTGTTTCAAAACAAAAAAGGCATAGCATGACCTGATTGTGCATCTTTCTAACCTGGAAAGTAAATATTTTAATGTTGTTATATTTTGCTGCCGCGCTCATGATGATAATGTTAGTACTTTTTGTTGTTGCTGTTATTATTGTGGGGGTGATAATAGAAGTTTAATATGTGACTTCATCATCAAGCACATCAAATTATTTTAATGATGCGTAGGAAAATACTTGTAGGTAAATATTTGTTGTTACTTTGAAAGTTGTTTGTTTTGTAAATAATTTTTGAAAAATATATTTAAATTGTTGCCACGAAACAAAATTATAGGTAACAATTAGCAGTTGAATAAAAAGTAATAAAAGTTGATGAGTTCTTAGCCAAAATATTGAAGGCAATAAAAGGTTAAGTAGTAAGCAAACATGATAATGAAGTACCGCTTGAAACTTTTCTAAAACAAATTACACTCTTTTGGGTTACGTACAAATTTTTTGAAGCAACCCATCAGTTTTCATGTAGCTTTGGCTAATTTTTTACTAATTAGATCTTGATGTTCTGATATATTTCTCAAAAATTTAGCCAGGTTCTACAACGTCAGGGAATATTTTCTTTTTTCAAACATAATTTTCAAGTTAAGCCAAAAAAGTTGTTCCTTTTTCTTTTCGATATTTTCATCCAGAAGCAAAGGTTTCCTTTCCAATATTTTTATTTCCTTTCTTTCAAAATTTTCATATAATTATCAAATATTTTTTTTCACCAATTTCTCCTCCTTCTCATTCTCAATAATCAAATTATTTTTAATATACAAAAGTTCCTACTTTTAAAGCTCTTATACAATTTATTCTTTCTGTTTTTAATATTCATCATGCAAATTTACTACGCTTTTTTATTTCTACATCTTACTTTGTACAATTTAATTACTTAAAAAGTAACAAATTGTACCTGAAAAAATGTTCGTTCCTCTTTGATCTACTTCTCATCAAATCATCAGCAAATGCATTGGCAATATGACAATTTCCTTTGACAACAAACTTCTTAAGGAGAATATTGCCTGCCTAAAGTTTTCCCTAATAACTTTAACTATTAATTAAACTAATACGTAAAAACACTTGTACAACACACACGTAGGAAGCTGGCAAACTTTTTTGACTAAGTTTGCATTATACGTTAATAGACAGATGGAGGGGGAAAGAGATGAGTTCAAAAAATTAATTAAAAAATATTGTTAGTTAAAGTTACGCATTGTTAAGGTATATTTTATATGCAAATATTAAATAAATACAATTTTTATTAAACTGAACCTCTCTTCAATAAAGCTGTACTAAAGCTTTTCAAAGCTCTCTAAATTGGTTTGAACATGAACTTATTGTATAAACTTTTATTTCAAAAGCTTTTTTGTATGAGATTATGTATTTGGTAAAGAGAGTTGCTTTCCGTGTGTATTAGCTTTTACAGTGACGGCAAAAAGTTTATGCTCATAAAATTTTTCATTTGAAATATGGATTTAATTTATGTTTTATTTGTATAAAAAATTCTTTGAAAACTTAATGAAATAATTGAAATAATATTTAAAAAAAATATTTTCTATATCTGGATTAAACTTCTTTTATAATTATTTGTCGGTATTATTATTATTTGAAAAAGGACGACTCGAAAGTCAGGCACTGCGACCTTTAAGATCTATTGTACCAAAGCCCTAAGAAAGAAAGAAAGGCAGAGAGAAAGAAAGAAAGATAAGAAACATACCCAAGCCGAGAATCAAACTCAGGTCTCCAGATATAAGAGTCTGGCACTCTGCCACTAGACCACAGTGGCGATGGTAGGACCTACAGTTTAACGCCGATGGCAATTTTTTATCAACTCGGTGGTTTTGCCATTACCAACCAAGGTGTGTACTTGTACACATTCTTATAATTCGCATCCACTTCATATCGATAGTGAATATAAGAAGTTTATGAGAATTAACCACCAGACCAAGACGGGAATCGAACCCGCAACCTTCTGAATGAAAGTCTAGTGCACTATCCACTAGACAATCGAGGTCGTCATTTGTCGGTATATCTCAGTCCATTTCTCATATACTGCAATCCTTTTTTTATATAGTGGGCAGGAAACAGATTTGGTTTATCTAGTAGCAGTTTCCACGCAAACTTTGTCCACCTAATAAATTATATTTTATATCAACAAATTACCGGATGTACTAATTTATTTAATCAACTTTTTTTTTAAAGAAGTTTTGTTAGTGACAAGTGTTTTCGCAATGAAAGTATCCCATAAACCATTGAATATCATATTTTTGTTGATAAAAAAATAAGTTAAATGATTGATGGGACTAAGGTTAATGTCAAGGTTTTCTCTACAAAAGAAATTTCTATAAAAAATGCAATAAAATTAAATAAATTTTTATTTTTTTATGTAGGCAGTCAACGTTGTTTAATTTGTAAATTAAAATACCAAACATCAAAACAAATATTTATGACATTTAAACTCCCGGTAACAACAATAGGCAAATGTTTAAAAAAAATTATTACCTAAATTAATATTTGTCATAACCAAATAAATTTCAGTTCAACGATATCGTTACTAGAAAAACAAAATATAGAAAAATTATCGCATTTTGTTAAATGCAACCCGAACATGAGTCGAATACTTGACGGCAGGTTATATATCTACTACTACAGCTGGTGGTGTGAAAGTATGAAA
Organism: Toxonevra muliebris; assembly: GCA_963691655.1. Lineage (NCBI taxonomy): Eukaryota > Metazoa > Arthropoda > Insecta > Diptera > Pallopteridae > Toxonevra > Toxonevra muliebris. The sequence continues at coordinate 3,355,040 of OY829329.1, forward strand.
TGGGCGTGTGTACTTAATTAGTGTGATTATTTGAATTGTTCATATGAAAATATTCCACTGATTAGATTTCATATGTTAGCAACAATTAAAATGTAGAATAAGTGAAATAATGCAATTTTAAAATTAATTTTGGAGTGATAAAAGATGGAAATTAGATCATCTGAATATACTATTTTGCATGGCAGTGTATTTTGAGAGATAAACACTATTTGTGAATAAAACAAAAAATACACAGGAAAGAGAGAGAGAGAGAGAGAAAAGGAGCATAATGCAGAATTCGATATCAATTCCTTTGAAATTAGCGTTCAATTTCAACAGCTTCGCTAAACTCAATACGTTGAAACTATCGGAACTTTCGCATGTAACTCATTAATTGACCACTTCCCGTAGAGTTTTCATACATATTGAACTTAATCTTATAAAATCTGTTAGTAAGCTTTTTTTTTATTAAGGTCATTAATCAAAACTTGGTAATCTCCAAGGTGCATGTAGTTAACTTTAATCACCCATTTTGTGATTTATAAATATAGTAGCTGCTAAAATTGTGAATTTGTAATAAATATGTGCTTATATGTGCTTGTATTGATAGCTAACGAGATATAAAATATGCTATGCAGATAAGTTCAGGTTTTGAATTAAAAGAAGCTACGAATTTTGAATAAAAAACAAACTGTTGTATTAGAACAACTTTTAAGGTGATTTCCTGGAACTAAATTAACAATCTGATACACTCTAGAATGCAATTGACAGCAATGACTGGAAATGAAAAGAAAATTAAATTCGTTAAATCGTGAAATTAATGAAAAAATCACGTGCCGCAGTTTTCTCACATACATAATAAGACATAAATATGATAAAACTCCATATTTGGAAATTTTCAAGGAATTACGTAATTGATATTAATAAAATTTAATTAAAAGAGGGAAATTCTAATATTATTATTAGTTTTTATCATGGTCGTGGACGTCACATGTGTGAGAGACCATATTCGAAGATATATTAAAATTTTTATCTAACGTTTTTTTTTTAATTAAAAATAAATGATATAAATTTACTTCTTAGATAATGACTATCTTCAGAAGATCAAGGTTTACAGAATATTTAGAATTTTTGGGGAAAAAAAAACAAAATTTTTCATTACTTTTTACTAAGGTGATGATATTTGTTTCACATGCAAAGAGTGAAAACATCTCACGATACGCGCTCAATTTGGCTAATGCATTTGGTTTTCATTTCACTCTCTTTCACAAACTTAGTAAACGGTTCTCATTTGACCTTGAAGTAGAACTTGACTTCATACAGAGAGAAAAAAACGCATCGTGCGTGCGCTCAAATTTACATATACAGTTAGTTTCAGTTCCAGTCAGGAATAGTGTAAGATCCTTTCAATATGATCAGTTCTTTTTTGAAATGAATGCATTTTTTTTTTTTTTTTTTAAATCAAAAGTTTTAAAAATAAAAATTTTCGTGAATAAACTTATTAAGCGTATATTTTTACTAAATAATAAGGAGTGAGATCGAAAAAATCTTAATATATATAAAATTCAATAATTTTTAAACGGTTTTAGAATTTTGATTTTTATTTTATTTAATTGATAATATTTTACAAATTACAGAAAACTATAACTTTTATAGTTCTAACCACTATTTATGAACTCGTGGATCTTTTTTGGTAAGCCTTCCAATAGAGATTTGATAGTTGTTTCAGACACCTTTTTGAAACAGTTTGCCCATCTCCTTTTAAAATCTTCGATATTTTGGGACACCTTTTTTGTGCTCTTTATCTCTCCACTAGTCTTAGCTCCGGGCAATTTGGAGGATTGGCCTCTCTTGGTACAAAAACTATGTTATTACTTTGGTACCACTCCAGAGCTTTCTTGCCGTCACTACGGCCAAATCGAGCCAAAAATATGTGGACACATTAAACTCTCTTATGAAAGGAAGAAGTCTTTTTTTCAAACATTCTTTGATTTATTTTTCGGTATTTAAAGAGCCCACTGTAACAAAGGACTTGCTTCCTTTGCCGTTGCCGCAACTGCATATAGCTTGCCATACCAGGAATTTTTTAGGAAATTTTGTCTGCTTTTGGATTCTAAATTGTTCTTCGACATTTCCTCGAGCATCAGCAATATAAAAATGTTTACCCGGAAGCTGCGTAAAATCTGCCAGTACATACGTTTCGTCGTCCATTATACAACATGAATATTTTTGTATGAAATTCGATTTTCATTTCCGAGCCCTACTTTTGGCGTCTGAATTTTTTGCAGCATTCCTGTCTGGAACTTTTTGGACTTTTTATGTTTTCAAACCTGCATTGGCTTTAACTTTTCGTACCAAATAGTCAGAGCACTGGGCTAACCGGGCAGCTTTTTTACCAGATGTGGTTGGAAATCTTTTCAATATGCTTTCTATTTTCTTGGCTTTCCCAATATCATGTGGTCCTTGTTTTCTTCCCGAACCAGGTTTCCTATCGATGGTCAAATTCTCCTGAAACAGTTTAATAACATTGGAAACAGTTTGACGGCAGACCTTTAATTCTTTGGCCAATTTTTTGTAGGACCAATTTGGATTTTTTTGAAAATTTTTAAGACGTACTTCTTTTTCTTCACTTATTTCGATCAAACTCACAATAAATCAACATGTTTGTCATTAAAAATAACAACTGACATATTTTTCAAAGATAACTAGATCAAAGAAATTTTTAAATTTTACACCCAAAAAAATTATTAGGTAAAACGTGTGCTAAGATTTTTTCAATCTCACTCCTTATTGAAATTCACAGTTAATCATGTCTGGTTTCATATTCTCATATTTTTTGTACAAGATTTCAACTGTGAATTGAATATAATTTCATCTATATCCTAAAATTCATTTAGTTTTAAGAAATCATATGAAAATACTTTTTTTATAATTGAACTTGCAATTATATCACTCTAGAAATAAATACCATAATGAAACATCAAAGCGAATTCCGCTTCTTCTATAAAATATATTTAATATTAGGTAACTTCTTTGGCTATTTTCATTTAACTTAACTTTTCCCCAGCTCATAAATTTTTTTTATTTTTTTTGTAATTTTTATAACCTTTTCTAAATTGTATTTAAAAATATTTTCTAGCTTAAGTCCAGCATTGCGCGTGAGCATGTATATATTTTATGCGCTTATCAGCGTGAAAATAAGTAAAGTTTGGACTTTTATTATCAGATAAGGTGCATATATAGTTATATATACGATTATATATATTATTGTATTTTTATTGTGCACTTTGTATTTTTTGGTTTTTCTATTCATAATTTTTAATTTTTATTCACCCTTCCTTAATTCTTTTTTTTTTTTGTTCGGTTTTTTAAATATACAACACGTACAAACGAAGAGGGTTTTATGATTACTATTGTGTGTATTATTATTTTCTTCAGATAAGTTAACAAAAAAAAAAAAAAAAGTGACCATTATCTTGAATTGTTTAGTGATTGAGATATGAATGAGTTTTTAGTTGTAGGGTATAGATTTTTCTGATCCTTATGCTTAGGAATAAATGAGTGAGTGTGTTTCAAAAGACGACTGTAATTTGAAACTGATCTAATGACCCGAGTGTATTTATAAATATTATGGAAGGATATTCGTTTTGAATTATATGTAACTGCAAACTAAAGAAGCTCAAAATTTGTAAAAATGTGTGCCAGATTTATCTCTGGATACTCCATTTCCATTCGGCTGGACCTGTTATTTAAGCTGTTTTTAGAATATCAAAAACATATATGTACATCAAGTTCAAAGACTCAGACAGCGTAATGAGGTTACTCTGTCTGGCATGTAGTCAGTCTAGGTCTCAACATAACTCAATCAATTTTTAGCAATGTTATGAAAAAAATTTGTTTACAACACAAAATAAATATTTACACTGAACGGAAAATCAAATGCAAATTCATCATTTAGGTATTTTGTGGTGTGATTCTTTTAATCTCATTAGCCAAAAGAAAAAACTAGAAAAATGTTAGAAAAATACGGTAAAATCAAAAAGAAAATCACAGAAAAACTAACGAATGCTTGCCTTATCAGCTGAAATAGAAAGAAAAAAAAATAACGAACTAAAACTCAGAAATTATTAAAGCAGATTAGTAAAAAAGCAACAAAAAATCAAATGCTGAGAAAAAGTGATAACATTTGAAAATAAATTTATTTACAGAAATATGTAGAAAACAAAAACTGCATATTAGTGTAACGAATTGCGCTTGATCTACACGCTGATCAACTGCTGCTGACGCTCAACGATTTGCTGTTGCTTCTGCTGGTGGCTGCTTATCATCAAACACCATAAACTAAAAAAGGCACTAAAGATTGTTTTTTTAGAAAAAAAAAATTAAACAGTTTCCAACTGATAACATGTCGAATTTCATTGCCAACCGCTTTATTATAATCGAAGTGATCGACGTAAGAGAGTGTAAGTAAAAATTGAGTATGCATAAGAGATAGAGAGAGAGAGAGAGAGATTAAGAAAAAGTGAGAGTCAGTGTTAATATGTATTTGCAAAAGATAAGTATAATTGAACAATGTGGGAAAAGAGAGTGCACAATAATACATATGTCGATATGCCGGCCAAGTAAGTACGTAAGTAATGTATGTAAAAGTGTGTGTGAAGGTATAGGCACTTTTCTACTTTTCTTAAGTTTCCGGCATATTAAATGAAAATCAGTCTTCATTGGCGTTTTGAAGTGAGTAGTTGTGGGTAGCTCTAGTTAGCTCTCTGATCGTACAAATCGAAAGTGAAACTATTGATCGAACAGTTTTATCGAGTATCGTCGCTATCTCTTCTTCCTCTTTTTTGCGTGATTGCTTTTTGTTTGGCGATCGAAAGTGCATTCATTTTAAATAAGTGAAACTTACTTGAGGTAAAGTGATCGTGAGTAATATACAAATACATAAATACATAGTTCATAAAATAGTAAGAATATTTTTAAGTGCATAAGAAAATATATTTTTATGGAAAAGGACAGTTGTTTTGCATAAATTCTGAACAAAAAATTACTTAAAATTGTAGAAAATATTTTTCGAAAATAATATCTGTAACAAAAATATTTACAACTCTTTAAAAAGTATGGCCCTGTAAATGTAAATCTCTTAAAGTCTACTAATAATTATCAAGAAATTTAATTTTGTCAGACACTTTCTATTGGCCTGCCATTTCCATCGATCATTTCCATTTCACTCTCCTCTCCCTCTGTTTTAATTAACTGTCACACATGTTTCTCTTTTACTACGTGAACAACTTCAACTGTAACTTGTTTTTGCATTTTATTACTATACAAAAAAAAAAAAAGAAAAGATTTTTATTTATTTAAAGTCTTATGTTAGATTAGCCTATGGTTTTAATGTCTCCTTTTTTTTGACGAAAAATATTTGCACAACTGACTCAGCAACTCAGTTTTAAATACACGTGCTCCTCTTCTTTTGGTTTTGTTTTTGTTTTTATTGGCATTTTCGTAGTGCCTACCTGTATAAATTTTGTTTTTGTTTTTTTTGTCTTTTGTTTTTTTTTTTGCAGTTAACCGATATTGCTGATATCTACTTTTTTGTAATTTGGAGACAGTGATGGTAATATTTTGAATTTCTGACGTTAAGCTTTCATAGTTTGTCGGTTACAGGCCTCTGTAGTTTGATGGAAAAAAGTAAATTGTGCAGAGGATCAAATTTGAAAATTTTTAGACAGTTATTTTTCTACACAGAAGAATAAATCTTGACCCTAGACAAAAAGATTACAGAAACTTTTTAATATTGGCATAGTAAAAAATGTTTTATTGTGAAAAAAAGGAAAAAGTTTAACTATAAAATTGTGAATACGTGATAAAGTATTTTTCCTAGATATGAAATGAGTAAAGCAAAACGTCATTACTTAGAAATATTAATAACTATGAACACATATTGAAGTACATATTATTTTTAGAAATACTTCTGCTATGCAAAATAGAAAAAGGAAATTCCAACCTTTTTTTCAAGAAATATTATAATTTAATTGAATTACATCAAATATAAGAACTAACTGAAGACTAAACCCACATTAACCCACATATGCCCTATGTCACATACGAAGTACACTTCAGAAATGTTTGGTTTTTAATTAAACCTTGTAAAAAAAATTCACAGAATAATCAATTTAAATTTTTTCAAATAAATATTATTCAATGTGGATTCCAATACATTTTTTATCGTGAAAGACATAAATTCGATAACTCATTGCCATTACTGATAATGATCCCAACCTCAAAAAAATGATCAAAAATGCCAAAAATAGTCAGAGACTATTTTTTTTTTCAAATGATTATCAGTGGGAATTTGGGCCATTATCAATGATGAGGAGCCCGGATGAAGTTGGCATATATTCCCTAAATTCGTGCAGTCACAGCATTGAAATCTTCCGAGTCGGGTGCTCTGAGCAATAATGAGTTAAAGGATTAATTATATTTTAAGATTATGAACTTTGAAGCTTATTCAATAACACTGTCCTGCATGGGTTTGGTGAACAATATTGTTCCTAGTGTTTGCGAATGAATTTTGTATGCTGAACACGAATCTGAGGTCAAAAACTTCCCATTACGTTACGTTTTAGAAAAATACAGTTTTTGGCCATGTAGCACAATTTCGTACGATTTCAATTCAAATTTATTTTTAAAATATTTTCTTTTATTTGACTTTTTAGAAAGAAACCGATTAAAAATATTTAAAAATCATTCAATAGATTTTATTTTGACTTTTTTCCATCCACTGGCAGTCAATATCAAAAATTAGGAAAAAGTTTTCACATTTCGGGGGGAGGGGGGGGGCAGGGTGTCCCACAATATAGAGCGGCTATTAAGAAATTTGTTTATTTTAACAGATCCGAATTTGATGTCTGAAGCAAGTTTATTAAACATAAAGAGAAAAATTATTTTTCATTACATCCTTTTTTCCCCCCATCTCCTACCGTTCCTATTGAAAATGGAGAAAATATTCCTTGTTAAAAATTATTCTCAGAATAATCCAAAAACCGAATTTTTTGTATTAGAGCCAAGCTACATTATTCACTTATGTAGTACGCTTGGCTTGACTCGTTTCGTTTTTTCTTGTTAGAAAATCAAATGCTTGTACTACAGACCCTGGATCCAATCCCATGTGAAGCCTATTCAACAAAATACCGGACGGTTCCGGCAAATTGCCAACATCAACATTAACTCCTTTGTCGTTTGAGTCATCGTTCCGCTGTCAGTAATATTGTCGACTGTCTCTTCTTCCCCGGCATAATCAGCACCTACACCCTCCACGTGAGTCTCCATTCTAAAACAAACATTGATTGAGAACTCGATTTTATACACCCTCACCTTTTTTTGATACGAAAATAGTGAGAAATTAGTTAAACCTTAACATTTTTTTTTATACTTTTGAAATTAATTTTTACTGTAAAACATTGTTTTGAACGCAGTTTGTGTGTAGATGAAAAACAACCATTGTATTTTTTGTTTTAAAACATGTCTTTCGGGTCCGACGGACCCGGCCTGCCCCTTTAAGGGTTAAATAAGAAAATGTTCAATCAAAATTAAAAATTTCTAAAGTGTACTACATGTAGGTCATTGGGTATATCTGGGTTTGAGGGATGTTTGATCTATCTGCTATCAAAACTAATGACAAAATTGATAGCTATATATGCCATACTTTCTCTTTCTCTCTCTAAGCATGGAAGCAAATGTCAACCCTTCTGAAATAAACTTTTTACATTCTCAGCAATATATTTTTACATATTTTGACCCCTTATTATGCTCTATTTGGAAATAGTACTCTATAAATGCTGGATAGTTCTTAATACCAATCTTTAATGTTGAGATAACCTCCTGCAATCTAAAATTATAAGAGAGAATAACAACTAAAATTCAATTACGTAGCACATAAGTAATGAAATTATATAAAATTTCACAATCAAGCGATAATTTCTTTTAAAAATGTTAGTGAAATGTCAAAATTGTCAAAGATTATCAACAAAAAAATTCAAAGTGCACGCATTGCATTCTCTCCCTCTAGCTTAACATATGTACGTCAGAGCAGACGACAGAAAATAGCAATCAGCACATGTGCCAGCATAATTTCACACAATAGCATACAAAATCTTTCTATCTCTGTTTCTTTTGTGTGGTCTTCTCAAGAGAGCAATATTAATACAAAAATAACATGCATAGTTAAATAAAAATTATGCTAAGCATAGACAGAGTGAGGGGAAAATGTATTCCATATAAACATTTAGTACTTTTTTTGATATAAAGTGAAACACAATTAAGCTTAACAAAACTTTGAAGCAAGTCTAACTAGAAATCATTTGACTTTAACATTCTCCTCTCTTCGGTTTAGCATAATTTTTTAATTTATTATGCATAGCATATCAAGCACGTGTTGTTGCACCAAAAGCACGATAAAACAAAATGCAGCAAAAATTGATCGTGAAACGATAAAAGAGAGAATGACACACACACACACACTGAGATTGTGAGAGCGTTTTAACACCACGTGCACCGTATATAAATGCTCCGAGCATATAATTTTATTTCTTTCTCTCTTCTTTTGTTATTGCTTGTCTGTTTTTTGAGGTTTACTTCATACCACTTAAAACGCCTTGCTTTTCTAAACGTTTTCTTTTAAACATTTTATTATTACACCGTTTTTTTGTTCTTTATTTATAATTTATTTAATTTTATTCTTTGCATACACTCTTTCGCACTTTTGCGGTACTTTATAACAAAAATATAAGAACAATTGTTGTTAGATTGTCAGAAGTGTCTTTGAACATAAGAAGATTAGCAACAACAACAATTACAAAAATATGTGTGTCAAGTACTTAAACAGCAATACTTAATAAAAAAGAAAAAGGGAAAAGTTTATTTTTTGTATTGTAAGAAGATATAAATATTTCTTTTTTGTTTCTGCTTCTTTCTTTAATTTTTTTTTCTAATTTGCAAATCTGTTCTGTTTGCAAATAAAATCATTTAATATATTGAAATTAATTAGCAATATCGCATGTTCAATTACAAGGTGCAGTACAAATCTAATAGTTTCATTAATATTCTAATTACTTTTTATTTAATCGAGTTCATTTTTAATATGAAGTTCAAAGTTATATTGTGAATTCAAGTTTGTATCGTAATAAATGTGAGGAAACCCTCAAGACTTTATATCTATATATCCACATTTCCGTTCCAAAGTACACATAACTGAATGTTGTTGTTTTTTTTTATGACAGTATCGAAATTGTTAGAAAAATATAAACGCTTAGAAATAAAAAAACTTTTTGGACTTTGTCCAATAGCATAAAAATTCTTATCATTTTTTTTTTTGTTATGCTCTCTTGTGTTTTTTCCTGTATTGAAAAGATTATTTCACTTAGTAATAATGTCTATAGAAATTTGTTTTAATGTTTTATAATTTTTTTTGTTTGTTTGTTATTTAATCAATAATTATAATTTAAATATTTGAAATTAATGGGTTTCTGTTTGTTTTTTCTAACTATTAGCTTACTATCATTATCGGATCCAGTCATTTCCTAAGGGAGTGTCTCAATTTTTTCACCTTTCAATTTTTTTTTTTTGTATTCGTGACCAATGATCAAATGGTAGAGAGGAGGAGGAGGGAGGCGCAAGGAGTTGTCAGTGCTATTCCCCCTTCCCCCCCGCTGCGCTAGTGAATGATATAAATATTCAATTAAGTATGTACCTGCTATAAATATTTGCTTACTAGTTTCTTATCGATCAATTTCGTTTTCATAAACTGTCGATAAATTGTCAAAAATGTTTTTTTTTTTATTATAGTACATATAAGTATAATTGTCTGCCAGGTGTTAGTCAATTTGTTGTTAGAATAGTATGGTTGAGTTATAAAATGAGGGAATCTTATACAAATTGAAATTTGAAAAAGGTTCATTTACCTATATTCCCTAGGCCAACAACGTTCATACTTTAGGCATTTTTTAAAATGCTTTCCATAGTTTTCTACAAAATATCTATAAATATTTTGTAAATAAAACATCATTTATGCATATATTTCTCTTGATCCCAAATGTGAACATTGACATCAATTAAAGAATAAATTGATAACACTGTTCAACAGCCAAAAATGAGTAGAGACGGGACAAGTGTACTTAGGGTAGTGAGTCGCTGAGTCCGAATCCACGGTCCGTTTTGCTCTGCTGCGTCATAATTTTTTTTTTATTGGCATCACAATTTTTAAAATTGAAAAAAAAAAAATTAAAAATGCAGTTCATATTTTTTTTCATCAAAACATTCATTTTTACGAAAAAATTTTTTTTTTTTTTTTAACTTAACAATTTTTTTTAAATAATTTTTTTTTTAATTAATTTATTTTTTTTTTGTAATTTTTTTCATCCTCGTTATCATCGTCCACCTTTTATTCCGTTGTTAGCTTAACCCAATAATGCCTAGCGGTGCCATATAGCACGTGTCAAGAGGAAACAACAATATATAAATTTATTTGTAGGTATACACAAATAAATTTTTAGGATTTAATTGTTCAAGAATACAAAGTAGATAGATCAAGAAAGTAACTTGAGAAAGAAATTGTTTTTGAACCTGGCTCAGGAACGGCTCAGCGACAAGGTTCCATATGGCACCGTTAGGCATTACTGGGTTAAGCTAACGACGAGATAAAAGTGAACGATGATAACGAGGATGAAAAAAATTACGAAAATTTTTGAAAGTTAAAAAATAAAAAAAATCTAAGTTTTTTTTTTTTGTAAAAATGTATGTTTTGATGAAAAAAAAATATGAATTGCATTTTTATTTGTTTTTTTTTTCAATTTTAATTTTAAAAATTTGGATGTCAATAAAAATTGTGACGTAGCAGAGCTAAACGGACCACGGATTCGGACTCAGCGACCCCCCATTACCCTAAGTGCATTTGTCCCGTCTCTGCTCGTTTTCAAAAGTTTCCATTTGTAGAACAGTGCAATATATCATAGATTTATTGTCATCTTGTGCACCCAAATTTGATTTATATCAGGACATAAAATCGATTTGTAGGTTACAAGCAAATCAAATAAAATCTACTATACATCTGAATGTCTTGAAAATTATATTGAATATATGGAAACAATTAGTAAAAAATATAGTAATATATTAGGGGAACTACCAGAATTTTCTAAATCTCATTTTCTGACTAATACCAGTGTACATTTTTTTTTAAATACTTATATTTGAACATAAAATACGCAATTATTATTATCCCCTGAAAAGTTATATTTCTCATTCCTTGTAATAAATGGAACAAATTGCCAAATGAATATTATTTCTTATTAACTAATCAATATACGTAAGTACATACCACATCGTACACATATTTGCTGATAAGAAACAATAATTCCAGTGATAATTCTTAAAACAATAACACCTTTTTGAAGCGATTTTGTTTTTAGAATTATCAGCAAATCGCATATAAATCAAAATGAAACAAATGCTGACCTCATGCCATTTCGCTATTCACAAATCTAAGCATATCTGAAATAAGCGAATATGAAATAGAGTAAGGAACTTTAAATAAATTGATAACAATGCACTTGAATTTAATAGGAGAGATTAATTTTAGTTGTTTGTATAAATTAATTTAGTTGCATTCAATTAGGAATAAGATCTTACAGAAATAGCTATTCAATAACTTTTTCTATTCTCTCACTTACAGCTTGCTACTTTCCACCACACACGCTCTTTTTTTCTGTCTCTCTACTACTAAACAACTAACCACAACAACAACATGGCCACTGAAGCTCTTTACAACCGCCCTGGACCCAATCGCTTGAAGCATTCCGAGACCTATCGTACAACGGTTGCCAATGAGGCCGTGAAAATTCGTCTGCACAAAGATGGTCTCGGTGCTGAAGAACCAATTTCGATACCCGGTCTCTTGAAACGAACCGTGAACAACTATGGTGATTATCCAGCGCTGAGAACAAAAACTGAAGGAAAAAAATACACCACCGTGACATACAAGTAAGTAAAATCATTCTCAGAAAGGTTAAAGTTTGATTTTATTGAAAATGAAATAGCTATGCAAACTATTAAAACAACTTTCTATCTACCTAGCTTAAAGTTTAAACACATTTCTGCTAGTGCACTATAGATTCATGTACAATTTCCTATCATCATCAACGCCATCTCCATCGCATCGAATCGCCAACACCATCTCCTTCATGCCACCACAGCATATTAAATTAAATTTCCCTTCAATTTATTTTGCGACGTTCACTCTCAGCAAGTGTGAGCTTCAGCAGCAAGCAAGCAAGCGTTGAAATGTGATTGTCGCATGCAAACATGCTGCAACCATGTAGTTGGTTGCTTTAACAATATTTTCGTCATTTGTCGCCATATTTTTATGTTACGCCACTTAAACTTGCAAGACAAATTTTATTACTTACTCAGACACATTTCTCATTTTATAACTCACGCTTCTCTCCTCTCCTTTCCCTCAGGCAATATGAAGAGAAAGTGCATCAGACTGCAAAGGCTTTCATTAAATTGGGTCTTGAGGCAAATCATTCGGTGGGCGTACTCGCTTTCAATTGCGCTGAATGGTTTTACTCAGCCATGGGTGCAATACATGCCGGTGGCATTATTGCTGGCATTTACACTACAAACTCAGCTGATGCTGTCTACCATGTACTGGAGAATTCTGGCGCACAGATTGTGGTGGTCGATGATATCAAACAAATGGAGAAGATACAATCGCTTCGGGATAAGTTGCCGCATTTGAAAGCAGCCATACAAATACAGGAGCCATATGCTCCGTTCCTCAAGAAGGAGGATGGCTATTATAGGGTGAGCCATTTAGCCGTCAATAGTTTTTGCAAGAATTTGAAAGAATTTAAATTATTATTAAATATTAAATTTTCTCTTTCTTATTTACTTTGCAATTTATCCGAAATACTCAAGACATTTAAATTCATTATTGTTAATTTTACAGTGGTCAGAAATTGAGGCTATGAATGTTAGCGACGTGGAGGATGAATACAAAAAACGTTTAGAGAATATTGCCATCAATGAATGTTGCTGTTTGGTTTATACAGTAAGTACGAAAAAAGGAAAATAAACAAAGTATCTGCACAAAATCATTATTATTCACCACAGCAAAAGAATAAACAAAAAGTAATTAATTATTCAACTTCACAATCATCCTCTATCTACGTCCCTCTTCCTACGTGCGCTTCCTCTCACACTTATTCTCTTTTTTGTTTTATTTTCTTTACAGTCCGGTACCATTGGCATGCCCAAGGGTGTTATGCTCAGTCATGACAATATTAGTTTCGATGCTCGCGCTATTACTAAATCTCTGGAACGAGTTACCGCCGGCTCAGAGACTCTTGTCTCCTATTTGCCATTGTCACATGTTGCCGCACAAACCGTTGACATTTATACAATGGCGACCATTGCTGGCTGTGTTTATTTTGCCGATAAAGATGCATTGAAGGGTACGCTGGTGAAGACATTGCAAGATGCGCGTCCAACAAGATTTATGGGCGTCCCACGTGTCTTTGAGAAATTCCAGGAACGTATGATTGCTGTAGGAGCGTCCAGTGGCAGCTTCACAAAGATGATTGCCAGTTGGGCTAAGGGTATCACATTGAAGCATTACATGGAGAGTCAGGGGTGAGCTCATCTTTTTTTTGTTTTGGAAAACAAAATAATAAAAGGAGTATGCAATTAGAATTTGTGTGTGGTTATGTGTGGTGAAGTTGGTAGACAGTTGATTGATATTCAACACGTCGTATTGGCATATATTTTGCTATGTGTTTGTAAAATGTGTGGGTGTTATTTGCCTATGTGGAAAGAAAGTTGGATGTATTGTTCAAATATTGAGTAATTGCTTAATTAACGCTGTCATCTCTTTTGTCTTGAATGATATTGTATGAAGAGCCAAGAGTCAAGGAAGGTCGCTGGTTTTTTGGTTTGGCTAAAAATTCAACAATAGAACAAGACAAATTGGTTGTTAAGTTTGTGCAATTGAAAAATAATTTTAAGAAAAAGGGACAAAATTCTATTTCTGATTAATTTATGTTCTGTAATTCACCTCAGCATTCGTTAATACAACGGTATTTATTGCATGGCAGTAACTGATTCGAACTAAGTAAAATTCACCATATTACTTAAAAGTTCAACAAATGAAATTATAATTTAATTAATTCAATTTACGAAATTCGTGGTGAATTGCATATTTGAATATCACATTCACCAAAAAAAGCTTAAATTTTTCGAAGGATTTTCTCTTTACTTGTGACTTGTGTAAGAAAACTGAAGGAATTCAAAATCCAGATTATATTTCTAAAGAAATTCACCATTGCACTAAATTTAATTCTCTTAAATTCAGTACATTACTTAAAAATTGAAATTCTTGAGATTTTCCTGAAAGTTTTGTTATATTCCGAAAAATATTCTTTCTACTTATAAGTTGGAAAATTACTAGGAAAATTTTCATGTGTCTACCATTAAACTTTAATGCCAATACCAGCGGCAAACAATTCAACATAAATAAACATGATTTAAAATTAATCAAAGTTCTATATATGTAAATCAATTTACATACACTTCCAGGTGCGAGAATTTTTGAGCTCCTACAAATCCTACTATAATTAAGAGTCTCAAAATTGTTTGCTTCCCCTTTTTCAAAGACATAAATCACCCACTTAAATCACAGCAATATTTCACCACTTTAACAACTTAACAACTGCATTAGAAATTCACCAAAAAAAGCACAAAAAATTCGCAATTGCTGCAACGGAAGTAAGAAATCACTTTAAAGGTTTCGTTTGCTGCAAAAAGCAGTAAGTAAAAACTGAGCAAGGGATGCATGTCTCAAAGGCAAAAATCTCGGTAAACAAGCTAGACGAAAACATTACTCAGACACACAGAGGCAAACACGCATATACCTATAAGCCCCTGCATACACAGACATTTAGATACACATGTATGTATGCATACACTTAAGGTATATTTAGTCAAAGATACATTTGTATGTGCCGTACTTAGTTGTTTGTATGTATTAGTATGCCAGTAGCGTCTAACAAAATATTTGGCGTTGAGATTGTGTGATTTTGCATGTGAGATTGCATGTTGACATGCACTAGCAACAACAACAACAACAACAACAATACACTTGCAACATTGACAACCAGTAATGGTAACCAACAACCAGCACCACCACCATCATTAGCATTTGGTGTATTTATGTTTGCAGTAACGGTATAGTGTGGTGGAGTAGGGAGTAGGTATGATAATGTTAGGTGAAGTGTGGTATGTACATACTCTCAGGTAATAAGTTCAGAGCGTGGTATATATGTGTGTGTGTTGATGATGTATTTGTTTAGTTGTTGTTGCTGTTTTTGTGTTATGCCGCTTACACCTTTTTCGAAATGACGTTTCGACAGTTTGTGTGTTACAGTCAAAAGTGATTGCAGGTATACAGACACATACTTCCATACACACGTACTCTAAGTACACATATATAGACACACACACACACACACACATACTTCGTTTTGTTGCAATGTGGAACAACCAAAATGATTAATTGATTGTCTGTAGCTTTAATGATGAATGGATTAAATTGCATGTTATTTAAATTGTTTTGTTGATATGAAAAATGCAACTAGTAACATAAACATTTCAAATATTGAAATCATCATTAACAAAAAAAAAAAAAAAACAAGGATTGAGAACTTCATGAAATGTTGCATTATTTCGCAGCAAAATTTAAATCTTTGCTTCAATTTGAAATCATTTTTCTTTTATATTTATAACTAATCTCTGATTTTCTTTAATCCCTTAGCAACAAAAACGCAGGTGGTTTCCGCTACAAGCTCGCTAAATCGCTTGTTATGTCCAAGGTTAAAGAACATCTCGGCTTTGATCGCGTCATCACTTTGGTGAGTGCCGCCGCACCAATGTCTCCAGAGACAAAAAAATATTTCCTCAGCTTGGATTTGAAAATTTTGGATGCTTTTGGTATGTCCGAAACCGCGGGCTGTCATTCAATCTGCCTACCCGATACAGTCCAATTGAATTCGATTGGTAAGACATTGAGTGGATGTGAGTCGAAAATTATCAATAAAGATGAAAATGGACATGGTGAGGTGAGCTTCTAAAAATTGCAAAAAAAATAAAAAATATATTTTTGAAACCTTAAAATTTCCTATTTTTAACTTATTTCCTATTTATTTTCATTTTATTCACCACACATATAGATTTGCATTCGTGGTCGTCACGTCTTCATGGGTTACATGGATAATGCAGAGAAAACTGAAGAATCCCTCGATGACGAATGCTGGCTACATTCTGGTGATGTTGGCTATATTGACGATAAAGGCTACGTATACATTACTGGACGTTCAAAGGAAATTATTATCACTGCTGGTGGTGAAAATATACCACCAGTGCATATTGAGAATTTAATTAAAAAAGAACTGGATGGTGTTTCGAATGCATTCTTAGTGGGTGAACAACAGAAATATTTGACAGTGTTGATTACTATTAAGGTGAGTTTGCTAGTAGATAATCACTAATTAAATTCAAATTCACCACGATATGCAATTTTTTACCCCTTTTCCCCAGACTGAAATGGATAAAGATACTGGCGCTCCCTTGGATGAACTTACACATGAATCATTGCAATGGATGAAATCAATTGGTGTTGGGCACAAAAATCTCTCTGATATCTTAAATGCGGGACCATGTCCCAAAGTATGGAAATCCATTGAAGATGGTATTAAACGTGCCAATAAACATTCCATTTCGAATGCACAGAAAGTCCAGAAATTCACCATCTTGCCACATGATTTCTCGATACCAACTGGTGAATTAGGTGAGTTGAGAGTTTTTTAACGACTACTTTTGTTGAGTTTTGTTTTGCTAATTTTGTTGTGTTCTTTTTGTAGGCCCTACATTAAAGGTGAAACGTAATGTTGTTGTTAAGCAATACAATGATGTCATTGAGAAATTATATGCTTAAGTTATAAATAATATTAAACAGAGGAAATTTCACATCTGGAGGCTACTACAACAGAATGCTGAATACCAACTTATCCGACATAAACTTTGAACTCAACACACCTTAGTTGAATTTGACAATGTGAAGTGTGTTAAAAACGCTTTGGTTGTGTAAACAAAAATTATACCAAAAACTTAATATTTCCTAGTTGAAATTAACTTATCTTAATTATCATATTTTTGATTACACTTTCATTAACTACTTTTTAATTTTAACTTCTTTTTCTACTACTCCTACTCCTATTTGCAAATTCATCATGAACTTGAATTGCTGAAAATTTTAAATAAATCAACTTTTATTTTACTTTTGTTTGTTCTTTAAAGAATTTTATGAATTCATTGTAATTTGAGCTATCTACTTATAAAAAGCCCCAAAAATATTTTGCATAACCTCCTACTACTTTTTTCTTTTGTTTTCAGCCTAGCTATGGCCTTTTTTTTCTTACTATATTACAAAGTACCTACATGTAAATTAGTTATTAGTTACTGTAGTTTGTAAACTTAATATTATTTTATATACTTACATATATATAAAAACAGAAATAAAGACAAAAATTGTAATGAAATATTCTATGGAAAACATACAAGTATGTAAATGCCTTTAAAAATACAAACATTTTTTTTTTATTTTAAAATAAAATTAAGAGAATTTTAACTAAAGAGTTTCAATTATGATTCGTTGGTAGGTTCTCTTTTATTGGTTTTCTGTTTGTTTGCATTTCAAGCCCCCCTGATTCCAAATATATAAACTTTTTGCCGTTTTCACTCTTTTAGTGCTTTTTTCAAATTCTTTTCTACCCATTATTCCTTTTTAATCTTTTGCTACATATTTTTAATGGCTGATATTTTGTGAAAGACATTTTTAGCGCAAATGGAAACATTTTTTTGTGCTCCGTTTGTCACCAATAGAAATATATTAAGACGATGTATCTAAAAAAAAAAGAAGTAGCGAATGATAACCTCTCATGTTGGGGGCAAAACAAATGAATTTTACGGCGATCCTGCCAAAATGATACCGTTGAAAAAGCTCCAAAGGTCAAAATTCAAAAGCTAGAGAGAGAGAGAAACAATTTTGGACAATACTATATCGCTCATTTACTAAAAAACTGTCATAAGTCAAAAAACACGATTTTTGAGTTAATGATGTAGAATTATTCATTATATCACGCTTCATATTGTGTAAATATCAGAGTATATAATATATGTATTAATATCTTGTATACTCTGCGCGTGAGAATTATAAGATTTCTTCTTTTTTCTGCAAAGTGGGAGTCAATTAAAAACTTTAAACGCGTTTTCTGCAAAATCGCGTTTTTTGAGTTATGACAGTCTTTTAGTAAATGAGCGTTATAATAGCTGTGATTAACCGTAAAGTTTAATCGAGAGTGAGTGAGAATAAAAAAGAATTAAAATTAATGGAGATTTTTCTTTGAAAATTTTCTTCAATTAGTTTTATTAAAGCGAATGCCTAAAAGTATGCTTCATTTTTTCTTATTATTTATTTCATTGAGGAATGCTGAGCAATAACCTTTATTATTTTCAGATAGCAATGAATATAAATAAAAACTTTATAACAAACCTTCGATAAAAATATTGTGGAACTGATCTAATTGCATACTCTATAATGAAATCAAACTTTTTCTGGAAATATTAAGGTTTTGAAAATGATTTCGAGTAAAAGGTATTGCCAGCTGCAAAAGTCTGCAAGATTTTCGTTTCGTTATATGCACACAAATAGTTATTCCCTTGATTTGTGTTGCATTACACACTCACAAACATTAATATGTATCCACTTTATAATTTCCATGTACACGCTCATATTTCTAAATAATGATTCGTTATAAGCACATCAAAACATATCAGTTTGAGTATAACAATAAAATAATTATTATACTAACAAATGTACATATATATTTACCTACTTACATATATTTATATATATATATGTATACTTATTTTCTTCCATCATAAAGAAACAAACATTTCTATATACAAAGTATACATTAAGCGTTCACAGGCGAGCAGCAAAATGAAAAAGCAAAAACACTCATCATTTAGAAAAAAAAAAAAATAAATAAATGTTATTATAATGTTATAAGTAAAGAAATTTATATATTTTTTTCTTGCTTGATTTTGTTTTTCCAAAATAACAACAACAGCGGCAGCAGTAGTAGCGCAAAAAAAAGGTAACAGTGTATCAAATACAAAATGGTAAAAAATATGCATAGATACTTTGTGTGTATATGTATGTGTATGTAAATATCGGTATGTAAAATAAAATATGTTAAACGAATGTTTACGGGTTTAGTGTGTGTGTGTCAGTGCGTATGAATGTAAAATGAGAGCAGGTAATTTCAGTTTTATTTCTTTTGTTTTTGCTCTTGCTGTGTGTAAGCACAAAATTGTTATCAAATATATATTTAATAAACAAACAGATATATGTATGCACTAATGTATCCAGAAATTTCTTGAGGAGGGGGTTCCCTTAAAATTGTTTGTTTAGAACTCATGACCATGGCCAATGTTGTTTTCGAAAAATGCCTCACCCTAATGACCAACTATCACAATGTATGACATTTTTATCGGTAAGGAAAGGAGGGAGGGATTTTAAACCCATAACCCCCCTTTAGATCCGCTGGTGTGTGTGTATGGAGGTTGATATTTGTTGATATGCACTGGTATTTTGCAGTAACAGTAAAGTTGAAGTAATAATTTGCTCCATATTCAAATCAATTCGTGCAGGTTAGTTAGAATCATGATAGGTAAGGTGCAGAGAGTGAAGAGGGGAGAATGAGACTCAATTGAATTTTCCCTTAAGTCTTAAAACGATTTGAATTTGTTTAAGTACAAGTACATGAATTTGAGTAGAGTTATCAGCCAGTCTACACTGGCAATCAAGCCCTCCAGCTCGTACGATCCTTGTTTGCATTCTATTCTAAATATTCTCATCAGTTGGATTGCTCAAATTTTTCAGACTGTTACTTAGTTAGATTCATTACAAATTTTGGAAAGCAGACATTGCAAGAAATGAAGTTTGGTGGTATTAATCAATGATTTGTACAGTTCCTGAAAGAACGCAAACTATCAGAAGTCACATAACACCGTTTTAGCTTGAAAAAGTAAAAAGGAACTATAGAGCACATTCTTTCTTAAGAGTTCCTGAAGATTTTTGAAGCATAGAGAATATTTTGAATATATCTACCTTTGGACATTGATTAGGAAATCGAGCTCAAATAGAACTATAGCAACAAAACTTAATTTATGTTGTATATTTTCACTGTTTTCTTGTTAATTTTCAAAAAGAATTCTTAAAAACGATGTGTCTATTTATCTGGTATTTTAGACAAATGCAACTTAATTTTTAAATGCAGTTTGAAAGCCAATATATATAAAAATATCAAACAGTAAATAATTTCAGAAAAGTTTAATAAATTTATTTTTGATTAATTTTCAAAGATACTGGTTGTTAGAACTCAAAAGTAGCTTGAAATAGGTTAAAAAATTCTTGTAATTTCTGGAAACCAGTAAATTTTCAGGTTGAGCATTGATTAGGAAATTTAACTTTGAAGCATTTACAGCAACGTAGGCCAAAGATTTGCACGCAGGCAAATGAGCGTAAAAAATGTTGCACGTACAGAGCTCATTTCCATAGAAAGAGTGCTCAATCGATCATTGTTTATGTATAGGTGGCCACCGCTGGTTTACAGCAATAATATTTAAAATATAAATACTCACTGATTACATATACAATGCAGTGTTGCCAGAAACCTCACTTCAAAAATCGTCAAAATTGTAAAAAAAAATCGTAATTTTCCCAAAAAAAATCGTCATCAGAGAAAAACTCCAAAATCTACATGTCGTGTCGTGGCTTCCTCAATTCAACATCTAATTGGTGAAATTAATTTTCGTCCCCAAAATTCTTTAGATGTGACATCAAATTTCATGTAAATTTTGACAAGTTTACAAGGCTTTGCACGTTTTAATGAAGGCCCTTATTAATTTTTCTTTAGCATAAATGCCAACGTAAATACATTTTAGTTTTTTAGGAGACTATGAAAATTAAATCTAGAGGTTAATTTTCAAAGTCATGACTTAAGTTCATGTCAATTTCGTTATTTGAAGTTATATATAAACAGGCTTAATGAACAAATGTAGTCATCACAACAACAATGTATATAGAGACGGGCAAATCAGACGGCCGTTTCGGAATCCGCCACAATTCCTCATCAGTGATCTTAGTGATAAGTTCTTAATCTTTCAATATCCTATATAAGCTACTAATATTTGAAATCATAACCCAGAATTACGGATTTGATTCCAAATATCTTCACTGAATAGAGATATTGAAAGAAACTACCACTACCGTTCTATACACTTATGTTGTTGTTTTTTTCCCATTGTAGCTAGTCTGCATAACAGTTCGTTATTTGAAAGTCTAGTACATGGGAGAGTGTGTGTGTTTGTGAGAAAATGATTCTAGGTGTCATTTTTTCTGAACGGTCCCCATTCGATCAGTTCATGATAGTTTTTTAGGAGACTATGAAAATTAAATCTAGAGGTTAATTTTCAAAGTCATGACTTAAGTTCATGTCAATTTCGTTATTTGAAGTTATATATAAACAGGCTTAATGAACAAATGTAGTCATCACAACAACAATGTATATAGAGACGGGCAAATCAGACGGCCGTTTCGGAATCCGCCACAATTCCTCATCAGTGATCTTAGTGATAAGTTCTTAATCTTTCAATATCCTATATAAGCTACTAATATTTGAAATCATAACCCAGAATTACGGATTTGATTCCAAATATCTTCACTGAATAGAGATATTGAAAGAAACTACCACTACCGTTCTATACACTTATGTTGTTGTTTTTTTCCCATTGTAGCTAGTCTGCATAACAGTTCGTTATTTGAAAGTCTAGTACATGGGAGAGTGTGTGTGTTTGTGAGAAAATGATTCTAGGTGTCATTTTTTCTGAACGGTCCCCATTCGATCAGTTCATGATAGTTTTTTAGGAGACTATGAAAATTAAATCTAGAGGTTAATTTTCAAAGTCATGACTTAAGTTCATGTCAATTTCGTTATTTGAAGTTATATATAAACAGGCTTAATGAACAAATGTAGTCATCACAACAACAATGTATATAGAGACGGGCAAATCAGACGGCCGTTTCGGAATCCGCCACAATTCCTCATCAGTGATCTTAGTGATAAGTTCTTAATCTTTCAATATCCTATATAAGCTACTAATATTTGAAATCATAACCCAGAATTACGGATTTGATTCCAAATATCTTCACTGAATAGAGATATTGAAAGAAACTACCACTACCGTTCTATACACTTATGTTGTTGTTTTTTTCCCATTGTAGCTAGTCTGCATAACAGTTCGTTATTTGAAAGTCTAGTACATGGGAGAGTGTGTGTGTTTGTGAGAAAATGATTCTAGGTGTCATTTTTTCTGAACGGTCCCCATTCGATCAGTTCATGATAGTTTTTTAGGAGACTATGAAAATTAAATCTAGAGGTTAATTTTCAAAGTCATGACTTAAGTTCATGTCAATTTCGTTATTTGAAGTTATATATAAACAGGCTTAATGAACAAATGTAGTCATCACAACAACAATGTATATAGAGACGGGCAAATCAGACGGCCGTTTCGGAATCCGCCACAATTCCTCATCAGTGATCTTAGTGATAAGTTCTTAATCTTTCAATATCCTATATAAGCTACTAATATTTGAAATCATAACCCAGAATTACGGATTTGATTCCAAATATCTTCACTGAATAGAGATATTGAAAGAAACTACCACTACCGTTCTATACACTTATGTTGTTGTTTTTTTCCCATTGTAGCTAGTCTGCATAACAGTTCGTTATTTGAAAGTCTAGTACATGGGAGAGTGTGTGTGTTTGTGAGAAAATGATTCTAGGTGTCATTTTTTCTGAACGGTCCCCATTCGATCAGTTCATGATAGTTTTTTAGGAGACTATGAAAATTAAATCTAGAGGTTAATTTTCAAAGTCATGACTTAAGTTCATGTCAATTTCGTTATTTGAAGTTATATATAAACAGGCTTAATGAACAAATGTAGTCATCACAACAACAATGTATATAGAGACGGGCAAATCAGACGGCCGTTTCGGAATCCGCCACAATTCCTCATCAGTGATCTTAGTGATAAGTTCTTAATCTTTCAATATCCTATATAAGCTACTAATATTTGAAATCATAACCCAGAATTACGGATTTGATTCCAAATATCTTCACTGAATAGAGATATTGAAAGAAACTACCACTACCGTTCTATACACTTATGTTGTTGTTTTTTTTATTTTTAAATACATTTTCTTTCCAAAAATGTTGCTTTGTCTCTGAAATCAATGTTATTAATATCATGAGTTAAATACCCTGGTCTTAAAATATTTGTGCATGGGAAGCATAATCAAAATTGTATCATTGGAAATCATGTTCAACACTGATATATCCAGTGTTTATTCCTTCAAAAGATGTACCAGTTCCTAACGAGAAAAGCTTAATAGGTAATGTTTACATTATCTTATAGAAGATGCAATGTGTATTGAAATGTGTTCATAATGATGAAGAAAGCTTTTTTTAATGATCATCACCAAGCCTGGACTTGTCATCAAATGGTAATGCAAAAGCAGATTAAGGTTGATTGTTTTAGAGCACACTTCTCACAGTATCGAGGAATAATTGATAAATAAACTTAGTTTAGATAGGTGTAGAAATCTTATTTTCACTATTGAAAACTATTGAAATTCACTAAAATTGTTAATGTTTAAGTTTTTGGAAACTATCACTTAGAAGTATTAAGTTCAAAAAATAGTCAGAATCACATTTTCTTTCTTTATAATATAAGAAGTTGCTATTTCAACAACTTTCTATGCAGCTTTGTAGTAGAGTAAAAATAAATTTAAACTTGTCTATTATTGAGAAGATCTTTGAGGCTAAAGTTTTTTTTGGTGTGTTAAAAGACATTTTTGTGATATACTATGAGTATAAGAATGGCAGACGAGATTTTAAAACAAAAAGTTCTTATGCAGTTGTTGTTTGTTGATCTAAAAATTCGTAATTTTTCAACAAAAATCGTCAAATCGTCATTGGGTCAAAAAATGGTCAAAGTGACGTTAAAATCGCCGTTCTGGCAACGCTGATACAATGATCGACTGAGCTCTTCTTCTATGGAAATGAGCACTGTACCGTATTGAATTTCTTACGATCAGGCACGCGGGCTACCCTTTGCCTGCTCTGATGTAGAGCAACAAGAAAAGAGAAACAGCTCAATTACATATCTGTTTGTGTTGTTGATATTTAGTACATACATTCCCAATAAACCAAAATGGAAGCATTCGCTTTACTGGTACGAAAACAGTATGTTTTTATGACTTCTTGCGAACCAAGAAACGTATATTCCCAGCTCAACGTATGGAAAAGCGGACGTACCCACTTTGCTGGTATGAAACCGTCATGCTTTTATATCTTCAAAACGTGAACAAACTATCTATAATTAAGAGAATAGGATGCGTTGTCCTCACGCTGAAATTTCCCTTCATATGTAAAACGTACCGTTTCTAGTCCGCTTTCGGATGCAGAACCATGTGTGATTATACTAAAACGTACCATTTTCAGACCGAATGATTTGTTGGGTAGATATCCTTGCTTCGCTAACACCATACCTGATCCTTTCGTCAATTTACTCTTCGTTGTCGATTTAATGTCCTCACGTATAGGCAAAATTAAAACCTCTTATTTAATTGAATCAGAACTAAAAATAAGCATAATCTCACATGCTTTCGTTCTTTGTCTATTGTAATTTCCACTCAGTCTATTTAGTTCTTTTTTTAACTAAAAATAAAGTCAACTCCCTTTCTAGTTTGTCTACTAAGTCCTAATCTATGTAGAGTATCAATTATTTATGCATGAATGCGTTTCAACAAATTTGCAATGCCTTTTTTTTTCTTTTAGATATAATGAGCTATTGTTATAAGCATTTATGATATGTGGAAGCAACTTGTGTGTAGATAAGTAAGTATGTGTACTTATCATAAGTAATCATTTATGCCAATGATTAATCTCAATTCAAATATTGTATGTAAATAGATATAAGTAGTTATGTATTTATAATCTTTAGTTATTGTTTCTGTGCATTGATTTCATTATGTTTTAAGCGATTAATCATATCAAATTCTAGACAGAGGTTAACCTAATGGATACAAAGTACTCATGTTATATAATTTATTACATTATTTCTGTAAATTATTACATTAAATATATACATTTAAAATATTTTAAGTAAAATTGTCATTAAAAAATACTTAAATTCATTTGTACTAAGTAGCACTTTTTTGTGTGACAATTTTATTTTTTAATTACTTAACTTTTTCATCTTTTTTCACCTTAATTTAAACTTTACTATTATTATTAACAATAAGAAATTAAAAATTATAATAAAAAACTCAGTTCCAATTTTAAATTCACAAAGTTAAGACGTTTTCTTTTAGTTACAAATTAATGTTCTACACGTTTTTGCAATAAAATTTTCAAAGATTTCATATTTCTAAGTGAATTTTTTTAAATCCTAAAATAAAATCGTCAAAAGTCTAAACGGAATTATGCCCAGGCATATTTAATTGTATCCATTCATAAGGAGAACTGGCTACTGAAGTGTATGTAAATTTCTTATCGTGAGGTTTTTACTTTACTGTTGTTATAAACTTACCTGGCTTTAAGCTCCTGATTCTTGGTACATCAAATAACAATTAGTTTTTAGCTCTATTGACTAATGTAATTTGAAATAAATACTCATTCCAAATTAAAAACACTTACTATCACTGAAATGCACTCAATCAGAATATAAAATTGCACGAATTGTAAGGGAGTTCAATACACCGAGCACTGAAATGTTAAACAAAATAGTCCAAATAAAATGAAAGTTATTTTTCGATTTTTAATGAATCAGTTGATCACAGGACGTGATATTTTATTGTAAATAAGTATGTGTGTTGAGTGGGAGTTACTCATCGACTAACGTAGACTTTCTCACGCCATGGAATTTTATACGGCTGGCAACTGGTATAATTCCATGGATTGAGAGAATCTATTGCAAATTGAGGGTATATCTGGAGAGTGTATATGGGTGGTTCCATGTCAGATTTACAACTAAAATTTTAATTTCAACCAAAATGTTTTCTTGCATTCTTGAGAAGAAATTAAAATTCGCGCCGTTCGAAGCCAGGCGACTTTAGTAGTAGTTGCTTTGTTATTATTTGAATATCTCGAAAACTATATCTCATCCCAATCTGAAATTTTTACACAATTTTCCTAACACATTAATAAATATTTGCAGACCAAAAAAATTTAAAAAAAAAAAATGTCCAAAAATTTAAAAAAAAAAAATTGAGTAATTAGGGATTGAAAAACGTTCCATTTTTACAACTCCAAGACTTTAAAATATTGTAACTTGAAAATTAAAAACATCACATTGAAATAAAAAAATACGTGTCGATTAATTTCTTTTCAAGAATGCAAGAAAAAATTTTAGTTGAAAAAAAAATCTAATTGTAAATCTGACACATATATATATATATTACATTGTAATAGATAAATACCAGGTTTGTATTTGAAAGGACTTTTATACAATTCAATTTTTATACCAGAGTGGTATTTTAAGCCCTTAGGGGAGATATTGGAAGATATTGCGCCCTGGAGGTGAGGAATCTTCATAGATACCAGTAGTCCGTACTATTGGCATGCACGATTCACATACTGACTGGATCTGCTCAGTAATGCACCTACGTACTAAACCTCACCCCCGTGCTCGTCGACCACTATCCCCGCGGTACTGCCGTTAGGTATTACTTCGCGGGGGAAGTTGTGCTGGTGGGAGCGACGATTCGTGCAGAAAGCACTCAATTGAAGCTGATGAGAGGTTCCACCAGAGGATCCTCAACAAAAATCAACGTAAAAATAAAACAAACAAAATAACAGCTTAAATCATTTCAAAAGAGTTGATATTTTGAATCATGCGCAGCTTGGTTTGCATTGAGTTTTAGTGTAACCAGTGATAGTGACCAATCATAATCATTGGTGTGCATTGCGATTTCTCTCTTCTTATTTTCGGATTGGCTTTGATCACTAGCGGAGCTGAAGGCAGATTTTGGAGATAAACTCTTCTCCCTCTCTCTTCTTATTCGCAATCTATGGATCCGCTAGTGGCCTTTATCCTGATTTTCATCGAAATTTTATGAGGGAAACTTTTTGAGCTTCGCTGGTAGCTACGTTGTCGAGTTTTGGTCGCAATTTGAAGTCGAGAAACTTTAATATATTGGTTTTGGAACGATATTCTGAAGAATTAGACTAGAATTTGTCTAGATATTGATACGTCCAATGCCTAACTTCATGAAATTAGTGTTTAACATCATCGCTGTTCCTTTTTTCTTTGACAAAAAGTAAAAAAAAAAACTATAAAAAACTTTGAGTTGAACTCGTGAACATTTTCACATATTAAAATTCATTTGAATTTTAATGATACCTAAATTTAATGGTTTCTAATTAAGAGCATATAAATTAGAAATTACATAAATGTTGACGTAGATATTTATACATACATATGTAAATACATATACATTTAAAATCACGAAATGAATCTACTATTTATGCATGTAAATACTAATAATGTTTACAGATTAAAGCAACAGAAATATTATACATATATCAATAAATATGTAGGCAGAGAGAGAGAGAGAGAGGAGAAGAGAGAGTACGAATGAACCAAACTGACAGCATAAGCACCTTGCCATGTATGAGGAAAAGAGAAACAGTGAAAAAGGTAGAGAGAGAGAGAGAGAGAGAGAGAGGGAGAGCGTAGTAAAACCCAAAAACAATAATCATATCAACAGTAGCCATACCGACAGCTCCAGCAACAATTTAATACAAAAGCAATAACAAAAATAACAACAACTACAACAATAATAATAATAATAACAACAATTAGTTATCAGATAGTTGTAGGTATGCAGAAATATATACATACATATGTATGTATGTATGAATGAATATTTGTTTGTATGCATGTATGTTTATTTGTAATAAAGCTTGGTATAATCGTAGCTAGCAAGCAACAACAGCAACAACAGCAACAATAACAACAACAAAACAGCAAAATGGAATGTTAAACATTTGTTTGTATGTTTATTTGTTGTGCTGTTGTGATTGTTGTTGTTCTTGCTGGTGGTTTTTTGTTATTGCTCATGATAGTTAACTCATCATCAACAAGTGTATAAGAATTTGAAAAAAAGGCAGCAGCAACAAGCAACAACAAAAACATTAGTCATTTGAAAATAAGCTTTCGGTTTGTACATATGTTGATATAATATGAATATGTATGAATATAGGTACATATGAACAAAGTGGTATGTATGTAGCTAAACAACAGAAGCAAATACAAAAAAAAATGTATACAAAACATGCTCGCTGGCATATGCATACAAATATACGTATGTACGTTCATATGTCATCCCATCCCGTATGTAGTAATATTTAATCTATGCATACACACATTTCTGTGCGCCTGGTAAAATAAAGAAATCTATATGTACCTACAAACAATTCTACAAAAACAACATACATATAAATTAATAAAATGTATCAACAACATAATATCTGTAAATATCTGTAAATACATATCTACATATATTTAAAGTAATAATAATTAAAAAATTATATTACTAATAATAACAATAATTGAATAATGAGAAAAGAAATACTTAAATAATAATTATGAAGAAAAATTTCGGCTTATCTCTTTGTTATGCATTGTTATTTAGTTTGTTTGGCAACAAAAATGTTGTTGCTATTTTTTTTTGCCATTATTTGTTGCTCTCTTCTCACACAGTGTTTGCGCTCTCCGCGCATAATATCATTGCAGTCACAGGCAGTGATTGGTTTTTCACTGCTGCTGTTGTTGTTATCATTGCTGTTCTACTGTTCAATAGTAAATAAATTTATAATAAATTTTTGCTGAAAATAGCTAGATACTTAATTATATAGTCTTGTACACACACCTGCCAAAAATGGATGCCCTTGTACATATATAGAAAAAAATTATAACAATAATACTAACCCAAAATAGCATTTATGTTATATACATATAATTATTGATATATGGTATATCGTTGTTTTCAACTATGTAACTACTTATGTTCAGCGAATATAACCACAGAGACATATATTGTAAACATTTGGATACACATACTTACATATATGAATATGTAGGTACTCAGATAAATCAAAAAAAGTTATGAAAAAATTGATAATCGAACTGCTTCGAATGTCTATCGTTTCATATAGAGAATATTATGGCCAAATTTCACCGACTGTGTTCAATTGGTGTTAGCATAACATAATTATGCTTGTAATTAGTTAGGTTATATATTAATGAATATTTCTTTATAAGAATGAAATATTTGAAAAGCTGCGAAACAAACAAACATATACAAAAATCCAGAAAAACAATCAGGAAAAGAAATTGGCAAAGATAACACAGTGCAATAAAAATTTTATGCGCGATATCTACGAACGGTTTTATAGTAATTTAGGGTCGCTGATCCCGACTGCGTACTCATTTTTAAGAGGAAAGGTAGAAGATGGAGGAAAAGTGTGTACTCAAAAATTGTTTATCTTCTTATGCTTAACAACTTTGCTTCAGACATCACATTCGTATTTGTTGAAATAAAGAAATTTCATTATAGCCCCTGAAGACCCCAATTTTCCGACTTGAGGTCCATATTGTGGGAGAACTAGATGTGTTGGAGAAAAACTGAGTACGCAGTTGGGATCAGCGTACTTTAGAAAATCTCGCGCATAAGACAAAAATTCAAAATTTGTTGCACTGTGTAATCACACAGGCGCTAAACGTTTAAGAAAATCACTGCATTTGACTCACACTGATTGCTTCCTGCAAATTTCTACTGCTTCTATGTGCCTTCGTTTACTATTAATAGATTTTGATTATTTCATATGGTTTATTACTGCATCTGGCTTCTCAGAATAACCTTCATCGTCTTCATACAGTTTACTTTTCACTATTCTTATTTTCGTACTGCATTTGATTCTGATAGCCTCAAACCGCTTCCAGCTGTTTTTTTTAGTACTTCTATCAGCTTTTTGTTGCCTCTTACTACTCCTGAAAGACTGTAACTGGCACAGACTGCTTCTGATAAGCTAATCTGATAAGATAATCAGTTTCTGTGAATTCTATTAGATCATAGGGCCTCAGCTTATATCTTCAGCTTACTCTTATGAATTAGTACTGCTTCCTTCCAACTTCTTTTGGTAGTTTGTAATTGACTTTTACAGACTTAGGTTGTCAACTACTCCTCATAGCTTTTATCCGCTTTCAACCACTTATGACTTTCTCACAACGCGCAATGTGCATCTCAGTTTTTAAAGAAAACCTTGACATGAAACCGATTCGAAAGAAAATATACTCGAATTCGAACGATTGGTACTCTAGAAAACATTTTCGAATAATAAGTGTTTGATGTTTAGATTAAATTTAGTGCCTTTCGGAATCGAATTTGACATTCGAATAGAACCGTCTTTCGAATCGAACTAAAGAGTAACCCCTCAGCATTATTTTTTAAAAATGTTTTAATGGAAGTTGAAATATGAAATTTTACTGATTTTTATTTTAAGCATTTAAACTTTCTGCTCAATTTCCTTAGACGTTAGCTTTATCTTGGAGGAGGATTCACCGAACGAGTATTGCACTCTCTTCTCTTATTTTTCATACGAAGTTCTTTCACTCTCTCTGATTGAAAGGGTAAGAAAAATGCATCGCACTCTCTTTTATCGAGATAACTTAGTTTTAATTCCTATTCTGCTCAGTTTTGGCATGGATGGAGCTGCCATACTCATATATTTCGCATACATTGTTGTAAATTAAAAGCATTATAGAACTGAAAATGAGAATTTTCGATGATGACAACCACTAAATGCAGACATATCCTAAGGGGGGATCTAATTTTCTTATCTTTTTTTTTATTCACGATGTTTGTCGGCTAGGATGGGGTTTATCCCTAAAGCCTCCTGGCAGTCGCTAGTGATAGCAATACTTAAAAGAAAATTAGAGAAGAAAACAAAAAAAAAAAAAACCATCCGGACACAGTCACTGTATCGTACTAATACAAACTCTCTTTGTGAGAGAATGAGAGAGGACAAAAATAGTATGGTGAACAGTGTGGCCAACTCAGCGCTTTTCCCGCTGATTTTAGTGCTTTTTGAAAAGTAAAACGCGGAAAAAAAGTGATTTAGCGCTCTGCAAGTTTTTCCAATTTAAAATATCTTTGAAAAATCGAAGAAATTTTCATTGACTAGAAGTATCTGTATCTGAAGTGCCTGTATTAGTGAAAAAGCTTAAATGTATTGAGTTTTCTCGCACTTTTATAAGGAAAAAAATTGAACGCGGATTTTAGCGGATTTTGAAAAATTTAATTAAAATATTTACTCGGCAACAAAAATTTATCGTATTGTATTTGAAATTTGAAGAATTTATTTTCTTTCTAAGTGCCAAACAAAGTGCAACAAAACACAACAAAAAATCAATAGATCAAACGAACTGATAATAAATTTATAAATATATTAGTTTTGCTAGGAATATAACTGAGTTTGAAAGAAGTAAATGTAGAGGAAAGTGTCGAAAGCAATAGAAACAAAAACTATAGTTTGGCAAAAACAAAAAGTTAAAAAGACTGGAGATTCATTTAACTTATTCCAGAATAAGATCAAAAGATACTACAATTTTCTTTAGCTTTTACCAGAAGACCAGATCTGGGTTTGAAAGTCAAAGACAATTTTCTAAATTCAGTACAAGAAAAGAGCTGAATAATGGAAACATAGCTATATTGATAGTAAAATAAGGAAGTATGTTAAGCTAAACTCTCCCCTCTTTAAATGAATGAAATTTTTGAGATTCACTTTAATTTAATATCAAAAGGTTCTCAAAAAACTGATTATCAGAAAATTTATAGCACTTTGGATATGGAATACATTTTTCTCCAACTTTTTCGATGACTTTTTTGACATATTTTTTGACAATCTGGAGTACTTTAATACTACTCTACCTATTTAGCCTACTTGTTTATTTTACTATGGCTATATTGAGAAAATATCACACGAAACCTACTATATAGCTATTGGGTTTCTAACGCCTCAAAGAAGTTGAGAATCGACTTTATGTTGAGAGAGAAAATAATCTATATTATTCTCTCAATTTTACAATTGAAGTATCCGCATTTTTTTTGCATTTGTATACTTTTTTGCAGCAATTCTCTTGGATGAAGCAATTTATTTTATTACTTATTCGAGTTTATTACTGTGTAATGCGTTCTAGCAAACTTCACAGACTTGTGTGTAGCTGAAGAGTTCAGCGCACTAATGCTTGAACCAGATACTGAGACATAGTGACCAAAGTTTACATTTTGCCATATCAGCGAGTATCACAGTCAATCATTGTTAGACAATTCAATGCAACAACAACCAGAAAGTAGAACAAATTACAAATGATAACACTCAAACAAAAAATTTATGTGTATATTCTCAGCTCAATAATATTGACAACAAAATTTATTATTATTACTCTTTTTTTTTTGAAATAAAAGTTATTCGTAAATAAATATTTTATAAAAACCATATAGTCATATTTATTTTAAATAAAATTTAAATATTTTAAGTAAAAATTTTAACTTTTTAACAAAAAATCAACATTGAATGTAACAGGAGCAAAGCAAATGTAAAAAGTAGCAAATGCAAATAGCAATAAATAGGAAAAAGTATGACAGCAACAACAACAACAGCAACAATAACAAAAACATACATATATAAAACAACTTGCAAAAATGTTGCAAACAAAAGTTGCACAAAAGCAGCAGCAGAACAAAACCAAAAATGGAGTAGTTTGGAAGTAGTAAGTAGGGGTAAGTGCCAGCAGGTAGGGTGCATACACAGGCGGCTAGGTAGCCTACTTTTGGGTGGTGTACTACAACCTTCTTTTCTGTTTTTGCAGAGATATTTTAACAAACGCACTAGTTCTTTGAATGCATTGTGGTTTGAGCGCGTATTCTGAATGCAAAGTAAGAAAAAAGTTAACTACAAATTTGTGGAGTATAGAAAAAAGTAAGAGCGAGATAGATAGACTCGAGTTTCCAAGGGTTTCATTTTGTTTCTATATATTCATTTTGAAAAAAAAAAAAATATTCCAAAATAAAACTTTAACTTTTGTTATACTTAATCAATCTGCATGACAATACCTGCGTCAATATCTATTCAACTTTAACCCCAAACATGCTGGAAGGCATATCGCTCGTTTTCTACAAGACTGCCATAAGTCAAAACAACAAATTTTAGAGAAAACCTCATTTAAAGGTCTCAACGATCTACCACTCCGTAGATCGCATACTCTTTTTCACGGGGAAAGTTCATAACATATCGCTCAAGGTAAAGCATGAAATAACAGTTATTTCGGAATGCTTAACTCGATTTTTTTCTCTTTTTCGGATTACGACTGTCCTGCAGTAAACAAATGATATGATTAAAAACAATTCACTGCACTTCTGCACTTATTTTATTTATATTTGGTTTTTATGACCACCACCTTATCTCTTCTGCCTTCTGTGTGCCTCTTTGGGTCACTGGAATTTTCCTTTTATTTTACTTAAGTACTGACGTACTTTGTATTTTTCATAAAAGATTAAGAAATCAATAAAATTTCTGCTGGTGGCTGCTTATCGAGTCTTATTTATATTGTTATGGTTGAACTTGGATGACGCTGAAGTCTGCCTCTGATTTCTGCAGCATCACGCTGATAATGACATCTAAAATGTAATACTGCATCAATACTGCCCGTTGCTTTTTCAAGTGGTATTCACTGTATACTGATATTCCTTGATTTACAGCGCATAAATACATCTAGCCAATGGCAAGTACTGCATACAAATGGAAAATCTCATATTTATTGATCATTAATGACAATTATTGATTATTCTGTACTGTAACTTCAAAGTGTCAAGTCCGGCTTAAACTTAGTGTAGTTTTAAATATATTTTAAATTAATATATTTTATCAAAGTCTTATAAACAATTCAATTATGCAATTAAAGTTTTGCATAATTTATTTCATTGAAAAATAAGTTAAAACTATAGGTAGGAAATTAATCATACATTTATTGATTATTCTTTACTGAAACTTCAAAGCATCAAGTCTTCCTAAATATTATAAAGTCTAGCTTAGACTTAGTGTAGCTAACATAATACCTAAAGTGTGTTTGGAAGTGTAAAAAAAATTAAACAATTCAAGTGACGCATAAATTTTCGTATTGGAAAAAAAGGTAAAAAATGCTTAAACTAAGCTTAATCTATATTGAGCTAAGTTGGAGAATTGTAATCAATGCAGAAATAGTAGATAATTTCCGACTCGGAAAAACAGTCTAGAACTCTTAAGTCTTCACCATTTAAGCCCAAGTGTTTTGTAGTAAAGGATTTGCATAATCATCAGAATGTGTTCACTGTACTTATATTGTCACTGAATAATTCTTTCTAACTAAGTAAATCATAGCCAATCAGTTCGATATCTTATTAGCACTCGCCTTGAAATCATTATTTCTGGTATGAAGCCGATCTTCATTATGTTAAATGTGATGGCACGAGTCTTGCTGTGACTGCTGTTATTCGCATCATCCTTAAACATTGAGGTTTAATTGCTCGTACAACTACTAGGTTTGTGTTGGATACCGAAACAAAGCGGTGCGATCTTTAAACTCAAACTGCCACCAGCTACAATCCTCTTGAATTTAAAGGCTCTTGAAGGAACGAAAATACCTAAACAACGCAGATGCCCTTAAAACTCATTATTTTAACCACTGGGTCTGCTAGTGCAAGCCCGACTATTGGCTCCTGTTATTAGGATAACGGTTAAAACATATTAAGGGTT
The DNA here is from genome assembly GCA_963691655.1 of Toxonevra muliebris. Classification (NCBI taxonomy): domain Eukaryota; kingdom Metazoa; phylum Arthropoda; class Insecta; order Diptera; family Pallopteridae; genus Toxonevra; species Toxonevra muliebris. The sequence continues at coordinate 3,390,116 of OY829329.1, forward strand.
CGAGATATAGACGAAATTTTGTTTTATTGGACTATGTAAAGAAAATAGACCGGAACGACCATTGTACTGTATAGAAAGAGAGATGTAACAGGAGCACAGCTAAATACAGCATGTGTGACAAAGATCTTTTAAAATTCACAACTTTATCTACTGATCAAAGTTACGTACTTAATTCCGCATCAAGTTGGCGTCTTTGGGTTAGAGCTCTGCCAGGAAATCACGAGCTCTACTTTGTTACTCTTTTTTATGAAAAAACTTTAGTATGAATTCACGAGCTCTTTGTCAAGGCTCACGAACTCTGTTTTAAACTCACAAAATCAACATTGAACTCGAACTAATCGCGGTTCCTTACCCACAATTTTCATTTTCATCGGTGTCTAACATTTTTGATGAAATATCTCTCACGAACTCTACTTCAAAGCCGACGAACTCTACCTCAGAGCTCTCGAATTCTAATTCGAACCCGGTCTTATTTCTTTTCTTTGCCATATTTATCGGGATTGTAAATTTCTAATTAAATATCTTTAGCAACTAAATTTATAAGTCTTCGTTGTTATTTCATCTCATTTCGCTTTGTTGATAGAAGAAATCGGAGGAATTTATAGAGTATAAAAAGAAAAGAAACTGATAAGATCCCAGACAAGTAGAAATCTAATGACCCAATAATAAATATGTACTTACAATTTATTGAATGAAACAGATTAATTTTTTCCCCTAAAGTTTACAAAAAGAAAATGATAAGAGCTCAATGGCATGCATACGTTTTGATAATACTTAATAATATTTAGCTCAATTACCTATCTATAAACACTTGCAGGCCAATAGCAAACCTCAATTTTTGTTATCAATTTAACAAGAAGCCTCAAAGTTGAAACAAACACTTGAATACGATGATGATGGATGATACCTTTGATCTATCGTCGATGAGTTCAATCAAAGCAGCCACAAGTTATACAAGTAACTCACTACACGATGCGGTAAAATTGCGTACTGGCAAGCAGGGCGGTTTGGCAGCGAGTACACCACAGACCATACCACATTATTTTCGCGAATGTTGTCGCAAATACGCACAATTGCCCGCATTGGTGTATGAGTCGAAAACAAACAATGCAGCGAGTACTACAACGAATGCAAATGACAGCAACAGCAAAAGCACTACGAATACCACACAGCTAACCGCAGCAACAACAGCAACATCCGCATGGACAACAATCACCTACGCCGACTATGAACGTCACGTGCAGCAAGCGGCGCTAGTGCTATTGCATGTTGGTCTTCAGCCACGCTCCTCTGTCGGCATACTCTCGTTTAATTGCCCTGAATGGTTTTATGTCGAGTTTGGTGCATTGCGGGCGGGCGGTGTTGTTGCTGGCATTTATCCAAGCAATTCTGCGGAAGCCGTTTATCATGTACTCGATACATCGGAGGCTACGGTGTGTATTGTCGACGATTCACAGCAGATGGCAAAAGTGCGTGCGGTGAAGTCGCGTCTGCCACGTTTGCGTGCCGTGTTGCAGTTGCACGGACCGTACGCGGAGTTTGTAGGCATTGACGAGGGCTATTATCGTTGGGAAGATTTGAGGAATATGAAATTCGGTGAAGAGCTGCAAGAGGAGCTGGTGCGTCGTGAACGTTTCGTGGGTGCTAATCAGTGTGCACTTTTGATTTATACAGTAAGTAAAGTAGAAATTATGTAGGAGAAAACAGTTAGTACTTATGCGTATTCTTCACATTTTGCTTTTACAGTCCGGCACTGTTGGCATGCCCAAAGCAGTAATGCTTTCGCATGATGGGATCATCTATGATTCCAAAGCCATTGCATCCACTATGTCAGAGGAGCAGCGCGGCAACGACACAAACGTTACATTCTTGCCACTAAATCATATTGCTGCCCAGCTATTCGATATTTTTTTGCCACTCGTGTGTGGTGGTTGCACTTATTTTGCCGATCGTAATGCACTCCAGGGTACGCTCTGTAAAACTCTCGTGAAGACGAGACCGACGCGTATGTTTGGCGTGCCACGCATATTCGAGAAGATTCAGGAAAGTCTAATTGCCGCAGAAGCGAACTCAACGAGCTTGGGCAAATTTCTAATGCGTAAATCAAGAGAAACGGTGGAACATTATTATTTGGATATTTTAGAGAAGTAGGTAGCAAGATATTTCAGCGATAACTTTAGTTTGAATTTTCTCTCTTTAAGCAAAACACCTTCGTCATTTAAATACTGGTTCGCCGCGAAAATCACACGTCAAATACGCGTCGCTCTTGGCTTAGACCGCTGCAAGTCATTCTTCATAGGTGGTGCCCCTGTCACTGTCGAGCTAAAACGTTTCTTTTTAAGCTTGGATATGCCCCTCACTGAGGTCTATGGTTTATCTGAGGCTGGAGGCGCTACAAATATTAGCACGGAAATGAGTAATCTCCAAAGTGCTGGGACGGCATTGGAAGGCATTGAGTTTAAAATCTATAACCCCGATGAAAATGGCCAGGGAGAGGTAAGAAAGAGAAAAATAAAAAGTAGAGTTCGCATGCTTCGCGAACTTGAAGTATTATGCGCAAACTTGAAGTAAAGTTCACGAACTTGAGGGGGGATTTGATGAATTCGAACTAGAGTTTGCGAGCTGAGCTCCTAATTTTCTTTTCGTTCGCTTTCTAGATTTGTGTACGTGGACGCACTGCTTTCATGGGTTATCTCAACGAAATAGAAAAAACCAAAGAGGTCATGAAAGAAGATGGTTGGCTACATACCGGCGATGTAGGTTATTTAGATGCTGAAGGTTCACTTATAGTCTCAGGACGCATCAAAGAGTTGATAATTACCGCGGGTGGTGAAAATATACCACCGGTGTATGTTGAGAATTTGATTAAACGTGAATTGCCGGGCATTCGACATGCAACGCTTGTCGGAGATTGCAAGAAATACCTTGCTATACTGTTAACAATAAAAGTAATTTAGTTCTTGTAGTGTAGTATGAATATTTTAAATATTTGTGCTTCATTTAGACTCATATGGATTCTGAGACTGGCCTGCCATTGGACACACTCCATCCAGAGGCCATAGAATGGTTGAAGTCAATGGGCTTGCCGTTTACGCACCTCTCGGAAGTCTTGGATATACCTACAGATATTAAGGATTTGGATGCATCTAATGTTGTCGTGAAACCGAATCCAAAGGTGTTGGACGCTATTCAAGAGGGCATTAAACGCGCTAATGAACACTCGATTTCACATGCTCAGAAAGTGCAGAAATTCACTCTACTACCGCATGATTATTCTATAGCCACGGGCGAATTGGGTAAGTAACTTTTCGCTAGTACTTAATTGTTACACTTAAACTCTTTGTTTTAGGTGATACTTTGAAAGTGCGTCGCAATATAATTCTACAAAAATATGCCAACGTTATTGAACAGATGTACAAATAGTTCGTGAATTTTGTAAAATTTTTATTGGTTAATATTTTTTATATAAATATATGGTTTTTAAAATGCTAAAATTATTAAAATAAATATATGTTTAATTATTTTCTAATGACGAAAGTTCAGGTAAGTTTAAACTTAAGCTGCTACTAATTTCTGACGAGCTCCTGGAAAGCTCTAAAACTCATAACTAGATTATTTAATTTGATATCTTTTTTCTTACTCCGATTGTTACTTTTCGTTACTGCCTGCCAATTATGCTTCAAGTTCTGAGAACCTTTCATGCTTTGGTTTCAGTTTTTGCTTCTCTGCCCTCTCCATGTCTTGGGCATGTTTCTATTCGAATTATGAAAAGAAAATTTACACATAATAGTAAATCGTCACTGCTCTGAATGGAAAACTCACTTTCTCTTTCAGCTGCTTCAGTAGTTTCTTACGCTCTCGTTGATCGACAATCTGTCGGCCAATACGCAAAGCTGAAAATGCCAAGCCAATAGCAATCAACATCCAGATTATGATGGAACGTGAGTCGAATTTGTCCAGGCGTACTCTTGGCCACACTAAGGGAGGAGGTGAGGGCATGAGTGTATCAGCGGTTGTCTGTAATAATACCATTAAATTCATTGAACTATTTTTTCAATAATGAAGACTTGCCGTGCTGCTACACCTTACTGACGTCTGCCGATGGGTTGTTTCTCTCCATTCCGCTACCCGTCCTCCCGTATCCAGCACAACGATACTACGTTTACTTTCTGCATCATAACAATCAAAACCGCTCACATCCAATAACATCCTACTCCATGCTGATACAATTGAATAGTTTCGTCCGAAATGCACAGAGCGTGGTGTTGCTCCGCCAAGCATTTCTTCTATCAACCACTTACAATTCCACCAATTGCCCGCTAAATCTACACGCTTAAAATCTTTCAATACGCTTGTATTCAGCATACTAAAATGATTGTCACTCAAATCCAATTGCAAGTCGGCACGATTCAATTCGGGTGCCAAATGTTCAATGAATGCGGGTACGGGTGATACTCCATCTGCCGGATTCGAATTCAATTGATTCGCCGACAAATCCAATATATTGAGGTATGACATGCCGTGGAAGAGTGTCGCATTAATTTCGTGCAGTAAGTTACGTGACAGATTTATATGCTGCAGTTGTGTTATGCCATTGAAGATGTCGGATGGCAAGTGTGTCAGTTGGTTGGCAGACAAATCGATATGTACGAGATTGACGAGCTGCTGAAAGCTGCGTGGTTGAATATGCTGTATCGAATTGTGGCTGATGTTGAGTTGCTGTGGAAAATATGAGCGTAAGAGAGAGAGAGAGAGAGGGAGAGAGAAGAGAGCGTGAGTAAGCTGGGAAATTGGCTATTAAGGTTTCGTTTTGTTGTATTTGGAGAGGAAAAATTGAAAAATGTAGGAAGTTGAAAATGTCAACTGATGCGTAAAATATCCGCTCAATTGAATAAGTTTGATTATCGCAGGATATATGGACAACGGCAGACAAGGCATCATGGTATAGATTAAAAGAGAGAGAAGGAGAGTAGATAAGTTCAATTTCGAGACAATTAATCGCTCAAATTTTTTTCTCTTCTTTCATTACGCGTTGCCTTAATTTTTAACACTCAAAAGAGTTTTTTGATTATATGTAGAGAGTAAAATACTAAGGCGTTCTCTCTCTCTCTCATACATGCTTTTGCTGTTGTTGGTTTGTACTTTCCTTGTGTGAAAAAATCAATACGAAATCGTTTGAAGCGGATTAAAGTTGTAAGTATATAAATATGTGAAGTTTCTTTATATTTTAGAAAATAGCAAATGTTTAACAGATTAATTAAAATAATTTTCAAGTGTGAACTATATTCAAACCTCTGCCTTTCATTCCGCTCACCACTTTTTCTTTACTTTTTTCATTTTAAGCAATTACGAACATTGCACAAATGTAATGAATAAATAATCACATTTCACATGTTCACATTTCAAAATTTATAAATACATTAATTATTGAAAAATATTTTGAGCCGATTTGCAGGCATTGTAAATACAGACATATGTGAGATGTATGAGAGCAATTTCGCCTATATGCCATACCATGAAAGCATAATTATTGTTTACGTAACAGATTGTGGTGAGTTAAAACCTTTATAAACTACACTCAATATAATGTGTTCACTTTCCTCGTATTATTGTGCAGTGTTTTTTATTGAATTGTTATGCAAATACTTTTGAATGCCACTTTGAAAAGCAAATGTTTTCACACTGTTTGGTTGGGCTCGCGAGAACTCACCTCCAGCGTTTCCAGACACTCGAAGGCGTCCACTGCAATCTCTTGCAAACGATTATAGCTCAAATCCAAGTCCGTCAGCTCGCAATCTTTCGAGAAACTTGACTCATTTAGCATTTCGATAGCATTATGTGATAAATTCAAATGCATCAAACGCACCAAATTCATTGTGTTCATAAAATCCACCTCCGTCAATGCGTTACCCTCCAAACGCAATGAACGCAAATGTGTATTTGCTCTCAACGCTTCCTGCTCCACAGTCGCTATCGCATTGTAATGCAATGCCAGATGCGTCAAACGGTGCATTCCTTCAAAATATGTGCCCGCAATGGTGGTCAAGCGATTGCGTCCCAAATTCAAATATTTCAAATGTGGCATCGATGGGAAAATGTCATCGTCGATATGATCTATCAAATTTACTGCTAAATTCAAACGCTGCAAATTCGTATAGCGCTCAAATGATTTCAGCGTTAGCTTGCGTATGGCGTTGCGCCGTAAATCCAATGAGATGAGCGCTGACATTTGTTCATTGCTCCATGATTTCACTTCGCTGATGTTATTACGTGCCAGCGAGAGCGTTTTCAAACGCTTTAAACCATGCAGTGCATAATCTTCGAGGGTGGTTAATTTACTATCGGTGATTTCGAGGCTTGCCAAGTTCACGAAGCGAATGAAGAATGCATTTGGCAATGTGGTTATATTGCAGTATTCAGCATTCAACTCGATGACGTTCGCCAAATTGGGCAGCTGCAGTAAATGCTCCGCACTGCAGTTGTGGAAATTATAAATACCGTTAGTTACGATTGCCGCTTTGGCAGTGTGGGGCATTTGAGGTAGGCTCAGGTAGGCAAATAGTGAAAGAAATATTTGGTATAGTAACTTCATTATTTTGTATTTTGTTATTTTTTTATGCGTTCTTAACCACGTTTCGTTTCTGGTGCTACTAATTTTATCTGTTTCTAGAATTTGTATTCAACTGCGGATGCTGTTGAACGTCGAATCTTGCCGCTTATCTAAGAGGTTTTTTGATTTACTTTCAGTTAAGCTGTCAAGATTAAGTAGTAATAGGTGTACTCAAGTATGTATGAGGTAGTGGAAATGTTTGCGTGGTAAATATGATAAAATTTTATATACACATATTTATAGCCTGCAATTAACCCATTCGCAGTAGCTGAAGGTGGAGCAAGTGTGGTGGGAATTATGAAGTCATAAAAAATGTTTAATGCTAATCAACATAAACATAAATTTTGGGGAAAAATTTTATTTTATTAACTAAAATAGTATCTTATATTCGTGCCGCTGATAACACTGGAATACAGTGAAAATATAACATGAACCAAAGAATGTTTTCTAAACTGATTCGAGGTTGCTGAACATGAAAATCACATTCATTTTTTTTTTCGATCTGTAGGTTTTCGAAAAATGACAAAATAACGGTTTTTCAGGTTACAGTTTCACTTACAGGCTAATATATCATTACCTATAGCTTCTACTGATCTGAGTTATATGTTGTAATATAATTAAATTACGCGTTTAATGCTGCCAAGTTTGTTGAAATCGGATTATAAATGACTGAGGTATAGATGTTGAAAGTTCAATTCTGGTGTGATTTTTGAGAAATTTTCACACAAGTAAGTCGTGGGCTAACTTTTCTTTCTCACAAAAAGTAATCATAAAATAGTCAATAGACTATTTCATTACAAAAATTTTAAGCATAGAACTATAGCAATCGGATCAAAAATGACAATGTAATCAAGGATTGAGTAAAAGTAAAATATTCTCTTCTTGAGTTTTCGAGAATATTTTATTTTTACTCAATCCTTGATTACTTTGTCATTTTTGATCCGATTGCTATTGATTTATACTTAAAATTTTTTATAATGAAATGGTCCATCGATTAAAAAAAATAAAACTTAATTTTGTGTGAAAGAAAACTTAGCCCACGACTTGTGTGAAAATGTCTCAAAAATCACACAAAAATTAAAGTTTCAACATCTATCTTAGTCATTTAACAAACTTGGCAGCATAAGACGCGTAATATAATTATACTTCCTATGATATACAACTTGGATTGGTTGGTACTATAGGTAAATAGATATTTGCCTGTAAGTAAAACTGTAACCTGAAAATGCGTTATTTTGTCATATCTCGAAAACTTACCCATAGAAAAAAAAAATTAATGTGATTTTCGTGTTCAACGTCCTCGATTTAGTTTAGAAAACATACTTTGGTTCATGTTATACTTTTAAAGTGAAATTTTGTATTCCAGTGTAATTTATTACAACTCCACCATTTTTTTTTTTAATGTAAAAATGTATGTAACATGAGATGAGAAGAAGATATTGTCGCGGTGTAAATGAATCACAGCAGCAACAGCACTGCATTTACAATGCAACAAACGATAATGTAAATAAACAAGAACCATTTATAACTGAGCACTTTCAGTGGAATATTCTCTCTTTTACCAACAATCCACCCAAAACACATATCGAAAAAGAAGAGCGCAAATACAATTACAAAAAAAAGAGACATCTCGTGTTTTGATCAACTTAACTAAGTAATTTCTCTTTGCTCCGGAATAAGCAATAACGGGATTTCTCGCCACTTCTCTGTAAAGGTCTTTAATTCTTTTCTATTGAGATTGTTTTTCGCTCTCATAAAAATTTTTATTCGCACTCATTTTTTATTTCCAGATGCAGTGTGGCCAGCTAAAATGAAGAATAAAACGCGTATTTTCTTAAAAAAAAAAAACGCGTTAATTTTTTAATTTTTATAAGTGCGAGAAAACTCAATACATTTAAACTTTTTCACTAATACAGGCACACAGCTGGTACTTCTAGTCAATGAAAATTTCTTAAATTTTTCGAAAATATTTTAAATTGAAAAAGCGCTAAATCACTTTTTTCCGCGTTTTAAATTTCAAAAAGCACTAAAATCAGCGGGAAAAGCGCTGAGTTGGCCACACTGTCCATATGCATAAGAAATTTGGTCCTCTCTGGAACTAATAATATTTTTGAGAGCACATACAAGCACAACCACTACGTTGCACTCTCTCTTTGATTCGCTCTTCGTTATTTTTTAGTGGTACAGCTCACCAGGATTAGAATCTTAGTGATCTGAGTAAATTTACTCAGCTTTTCAAACAAATTTTAAAATATACTTCGATTTACCTAAGATTTCTATGAGTTTTTATATATAGTGAAAAATTCGATAACACAATTTTGGTTTCCCTAAAGGAGCACAGAAATATAGTGGAATTGTTGAATGTGCTTACTCAAGCTGAGTAAGCACAATATATGAAACCATAGCAGCTGAATAGAAAATTTTAGATTTGCTGGCCTTTAATAGAAGAAATAAAAAATATTTATATGCCACAAATCAATTGAGTAAATCTTTTTTAAACAATACAAATTTATTTTTGGCTGTATGTATGTGTTTCAACAAGCACGAGAAAATGCAGTATGCTTTAAAGTATAAAAGAGGAAATATGTTGAGCTTAAAAGTACTTGAAAAATAAAGGCACTTTTTGATGTTTTGTTTTTGGTTTGTTAACAAATATTTGCATTAAAAACTCTACTATGAAAATTTTGATTTTACTCTGCTTTTTCTTTTAATCCACAATAGACTTTTTAACCCTACACCTCATTCCGGGAAAGAATACCCAAACGAAATGCTTTTAATTGTATTTGTTTCCCATTCACTTTTCTTTTCATAGAATGTTCGAATTTTATATTATTTTATACTGATTTTACTCCAATAATTTAATTGATTTTTACGTAGAACGTTTTTAACACTTTGCCGCTTAGTTTTAAACTAAATACGCAAATGAATGATTAGTACGAATATCACTTATTAATGGTGAGAATTTTATTTTCAAATATTTATAAGCAAATGCGGTTATTAACATATATAAATATATTAACTTATATGCTTTTACTCAATTAAAATCAGTAGATCAGACTATTACTTGGTTTCAATTAACACTTGGGATTAAAAAAGAAATACTTTATAACTACATTGTTGTAGTATACTAATTTGAAATGTAAATTAACTGAACGAAGAAAGACGAGCGTTATAATAATAGAAAATTTATATTAATTTTTGAAAAAGAAATTAAAAGAAAATATTCTCCGTATTTTGTCGGAGCACAGTAGATTCCTGAACTTGTTTGAACATTCCCATCTAACCTGCCCCACTAACTTTATCCATAACACTTTTAATTTCACAATTAATTTTCAAAATTATTCTGCCTTCTATAACACTTATTCTAATATATAATCATCTCTTAAAATATGTTATTCACTTGAATTCAACTTAAATATCAAATAAATTCTGACACATTACTCATATACATAACCCCAAGCCTAAACCACACAAAAAAAAAAAAAACCAAAAATTCAATAATTTTATTCATATATCTTGTAATTGATATAAGCATTTTTGGCATTCAATGTATGCCAAATTCAAGAGCTCATAATATTTTTGGCATAATTCCAAAAATAATATTAATAAACATAACATGACGTTGAGAATGCAATGCAGCAGCAAGTGTTGTTAGTAATATTGCAGCAGCAATAAGTTGCAGTAAGAACACATCTGCTCTCACCTTCTTACAGCTCAATGAACATTAGCAGCAATAGCAGCACAATTGGTCAAAAGGTGAGCTGAACTAAATCAGAGCAAAACTCATTGTTGCTTTTGTTGCTATTGCCAGCTGCTGGCTGGAATGTTAGTTATGTGTGTTTGTATGGTGCATTACTTGATGTAATCAATTTGCTTAAATTTTATGTTAAATTTGTTTGTAATGTAGCATATACGTCAACCTATATATTAATTATGTAAAACTTTTCTAATGAAACTGAGTATGAGAGTGTGTATGTGTGTGTGTGTGTGTGTGTGCTTGTGGATTGAAAAGATTCGCATAGTTTTAAGCAGATTAGAAAATTTACTGTTGAACTGTAAAGGTTTATAAATAATGCATGAATACATGTTTGATTTTAGCGTAACTTTACAAAGTTATTAAACTGAAATTTTAATATCCATACACACAAGTGATGGAAGCACTAAAATTGAGTTCAGTTAAGTTTAAAGAATTACATGCATGTATGTATTATTATTCTCATTTGTGAGCTTTGAAGCATATTTCAAATTTAATCAAGAAATATTTAAATAATGAAGATCAAAATATTCCACAAAAATGTATGTATTTTACATTTAGTTGCACTGAAGTCTAAAAACTCATTTTCAAAAGCTTCATAATTGTATATTAAATTGCCGAAGTAGATAGCTTCTCAATGCAAACTACAGAACAGCAGAGAATTTAGTTTCTATATATTATAAATATATTAGTTTGAAACTAAGAGAAGTAAGCAACCAACTGCAATACTTTACAGATTCTGAAAAATTCTAAAAATAGTATCAAAAATATATTTTCTCCACAGAAATTAAGGTTGCTTTAATTTTTTGGTCCAAGGAATCCGAGAGGCCTAAATATATTGTCACATATATACAATCAGACACACGATTTCACGACACATTCACGCAGTATCTATCCTTGTTATTTCCAAATTGTCATCTATTAACGCGCTTTCTTTCCCTCTTCACTCAACTTCCTTCTTTACCCATTCGTCGAACATCAATATAAACATAAGAGTACACACTGTGTTGGCTATTTGGCTATTCGTCACTAAGCTGGTCACTTTGGTGATAAATCTGCATATTTTTTCTCATGCGATTTTCTCCGTACAATTTTGAAGCATATTTTTAGGCTTGCCTTTTATGTTTGCATCATGCTAGAAAAATAAAATTTAGAGGATTTTGTTGCAAACATTTTTGGCTATCTGGGCAATGTACACATACATTTGTCTATTTTACATATACATTAGGGTGCCCCTTAGCTATAGGTTTTTTTCCAAAGTAAAAATATTGCTACTCCCTTGCACTAATCTGATTCCAATCAAGAAAAAAACGAGCTGTGCAATATTTCAGCTCCATCGGGCTACTTCTAGGCGACCTTGAAGTTGAAACATAGTATGCGAAACTATTAACTCCATTCCCTATCTTAACCGTTTTCTTGTTTCTTCTTAGAGAAATTTATTTGAACCCATCCAGGAAATTGTGTGAAAACCTTCTGAATCGAATTTTTTAAATGTAAATTCTCACAATTCCTGAAACAATATGAAAAATATAATCGCCCACAACTTCTATAGGAGAAACGTATTTTTATTTACAAGAATAATATCTATAGAATCAATTGTGAATTTTAATAGAATTTCAACGAAATTCACTTGAAATGCCGAAAATAACTCAGGAACCAACAAACACAAGGTTGTAAGAAATAGGGAAAATATGATATATTTTTTAGACATTTTGCATTTTGTCTTCAACTGCATAACTAGAGTTAAGATATTTTTGACTAAAAATAATAAAGTGATGCGAATTTTTAAATAATTTTTAAAATTATATATCGTTTTAAGAATGATCTTTAATTTGAAGATAAAGTCATTTGAAACAAAAGCTTCGTTTTATTCGCCACTTGCTTCTAGTTATGTATAACTAGCAGCGATAATTGTATATGAAAACAACAACAAAGCCGCAGAGATAACACGTAATTATAGCATTCAAAAATTCTTCTTTTCTGTCTTGTGTCCACCTCAATTTGAAATTGAAAATGTCGACGAAATTCACTCTCGTGTATCCCCACTATAAGAGAGAATTTAGTAGCAGTTGGGTATTTTTTTCGGTCTTCGGCAACGATTTGTGTAACAAATTGTTTCTCAGCTTAATTTTTTGTGAAAATTATATTGTATTCCTGAATGAGTTTCACATTTTTACTGCAACGTCATCGACAACAACTTTCTTCTCAAGTTTTTCAATTCCATTTCTGTAACCTGGATCATCTTTCTATGTTGAAAGTTCTTTGTTAAAGAAATCGGTGCTGATAAAAAATTTTGCAAAGAAAATTTTTGTACCAGCAGTTACAAAAGACGTAAACTCGATGTTTATAAACGAAGCCTGCTTCCAATATAATTTAAGCTTTATTTGTCTTAACCGCTGTTGAAATTTTTTATCAAATAATCATAGAGCCACTGTTTGGGGAGCTAAGTACTCGAGGTGGGTGACAAAATCTGTGGTCAAAAACAGTAACCGCTTAAGTCTGAATATCTCATTTCGAGCAAACACGGTTTGAAGTTAATGTGATTGGTTGCCACTCTTTTTTTATAACTTTTGTTTTAAAAAACATAAAATTTCGGGGATTTCACGTACATTTGCATTGGAATAAGAAGAACACGATAGCATTTATAACTCAATTCTGTTTTATGTCGGCTTAAGCGTTTATTGTTTTTGACCACAGAATTTGTACGCAGCTCCTTTCTCGATCAATATCCTGATAATTCATCAATTGACGCATGAACAAAAAGTAATGTTAATGTGCTTTAATTCCATCTGGTGAATTTTAAGAATTCTTCCCCTTATAAGATAACTGAAACTGGTCTTGAGAAAGGTATATCTTGAATGCATAAACCATTGCTAACTCTAACAATTGTGGCTAATCATCTCGGTGTTGTTTCTTCATGGAAATGTGTAGTTCAAGAAATCCAAGAACAAAAAATTGTTTTATCTGGAAAAATGACTTTCCGGGTGACAATGTACAATTTCGTGGTCGATGAGGGCCGCCTCGCAGTGGTCCGATTAAGCTTAAATTTAGCACAGATTGTTTCTTTTTTGATTGAAACAAGATGGGGGTCTGGGAGCTAAACTTTTAGAGAGTTGAAACATAAGGGCCACCCTAATATACATAGATACAAGATGTATGAAGTTTTCATCGGTAAGAGAGGCGGTTTAATCCCAAAACACCCCCCCCCCCCTGCATTGGCTAGTGCGTATATACACACATATGTAAACAGCGGAGAATCTGGTTGGGGCCTCAGGAAGCCAAAAAGAAGCCGGAATAGCCCAAGAAATAAAAAATTAAAATTAAAAATAAAAATTAAAAATAAGTTTTCTAATAAGTATATAAAATATTTGGCTCTTAACTTGTTACAGTCAGATGTTCCCCCCCCCCTCCCCCCCCGAGCAGGAAATCGTAAATTTGCCTATGTGCCTTTCCGTCTGAATATTTTTCTCTTTTCTCTCTCTCCCTCTCTACATCATTCTTTGCTTGTTGGCTTTGTTGGGAATGATATTTCGTTGTCCTTTTGCTGCTGTTGCTGGCTAGTGTTTGCTTCCATCTACTGTTGCTACTACCATCGACGACCGCCGCAAATACTGAAAATTCAAAAATTCATGACTTTGTGGTATAGATCAGACTAATGGCAGGCGTTGAGCCTATTGAAAATGTTACTCGCTTTTTGCGGTGGTGATGTTCATTTAATTTTCTCTTTTTCACCTTAGGGCCTGATGTGATTTACTTTATGATAAACTAAAGACAACAGTTGCTGCTTCAGCAAAAAAAAAAAAAAATAAAAAAATTTAAATTAAAAGCCATACATATTTGAAAAACTTTATTCTCATAATAGTTCACACAACGAAAAGGCAAAATTCTTTTCTTTATTTATAATAAATTTGGCACATTTCAACAGTTTCTTGTTAACACTGAAACCAGCAGCGGAAGGAACAAGCAAGGAAAAAAAACTAGCACAATTCTTCAAAATAAATTGCACTTAAAATTTTTATTGCACAAACTAATCCTTTTTGTCAATTTCGCTTTCTTTTCACTGGCAGCACAATATTCCGAAAAGAAAACGAAAAAAAAAAATATATAATGCCGTCAAAATAAATTGTAACCAACGATGTATACAATTGTTGACAACTACAACTAAAGCCAAACAACAGCAACAACAATAAGATTTTGTTAAAGAAACGAGCCCATTTTGCTAGATTTTCTTGTTTATTTCTGTAGAAAAATTGCTGCAATAAAACCAGCAACCAACAGAAAAGATCCAGAAATTCTTGTGAGCATCGACAGCAGATACTTAAGCCTCAGCACAAGCAGCAGCAATGAAGGAAACAACGCTACGTAAACATGTCATTCATTTTGGCGCATTTTCCCACGAGAAGCCACGAGTAGTACGAACGCGTTTTGTTTGCAAAAAAAAAAAAACTGTTGTTGTTGTTGGAAATTCAGCCTTTTAATACATTGATATATACATAGATAGCAGTTGATGGCAGGCAAAGTGCCAAGAGAGATTGTGTGTATGGGTGTGTGTGTGTGTGTGTGTGTTACAGAAAGCATAAACTACCAAAAAGAAATATAATAAAAATTATTGCAGAGAAATTTTATGAGAAATGAAAGAAGTCAACAAAAAAATTAAACAAATGGTTGAATCATATGAAGTTGAGCAGAGGCATTCAAAATTTCTACTATTTTTTTATGAATTTCTGTGACTTGTTTTCATCATAAGACAAAATATTATGCAAAACTTTTACTGAGAAATTTTTTTTTTTATTTGATTTTTTAACTTGTTTTTAGATTCAACCAAATCCAAGATTCGATGGGAATCAGTCATTGGAAAGAAGGAGAGAGAGGCAGTAAATTATTTAAACGAAGTTTTATTTATGTTGAGCTTCTTTGTAATTGTTTTTTTTTTTTGTGTGTTCAATCAAAGAACTCTAACTAATCACTCACGTGCATTTTATATTCAGAGAGAAGCACAAATGGAAGAGTGAGATTGGCCTCTTTTCTCTTCAGTGATTGCATCATGTCAAATCTGATTTCAATTGATTTGTTTTCAACTTGCTCTAAGACTTAACGACATTCCAAATTTTGGATATGAAAATGTCTTTCGTCTATTTAACCTAAATGCAGAGCTACAACAGATTTCGACTAAAAAATTACTAAATAAATGTTGCCTGAGTCACGGCTACAATTCGGACACAGATAAAGGAGCGCACAGGTGCAAACTCACACTGTTTGAACTACAATTGTGCATGAAACTATGAAAACGTATGAAGAATACTAATATGCATTAAGAGCCTTAGAAAATTGTTATTAGTTTAATTAAAAGTCAGAACAAAAATATATTTCACTACACCCAGAAAAATACCAATCTCTAAAACAAAGAAAAAGTTTCCTCAATTTGAATCCACGAAAATTTCTCTCGATTATGTAAATTTTCCTCAAAATGAAGAAAAACGTATACCTTTCATGCAACCATGGTGTTCAATTTGAAGTAAGTTATTTCTTCATTTTTCGAAATTTAGTTGCGGTGCTGTCCACCAATTGCAATAAAATCCCAAATTTTATTGAAATCGTTAAAACTAAAATCAAAGGAAAGTAAGATTAAAAAGTAAGTAAAATACAAGAAAATATGGGTGTGGTAAATGGGCATCTACATATGTCATTTTTTTTTCTAAAACTTAGTCCTTACAACGCTTCACTGCATAACATTTTAACTCAATAGCTTGTACGAATTACTTTGTCTATTGTTAACATAAATGTGCATGGAACAATGGACGTTTCCATTAACCTGTTTCTTCCAAAATTTAGTCACATCAGCATATAAAAATTCAAGCACCATTTGGTTACGAAACAAAAGTATCAAAATTCCATAAAGGGACAAATTATCTTATTTCGAATAAAATAAGGTGGCATCATTAAACTTACATATTCTTTGTGCATAGAAAATGTAAGAAAGAGACGAATATACCAAAAATGTTCTCCATACAAAATTTTGGTATACACAAAAACCTAGCTTTACTCTTTTGGCCTTAGCAGACAATCGCGTACGCTTTGCTTTTTTTTTGAATTTTTTAGTCGGCGTCTCTATTTCAAGCGAAGCTGTTTGTGGCTGTTGATATAATTTGTGAAAAAAATTTTGTATATATTGTGAAAAAAAAAAACAAAATATATTCGAAAGAAATAAATTTCAATAACCTTCAATCTATAATTTTTTGATGGCCATAAGAATCTTTTGATCATTTCAAGGCGACAACGCATGTAGTATGTAAGAATGCGTATGAATATTAACCTTAATACTTATTAAAAATAAAATAATAAATGAATACAAGTAAAAAAACATGATTTCTATGCCTTTTAAATAAAACAACATTGTAGAAAATATTCCATAAATTGAGGATCTTTTTTTCTAAAAAGGTAGTAAATTTACTTCAGTTTATGGAAAACTATTCCTCAAACTGAGGAAAATTTTACCTAAATTATATAAAATATTATTGGTTTGAAAAACCCAATTTCTACAAATTGAAGACATATTTCTTTAATTTATGGAAAACTTTCTTCTTTCAAAAAAATGTTTCTCTAAAATAAAGAAAAAATATTTCTTTGGCCCCAAATCATTCCCATTTTTCCTCAATTTCATTGCCGTTTTTCTTCAAACGAGGTAAGTATTTCTCTGGGTGTACAGAAAACACATTAAAGTGGCACATAAACCACAATCAGCGCCACTCACTGCAATCAAATCTGATTCTTATGCAACGATTTGATTACAATTGCTCCTACTTTACCATAATATTAAGCCATTTTCTAAATATGGAAAATCATTTTCAAGTGATCAAATGCATAGTGCACATATGCCACATGTCAAATGCGGAAGTCAAAAGTCAAAAATCGCATAAATTTTCAAACATTTTCATTTTCCACATTGAAACATGCATGCATACCCATGACAGCAATTAGGAGCAAACAATGTCATCAAAATAAACCAGAGAATAAAAAGCAGAAGAAAAATAGGAAACAAAATACAAAAACACACGCATATAGATAGTTATACTTACACTCATGTACATATGAAGAGAAATGAGGGGGAAAACATGAACAAACCCAATGAAATACATACCGTCAGCTCAATGGAGAACAAATGACTATCAAAACGAAAAGAAGGCAAAAAATGGTCCAATGAAAATACCCAAAAAAAAAAAAAAATGTATACTTGAATCAGAAGTAGAAAATCTGCATTAAGAATTCACTGCACACACACATGGAAAACACAACTGAACTGGACACACGGTCGCTCTCTGGCACACACACACACATATACACTTGTACTAATGCACAGACACAAAAATAAGACCATCAGCAGCAATAAGTTTTTCTTTTTTGTGAATCCCAGTTGATATTCTATTTACACTCGCTGTTGTCGTCGTCAACATTATCATCATCATCATCATCGTCCATGTTGTTGCTGTTGTTTTAGTTGCTGTTTGTCGCTGGGTCACATATTGAGCGGTACGGCACAGGGAGAGTTAAAGATCTCTCATCATTTATGGCGCGCAAAAGTTACAAACGAAATGAAAATAATAAAGATGCTTGCCCAAAAGAAAAAAAAATAGGAAAGTATTACACGTTCACATTCATATATACATATGTATGTAAGTGTGTGTGTATAAAGGACATTTGAGCTGTAGTTGAAGTTGCAACTTTAGCTGAAATTTTGTATGTTGCAGGAACATGTAATGAAACAAGCATCGAAGCAAATAACAGGAGGCGGTGAACGAAAGAGCGACCAAAGTCGATGCTGTCGTCGGCAGCGTCATCACTTTGCCAACCAACACGCAATGTCGCTTCTCTATTTCTCTATGGTACATCTGTATATAGTTACACACACATATGCCTGCTACTTGTGTGTATGTGTGTGTGTGTATGTGTGAGTTGCTGTTGTTTTCCCTCGGGCAAGTTGGTCACGTCATTAATTGTGTATATTTCATTGTGTCGAACAGTTGGCAACACTAACACTTTGGCTGCTGTATAGAACTTGAGAGTGAGAGAGTAAGAGAGCGGATAGAGTAAAAACGTATGAACTCATGCAAGCATGTTGGGTGAATTTACAAGAACAACCATTGTTAACATCACGTACGAAATTCAATTCCTTTTGGCCACTCTAGTGGACAATAGAGTATGTGTATGTATGGCTGGTTGATTGGACAGACAGAAACCCAAATATATATAAGTACATACATACCTATGTATATGAACTTATGTATGTTTGGCATTTCAATGGGTTCTGCATGTCTGTGGTATGCATAATTTTGAAATTGAGTTGTTAGCATCATCGCGTCGCAAAAAGCGAGTATCGAGTGTTATTTTAAGAGAAAATTAGTCATTCTATCGAAAACGATAAGGCGAATATGTGCTACCTTGAAGTCATTACAAAATTTATCCATTTTTTTTTTATCAAGAAAAGAATTCAACAACAATTGTAATAACCTCAAAATCAAAAATGGAATACAAACGATTTTATTTTTAGTGAACACATCTTTCTTTCCAGTATAAGTTTTATTTTAATTTTTTCATAATTCCCTTTAAATTAAACTTTTTGAAAAATTTTATTAAAACCCATAAAAATTTTTAATAGTAAGCAGAAGTCTACGATTTGAGTTTCACCGCAAAAAACTTTTTATTTCAAGAAATAAAACAAGACAAATAATTTCTGCTTTTTTTGAATGCCATCTCAACTAAATTTCAAAATGCAATCATTCAAGCTCAAGCAAAAATTCTTCAACTTTTTTCTTCAGTGCAAAATTTTGCATGATAAATGATGAATTCTACGAACATACTATAAAATATTTCAAAGAAAAGAAGTTAACTACAGATACAACAAAGATAAAGCAGCATAAAATTGAATCAGACATACAAACGAAAAATATGTAGGAACAGATGCTGTTGCCAATTTGAGAACAGGCTGCAATTGAAGAAAGATTTTTGAATGTATTTTCTTTTCTACTTCTTTCCTTTTTTCTTTTAATTTTTAATTTCTATAAATATAGTTATAAGAAAGAAAAAATGAAAAAAAAACAAAAAAAATGCACACCAAATGAAGCCTGAAAGTATGCAATGAAAGCTGAAAATATTTCGAAGGCATCCAGCAACAGAAAAACGATTGCTTTTTATGCTTTTTCTGTGCTGCAGGAAGAACAAGTCAAGCTATTAAAATCTATAGATATTTCTTTAACTACGCTATTTTTTCTTTGCAATACGACAACAACAACAACAACAACAACATGAAAAATGCATTTCACTTCGCATGCCAATAAATCATATAATGTCAGTTAGTCGACGGTGACGATGAAGCGAACTGTAGCTTCAACTTTACCAACAACATAATAATCATTCTGGACATTATCATGATATTGTGAACTAGCACAAGTCAATTGACTTCTTGGTCGTTGTCGTTGTGTGACTATCGTGTCACAAAAATTGAAATTCTCTTTTATTTTTATAATTTTTTGTTATTTTTTTTTTTTTTTTTTTGTTTTGTGTGAGATAAAGTAAAACAGCACTCAAGTTGAAAGATAATGTTGAAAACTCACCGCTCATTTTTAGTGTAGCGTAAAAGCAAAACCTTCCAGCAGGGCACACACTCCACGCAGGCAGACAGTCATCACTGTATAGCATTAAATGTGCTGCTGCTCGCTGCAAGTCAAGTTAAGTCACGCAATGGCAAAGGACTAAAAAGTATTCGCGCGAGAATGAAAAAACTTTCCGCTTTCGAGTTTATGAAAAACGTGCGCTGAGTTTTTTAAATCTTTAATTTACTACTTTTTAAACCTGTTTCTTCTGTTCTCTGTTCAGACTGCTGCCGGTCAGTGAGGAGCAGGTGGTCACTGTTACTGTTATTGTTGCTGGTGCTGTTATGTGCGTGTGTGTTTCGCGTGGGAGTTGACAATTTCATTCTTCTGCATTCTGAATTTTAAAAAATACAAACACATGAATTCCATATAAAGTTCGATCATATCGGAAGAATGAACATTTTTGCATACTATCTTATTATTTATGGAACTATACTACTGGCAAGTACTTTAGCAATGAACATTAGGGTAGAAGGGGGAGCATTCGTCACTAATAGTTTTTTTTGAAAAATTATTTTTTAATTTGAAATTTACATTTATTAGCTTTCATCTGTTATCTTTATGAGTTGATTATCTAAATGATTTTTATTATTTTTTGGATGATTTTCCAAGTAGTCCAAAAGGGTGAAAGTACCCCAGGCATGGGGGACATTCGTCAAGGGAGTGGGGTGTAACCGTCAAGGAATAAAATTCAAGGTTTTTGATAAAGTAATAGTTATTTTTTTTTAATTTTTGTTCTTGTATATTACTATTACATATTATCAGTCAGAATAAGTTCTACTTATTTTTAATTTATGAAAATTTATTTATAACATAAAGTAACAAAAATGTAAATGATTCATTTTTAAAATATTTCGTTAAAAAATATAAGTTAGTTATTAAAAAAAATAAGCATTTGTGGATAGTACTGATCCAGAAGAATTTATTTAGATATGACTTAATTTAACATTAGACTGTCTAAAATTCATATCATATGCCGTCGAAACCGCCCCCATCCGCATTCTGGTCAATGTGCCCCAGGAGCAACCACTTTAATAAAAACATAATTTTTTAAACTTTTTGAACATTTATAAAAAGAAACTATTGCTTATTCTTTAATTAAATAACACCGGAATAACAACTTTTTTCTCACTCAATAAATAAAAAAGTTATTACAATATTTACTTACTATCAAATATTTTTGCAACCACCCGAAAACACACAAAAACACGTCTGCCCACGATCACTTACAAAGCTCAACTGTCAAAGTAGAAGGGATGAAAGATGATCGATAAAAGCACAAATTATAGATTGTTTCAATCATAAAACTTTCTTAAATTAGAAGATAAGGGGGAGTGGCAATTGTGTCCCAGTGGCGAATGCTCTCCCTTCTACCCTACAACCATTACATGGGGAATTTTTGGCTATGAAGTTGAAATAAATACATTTATTTAATCTTTTAAAATTGTGCTTTTTGGTAAATGTTTTCAACGAAGTTGTATTGAATGATTCTGACTACTGGTGGCGCTCTTTTGTGGAGTTTCCTTTTTGAAGATTCAACTCTTTTTGGCACCTCAGTTAAATAAATACAAATTTGGATTGTCATAAAAGGAGTACGTAATAATTAATTGTTTTTTTTTTTACTCCATTAAGGGTAATAAAGTAGATTTTTTTCTGGGATCTGAGAAATAACAACAGCAACGAAATTCATATCAATTCTTGCAACAACAATACAATTAAGTAACAACCGTAAGTTTTTCTTAAAGTCGATAAAGAAAATTACGGTAAGAGCAAGCGAGGGAGAGAGATAGGCAGAGAAAAGTCTTATTATTCGTAACCGATCATCTTTACTTAACTCATTCTTTGAGGTAAATAAAATTACTTTATACGAGGTTTAAAATGATTGTAAATGTAAAATTTTCACTAATTACTCCATAGATAAAAGTATCTGGGAGATTAAGCCATAGACAAGGATGCATACCAGACAACGTGGGGTAAAGAGTAGAACAAGTGCACAAGAACATATGAAATCGCGCACATAATGACAGAAATGAAATGGCCATATACAACAAAAGTAAATACTTGGTATATTTAAATATCAAATACTACTGCAACGTAAATTTTTTCTTATAGTTCGAATACAAAACCATATAAATTCGTACTCAAATTTCTGCACTGTGTATATATTTGATTTTTGTACGATGCACTTGAATAAAGAAATGCAGAACTCGATTGCTTTAGGAGCCGAAAAAAAACACACCGGAAGCAAAGTAAAATAATATAAGAATTGTATAAAAGCATGCAACAAAATAAAATCATGGCATTTTCATTTTTGTAAAACACCAACAACAACAAAAGCGAGTAAAATAAAAACAAGTGAAAGCAAGAGCAACAAATTGAAATGCATTTACAGCCACATCAAGATCTGCTGTTGGTTGTTTTCTTCTTTTTTTTTTTTGCTGCTGCTGCATAATTTATGCAATTTTCCACATTTTCACTACTGCACATAGTTGAAATTTTGAGTTGGGTATGAATTTTATTTATTTATTTTTTTTTTGCATTTTCACTTTTCCACTATTTTAAGCTATTTTTCTTTTTTTTTTCTTTTTGTGGTTCAAATTTGTGTTTTCTGTTAATTGAAGATTTCCTGCAGCAGTTTTGAAGGGGGATAAAATATAAATAGTAGAAAAATAAAATAGAAACTCTTAAATTCATTTCCTTTTTTGATTGCTTTTCGTCATTTCAGTTTCAATTTTTACAATAACAAAGCAGCATGCATAATATATAGAGCCAAAATAAAAGAGCAGGAGAGAGTGAGTAAGTCGCTGTTTTCGAAGTCAAAGTTTATTGACTGGCAAAATAATTGTAATATTTTCAAAAGCTGCCACCTGCATTAGTTTCCAATAACAAAAATGTATATGCAGGAAATCTAAGCATGTAAGAGGGCGGTAAGGCGATCTCTTTTGAAATATATATATAAAATGTGGCAGCTTATTTTTCAATTTGAAAATCACACTTTTTTGACCATACTGACCCCAAATATGTAAAAATAAATGCTCTCTTGAGTAATAAGCATTTAGGGTGGTTTTTTAATGTCCGATTCAGCATTAATCCGAGCTTTAATGCAGTAATGCCTAGCGGTGCCATATGAGCCAGGTTTATAAAGTTATAAGTTACTTTCTTGATCTATCTACTAAGGTTCCCGCTCGTCCTTAATGTGTTAACCTATTGGGAGTATGAATGTATAAACTCATAATTGTGACTAACTTCATATCTATCATACGCGCCATTTTTTTGACATTGACAGCTATTCTATCTCGAAGAGCGCCAAAAATACTATAAGAATTGATCTGTCAAATAATTTTCATAATTTTACAAAAGTGTTTTACTATAGCTGAAAATGTCGAATTTCATGCCAACAAAACAACATTTGCGGGAAGTTTTAATTTGCTTCTTCCATTTAAAGAAAAACGCAACTGAAGCTTATCCTGACTGTGCTATAGACGTTAGAATGTGTCAGGTGTGGTATGCCCGTTTCAAAAGTGGTGATTTTGATGTTGAAGACAGGGAACGTTCAGGCGGCCCGAAAAAGTTCGAAGATGAAAAATTGAAAGCATTACTCGAACAAGATTCATGTCAAACACAACAAGAACTTGCAGAATCTTTAGGAGTTGATCAATCAACCATTTCTAAACGATTAAAAGCATTGGGAATGATTCAAAAGCAAAGAAATTGGGTGCCGTACGAATTGTAGCCGAGAGACTTCGAACGACGATTTTTCACATGTGAACTGCTGATTGAACGACAGAAAAGAAAGGGTTTTCTGCATCGTATTGTGACTGGCGATGAAAAGTGGATACGTTGCGATAACCCAAAGCGTAAAAAATCATGGGGACCGCTCGGACATGCATCAACATCAACGGCAAAGCCGAACATCCATGGATCCAAGCTCATGCTGTGTATTTGGTGGGATATGAGAGGTGTCGTGTATTATGAGCTGTTGAAACGGAATGAAACAATCACTGGCGACCGCTACCGACTACAATTGATGCGTTTGAGCCGAGCATTAAATGATAAGAAGCCAGAATATGAAAATAGACAGACGAAGTTATTCTTTAGTACGACAATGCTCGGCCGCATGTTGCAAGGCAAGTAAAAACATACTTGGAAACGCTGAAATGGGAAGTGCTACCCCACCCGCCGTATTCTCCAGACATTGCTCCTTCTGATTAACACTTGTTCTGATCGATGACACATGGCCTGGCTGAACAGCACTTCCGTTCTTTCGAGGAACTCAAAAAATGGGTCGATTCGTGGATAGCCTCAAAAGATGAGGAGTTCTTTCGACGCGGAATCCGTATGCTACTAGAAAGATGAGAAAAGGTTGTGGCTAACGATGGACAATACTTTAAAGAATAAATTTATAATCACTTTTTCACAATAAATGTCCAAATTACGAAAAAAATACGAGTTTATACATTCATACTCCCAATAGTAGTAGTAGTTAGTTCTGATTAGTGTTTAATCGGACATTGAAGAAACGACCCTGAAAATGTCAGATTTTTTGCATTATCAGCAACTCGTCGTTCCTCATATCTTTTCTTGCCATAAAGTTCTTTATGAAATATGAAAGAATTTAAGAGGACTTACAACAATTGACCAAACCAGATACGACAAACTGTGAGTTGTGCTAATACACTCTCAAAAAATTTTTGATCTTAATAAAATTTACACAAAAGCTTGATTTTCCATATTTTTCACTAATGCAATGCTCTCTCTCATATACTAAAAATAGTAGTATATAGGGCAATATTGGAATTTTCTACCTCATATGCTCTGCTGAACTTTTCTAAAAATAAAAAAAAACCTCTACTTTCACAATTTTTTTCTTTTTTCGTAATACAAAAACCTATTTTTCTACACATAAACATATTTAGAAGATTTTTCTACTATTACATAAAATTTTTTTCTTGAGCTTTGTATAAGTCTAGAAAATTTTAAAACAATTTTTTCTTTATTTTTATTTGACATTTTCAAATGTGGCCACTTTAGAGCATAATAAAAAATAAAAAAAAAACAAATGCAAAAGAAATAAATACACGAAAACCCCAAGTTGCGCAAACAAAATACCATTTTATGCTTAAGAAATGCACACACTCAGGCACATAAACATATGCATACACAAATACACATGTATTTGTGTGCATTTCTGCACCAATACAAAAGCGAACATATTTCATTTCATTTATACGAGAGTTCGAGAGTTTGTATTGGTTTTCTTCATTTTTTTTTTCTTTTTTTTTTTTGCTTTCTCGCTGTATTAAGAACAAATTGCAGAAAAATCGGTCAAATTGGCATTTTTAGTTTTGCTATTTCTCTTTCATTTCAGTTTTTGTTGTTTGTGTATTTTTGTTTTTTTTTTTTGTTTGCACAAATTTTTCCGCAAATTTCTCCTCAAACATTTCTGGTATTGACAGTTGAAATATGTTGTCGTGGTCATGGTGGCAGGGTAATAGTTTTAATATCAGCAACTACAAAAAAAAAAGAAAAAAAAAAAAACAGAAAAGCGAAAGTACCTATATAAAAATTTATTGTAATTTGTTGGTGCAGATTTTGTAAGGTTGTATCAAATATTTATGGGGCTTCATTAAAAAGTTTCGTACTTGTTAGAGGAAATTTATTGCGATCGCGAAATTCTCTAGACATTTTTAATAGTTGATAGACAATTGGAGCGCGACAGTTAAATTTTCCATATAAATTTCATTGAATAAATAACTAAAAATAACTAAAACTTCAAGGGCACTTATACAAATTATTAAAATATTTCACATTAATTCAGCTTAACTCGAGAATGGTTAGTTTTTATAAAAATCCGAGGAAGAAAAATCTGTAGAAGGCTTTATGAAATATAGCCCCAGGAAAAATGGCCCCGAAATCAAAGGTGAAAAATCACCCCCAAAAGTGGGGCTATTTTTCAATATGTAAAATTACCCCAACATACAAATTTAAATATGGCCTTAAACTAAAATGAAAAAAGGCCCCAAAATTTTATTTAAATGCCTCCAATAATTTAAAAAACATTAATTGTTTCATCTATCTTACGTTAACAAAAAGGAAAATTGTAGCTTTCCATATTATTAGCAAGTGAAGTGGACTGCAATTTAAAGACGAAAGAGGTAAAAATATTCATAAGGAAATTATGAACGGAAACACTTGCAGCCAAAAGTTTGTTCCAGAAAACAAAAGTCGCGAGGGAAAGCTTATTCAGGAAGAAATCGCGCGATTTTTTCCTAAATAAACTGTCCCTCGCAACTTTTTTTGTGAATAAAGTTTTTTTGTTCATTATTATCTCAATCATTTTTTCATATTTAATTCAAAAATATTCATAAAGGAATTATGAACAAAAAACCCTTGCAGCCAAAAATTTTTTCCACAAGAAAAAAGTCGCGAGGGAGAGCTTATTCAGAAAGAAGAAATCGCGCGATTTTTTCCCAAATAAATTTTCTTACGATACTTTTTTTTTTGTGAATAAAGTTTTTTTTGTTCATTATTTTCTCAATCATTTTCTCATTTTTAATTCAAAAATACTCATAAGAAAATTATGAACAAAAAACTCTTGCAGCCAAAAAAAATCGCGGGGGAAAGTTTATTTAGAAAAAAAATCGCGCGTTTTCTTCCGAAATGAGCTTTTCCTCGCGACTTTTTTTTTTGTGAATAAAGTTTCTTTGCTCATTATTATCTTCATAATTTTTTCATTTTTAATTCACTTGGTAACGTTTGTTGATCGATACTTTTTAACGCACTGATTCACTGATGTTGCTTGCTTGACAACTCATTAAAAAATTCTTTGTTTTCTTACATTTGCAAAAAAACAAAAAAAAAAAAAAATATATATATATATATATTTAAGCCGGTATGGGCACAGGTAACTCAGTTTTCCAAGCCGAGGTGCATGCCATCATCGAGCTTTGCCTAAGGGAGTATGAAAACAGATCTGTGCACAGCAAGAACATTTACATACACCCTGACAGCAAAGCGGCTCTTCTTGCACTAACTGCATATAAAATTACCTCCAAACTAGTTTGGGACTGCCTACAGCTCCTAATCTGTCTAGCTTCTCATAACAGAGTACAACTCATTTGGGTGCCAGGGCATAGATGACATGTAGGCAATGAAATGACGGACGAACTTGCAAGGAAAGGATCATCCAGTGAATTCACTGGACCACGACCATTCTGCGGTCTACCATGGAGTTCTGTTAAAATCCGATTAAAAAATTGGCTGGACAGTAACTCGCTACAATACTGGAGGGAAACCCCCGGTAACAAACAAGCTAAATCATTCATGCCAAAGATCTGTCAACGCAGAACTAAACAACTGCTTAATTTAGGCAGGAACCAAATCCGAATTGCCACAGGGTTCTATACAGGGCACTGTAGGGTCAAAAAACACCTATCGAACTTGGGTCTAGCACAAGACGATACGTGCCGAATATGTAACAAGGAGGAAGAAACAGCAGAACATATTTTATGCCACTGTGAAGGTCTAATGAGGAATCGACTTCGTTACTTGGAAAACTCTATCCTACAACCGCAAGACATTGCGGATTATTCTCCTAAAGAGATACTGAATTTCCTCAAAGGAAATAAACTCATAGGAGAACTATAAACACAATAAATCTTTGAGGTGCATCACAATAGGCCCTAGATGTCCGCAGTGATCTGGGAAATTATTGCCCACCTCCGTATTAATCTAATCTAATCTACATTTGCAATGCATTACCGATAGCAAAAACAAAATTTCATTAGAAGCTATAAATACCGTGGGGCCACCCATGGTCTTTATGATCGCTGAAAATGGCCTTTAATTTTTAATTTTTATATTTTTGGACTTTTGGGCCCTTATTGCAAAATGAAAAATCACCCCAAGCAAAAAAAGTAAAAATGACCCCAAAACAATTGAAACTATGGCACCAAATTTTCGTATTGTTGTAAATAATAGAATATTTTGGGGTGATTTTTCATTTTTGGTTTTGAGGCTATTTTTCCTGGGGCCATATTTCATAGAGCCCTGTAGAACACTTCAATACATTTATTTTTAAATGCTTCCATAAACTTTTAAATAACTACTTGTAATTTAAACTTAAGAAAAATAAGTTTTTCAAAAGTTGTATGTAAAAGTAAAAAATGAAACCTTAAAGAAGCTTTTCTTAAGATCATCATAAAATTAAATAGAGAGAAAATTCTATCTTTTTTTTTTAAAAAAGAAGCCGCAAAAGTAATAAAATATTTAATAGCAACAGCAATATACTGTTGTATATCCTTTTCACATTGCACAGCATTCTTTCTCATGCCACTATTTCCTGCACATTCTCTCCCATGTTCTTTCTTCTATCCAGTTTTGCCTTCTCAGTCGTTCCTGACTGCATAATACAATAACAAACCGACTGACTGTGGTACATACAACATGCCTCTGTGTGTGCAATAAATGAAAACAAATTAAATTGTACTAAATTAAAAATATTAAAAAGCAAAATATGGGAATATAACAGAGTTACGCAGCAATAATAGAAAGCAGACTTAAGAACCAGAGAGAGGGAGAGAGAGATAGATAGAGTGAAAGAGAGGGAAAATGCAGCGACTAGTACGTCTAAGGTAGGGGTAAGGAGCTATAGCAGCATAAGGTCAAAATTATTTATTTCTCTTCAGCAAATTTATATTTATACTTTCGTTGCAAAATGAAAAAAAAAAACAAAACAAAAACAACTATGTACTAACTAACTACACTTAAGTTATGATTATTACAAGAACAAGAAAAATAAATAAAAATATATAGCACACTCGGATAAAATAATGTAAGAATAGCTCAGGATTGTTGTGCGAAAGGTAGGAACTAGTAGTGGAAATGTGGGAAAAGTAGGTAATGCTATTTATTAAAGCCCACAAAAGATAAACATAATAAATTATAGCAAAGAAAATAAGATAGGTTGATAGTTATGTATATCTATAAAGGAGAATTAAACTAATAGTGCAATTTACTTGTATTAGGCAAAAGTGGAGCAGAAAAAGGGTTATCCCTTAAATAAAAGGTATTTATTAAAATGATATTTTAAGTAGGGGAATGTCGTCAGGGTTGGAGCATATTTAGACTTTTGCTCATAACTTCCGTTGAAAGCCGAATTTTTAATTATTAATATTGCATATCGTTGAATAGATCTCACAAATTTCTATGTTTTTGCTGAACATTAAATATAATTAGATTAATTGTTCAGGTGTTCAGGAGAGTAGTCAGGGTCGGAGTACTGTAGAAAATCAATAAGAAATGAAGGAATATGATTGAAAATACCATGAAAATCAAAGGAAAAAGAAAAATTACACTTGAAAAGCTGGGAAAGAGACCTGAAATCAAAATAAAAATCCCTCTGAGTGAGTTTAAATGAAAATTTCATCTTTTATTTCATTGATCAAAGAAAAAAAATTAAGACTGGTTAAAAATTGTTCTCAAGCGCAGTTCTGGCAGATAAAAAAAACTTTCCGTCATATAAAAATAGTAAAAATAATGAACTTTCTCTAAATGAGAGCAAATCTTATGTTTTACCTATCTGTGAATTTCGTTTTTCAGCCTTTATATGTTGGTACGTCCACGTTAGAGTTTATTAATAAAATCGTTAATCTTGGTTTCTATGTGAATTCATCTCTAAATTGTGTTGACCATGTGAATAGTGTTGTAAAAAAGGGTTTTCTAACCTTAGTTCGCCTGAACTATCGCAAACGAGCTCAGAAACGAGCGTTTTGCGGGGAAAAATACGAGTGTCGCAAAACACTCGCTTAATGTTCGCAAACGTTCTTGCAAACGATAGTTTGTACTTGTACATTTTCTAAAAATTTTCTGATACCCTTCATATTTATATTGAATATAAAAAGGTTATGAAAATTAGACACTAGACAAAGACAGGAATGTATGCTAAGTACATAAACGCACTTTACGTTTATGTACTTTATGCTTTTTAAATTATAGGTACAATTTAAAATACACCATTTTTAAGTTTTTATTATTTATTTTATTATTTTTATTATTATTTTATAATACAGAGTAGTATGATAATATTGTAGTAATAGATAAAAATATTTGAAAATCTAGCAGACCACAAAATTATCAATTTTCGTAGTTGTAGTAAAAAATGGCATGAATGAAAGACTCGCAAAAATATCGCAAAAGGCTCGTAACCGTTATCATAAATGACTCGTAAAAAATATCTCTAAATGCTCGCAAATGATATCAGAAACAATTCGTAAAAAGACTCGCAAAATGCTCGCTATCATCATATACCTTGATATCATCTTTTGCGAGTGTCGAAAACGAGACTTTTACTGCCACAAACTGAGCGACATATGATTCGTTTTCTTATCGTTTTCGGATCCATTAGCGATAGCTTTGTCCGCAAAACTATCGCCAATGTTTTGTAAACGATATCATTTACGATGATTTGGTCAGCTAGGATGGTACAAGAAATAACTAGGTGCACTTTACATACATTGTTGTGGTTTTAAGTAGAAGAAAGAAAAATCTTTAAATCAATAAACAAAACCATTTAAAATGCACCTAAAAGTAAGCAACACTCTCTCACTCCTGGCTAAAAATCAACCACATGCATTATTTATGCATATGCAATTTAGCGTAATAAATTCTAATTCTAATGATAAAAAAAGAAAGAAAGATCTAAAACCACAAATCCAACACATACATATACACACAAATGCAAAAGAACTTATTTATGTGTGCGTATGCATATAATAAATAAACATACAAACATTAAAATAATCAACCGAAAGTACACATGATACATAATCCACATGCAAATTAAATACTGCAAACAAAGAGACGGAGACAGACAAAGAGACAAACAAATGATCGAATAACTAAACGAATGAGTGGGGGAAAAATGTCAAGAAAGCTTAAATACAACGTGCCTAAGAGTATGCTAAGAAAAATGAACAAAACAAAAGCACGTTTATGCATGAATGTGAGATGTGAGTAGGAAAGCACCACACATATACACGCACAGTTACATATGTGTATGTGTCACATCGAAAAAGTAGGAGCAACAACAAATCAGACAACAAACGAAGCAGAAGATAAATTGCAAGTCAAAAGCAATGTGAAAGAGCACACACTCATATACAAAAAAAAAATTAAAAAATGCCGAAGAAACGAGCAAGCGATGGATAGATGGATGGTGGCGTTGACGATGACGACTACAATAACAATGGCAAACACTATTTATTTAGTAAGCTGCTGCCTAAAAGTATGCAAAATGTCAACACACAAAATAATATTATCAAGCAACAGAAAAAGAAACAAAGTAGCAGCGGCAGGCTGGCAGCCAGCATCAGTATTCAACGAAAAATGAAAGAGAGTGTAGAAAAAAACAAAAACCAGCCAGAAAAAAAAAACAAGAGAGCGAAAAAAACGAGGAGGGTAAATGTTGTGCAAACATTGCAAATTTAATTTGATAATCAAAAATGGAAATTTATCCCTACGCAGCAACAACAACAACAAGAGAAATGACAAAAACAACACCAACAACAAGAAAAAGAGAACGGCAAATGTGTAAAAATGTAACAAAAAAAAAACCAAAATATCAGCAGAATGCCTAAAAGCATGCAATAAAAAGTAAGCGTTTGTATATTTCAGCCACAAAATACGAAAAGGAAACGAAAAAACCACTGCAAATAAGAATGTAAGAAAAAAAACTAGGAAAAGCTAAAAAAAAGTAGAAAAGTCAAAAAAATTAAACAAGAAAAATGAAGCCGAAAAAATTAAAAAAACAGAAAAACTACTACAAGAAAAATTTAAGCAAAGCTCAAAAAAAGAAAAAAAAAATAGAATGCTCTTATACTCAGGGAAAAAATGAAATGAACAGCACAATTTTTGATCTCATCATATCAAAACAACAACAGCATGCAGCAGAGCAGAGCAAAAGTTACCCAATCGGAAAGAATAAGAGACCTTTGCAGAGGAGTGAAATAAATGATCTCACTTCTCTACATATGAAACTTCGGTCAACATGTGATTTCTTTCGGCAGCTATCTTTGTCTCTCTCAACTTTTTATTTCCCTTATTTTTATTGAATTCTTTACCCTCTTTTCCCCCAGAAGGCTTGCCTTCACTATACTTTTCAATAGCTATTTGCAGTGAGAGATTACAAGAGAATTATAAAACGAACGCCAGAAGTTTGACTTCATATTTGAGAGGGTGAGAGGAAAAGTGGTATAACTTCTACGTTCAGAAAAAAGTGGAATAATTTTACTTAGGAGCAAAAGCGAAACGAAGTATGTTCGGAGCAAAAGTGAAATGAAATATGTTCAGAGCGAAAACGGAATAAAAAACTATGCTGTTCTTGCTCTGAAAGAATTGTTATACCATTTTTGCTCTTACTTTTAAGGCGTTTCATTTTCACTCTAAACCGTATTATATATGCCATTCTTGCACTGACACTCTAAATTATTTAACTTTTGCTCTTATATAAGTTTTAGCCCGCTTTTCCTCTCAGCCTGTCATTTGCTTTTCGCATTATTGAAACTTTGCACTCTTTCACTGCAATCATTCTGTGGAGGTCTAATATAGTTGTAGATAGTACTGCCCTGCCAGCAAAGAGAGTACAGCTTTTACTGAGTTACGGCTCTGATCTTTATCTTGTGTTCTTTTTTGTTTGGCGTGCAGTGTAAAAAAGGTATGCTAAATAAGTTATGTTTTTGCCCCTTTACTTAAACAAGAGGCTAATGCGCAAGCGCTCAGTATACTGTTAGATTCTAGATTCTTGATGTCAAATATACTAAAACTTTCAGCGCAATTCACTTCGTCTCTCTTTGCGCAGAACTAAAATAGAAAATAGAAAACAGTTTGTGTTCGTGCGTTGCGTGTTTCATTCCGTTCCGTACAAAATATATGGATACGGGAGACGTTGACGGAAATTTACGCATTAGGCACTTGTTTTGATTGAACTGTTACTTTACATAAAGCACTCTTAAAGGAATTTTAGAGTGTGTTTCCCAGCTTGGCTAACACACACATACCCAGCTTGCTGCTCATTAAATTGTTGCTGAATGGCAACGAACAAGCAAACAAATAGACGAACAAACTAGTGAATAAATCCGGAAATCAATGAGAAATAAAACTACAAAATACATACTACTTACTTATACACACACTCACATGCTTGTTTGCTCAACGCTTTCTTGTATGTATGTATGTATTTATGTATATATGTGTGCTGCCGTCTAAAATGCGAGCATCGCAATTTTCCAGGATTAACTTTGAACAAGTTGAAGACCAACAGCAACAGCAATAACAAGAAGAAATAAAAGTAAAAGAAACACAAACGCAAAAACCAGCAAAAGCACAAAAACAAAAATTATGTGAAAAAAGCAAAGGAAATGATAATAACTTAACGAAACTTTAGCCAAATAAAATAAAATTTACAAACAATTCTGATCGAAGTTTTTGCCAAGTGTAGGCAACAAACACGATAATTTGTTGTTGCACTGTTAGCGCAGCATTAAGTATACAAGAAGCTGAAAGCTGAAATCGAACAGGCAACAGCTCTACTACCACGCCAACAACAGCAGCAGCTACCACTACTATTGGCAGCTTGTGTGGGCTCACATTTGGCAGGTACAAACCAGACTAAAGTTTTTCTTTTCGCACTACTCATTTACTACGTGGATTCGTTAAATTTCCATGGGAATGATACGGCTGCTGCTGTGTACTTTCATTGGAAAACTGGGATACTTGCGAAATATTATACAAAAATAAGGAAGAGAGCGCAAAATACACACAGACGGGAAATGTAACCAAAAGTGAAAGAGAGAGAGAGAGAGAGAGAGTGTGTGTGTGTGTAGTTGAGAGAGCGTATATGTGAAAAGCACAAGTTCGTATGCTTATCAAAAAGCTGCTTTAGCTAAGTTTAAAGCTGGCAACACTACCATATCGTCGTTACTGTCGTTCTCGCTGTTGAGTTGAAAGCACGCACAAGAGTAGATAGACTTTTTGGAGGGTTGTTGTTGTAGCGTAAATATGGGTCTGTATGTTATTTATTATGTGCATTTCTCACCCTTAGTGAATTGCAAATAAATTCGTATATAGAAGTGATGCATTTGTGTGTGTGTGTGTGTAAGTTTGTTGGAATGTGTCCGAAAGTTTTGTTTTGTATTCCGAGGGGTGGGAGATAGAAAAGCGATTTTTCATTCATGCGAATTTTCCTTAGATTAAATTTTTGATGTCAGTAAATCATTTTTGTTGGCATATAACCGAGCGAATAAGAGCGAGAGAGTGTTAGTAAAAGAGAGCGCATAGTGAGAAGCCAAAAAACCTGGGTGTGAGAGCAGAGCATAGCTACCTAGCATATGTGGTTAATCAAAGGAATTTTTAACATTTAAAACCTAACCTGATTTAATATGAGGATAAACATGAGGCTTTAGTGGCTCTTCTCCCTCCTCTTCTCTTGCTCCTTCTCTCTGCCCCTTTACCACCCCCTCTTCTCAGATAAACGGCCCATTCTTTGACTTTATACGTTAAATTGGGATTGGTCTGTTCCGACTCTAAGTCAGATGTATAGCAATTTAAACCAATCTGTGCCCAAATGTTTAAGTTTTTGACCGAATTCTAGTTCATTCTGCTTCCCCCTTTCCATCCCCCTTTTTTATGCTTATGTTTGTGCTTATGATTTTGGTCCATTCTGTGTCCAACGGTTTGATATTAATGTTTCATTATGTTTCTAACTGCTTGCGAAATTACGTTGAATGTTTGACCTAAGGGCTTGATGTATTCGGTTAATTCTGAACCGAAGTGCTTGAGGTTTTGACTCCATTCTTTATTGAAGTAGTTGAGTTTTGCCCTCATTTACACCTAAGTGCTTGAGATTTCTTGTATAGTATATTCTTTGCCTAATTTCTTGAGAATTCCATTCCAGTTGGCCCTAGTTCAATTAACATTGTTAGCACCTTTCCATTATAAGCAATAATATTGTCAAATTTATAATTTCCCACAATTGAATCACACTCTCTCAAAAAAGCTTTTTCCTTTCTCTTGCTCTACGTTCTCTCAATTTCCCATGAGGCGCTGTACATTTCAGCCACACATACTTTCACTTACACTCTCTCTTCTCTCACATATCTTTCATGCTCTTTTCAACAATTGCAGCTTCCCAGCGCCAGTGTTATGAGTTTTGGTGTTTAAGCACTTCCAGACTGTGGCACATCCAACCATCTGCAAAAAGGATTCACACGCAGCTATGCAAAATGTATAGAACACAACAAAAAAACGATTTGCTGCTGGTGTTCTTCTTCCAGCAGCTCCATATTGTTCCTGCGTTAGGAACTCAACTTTCAGTTTGTGTCCGGTATCGGTAGTGCTTGTTTGTTGCCTTTTCCTCCTAAAAAGCACAACGTGTGTGTCGTTTTCTTTGAACAAAAACTCATACAACTATATATACAAAAAAGACTTAAGGACTTTTACAAAGCAAAGAATAAAAAAAAAATAAAAAATAAAAACCAAAATGTAGTAGAAAAATATAAACGGTATACAAAAAAAACCTAACAACTTTAAGACTTGAATCAATTCGAATTTTTAAATTTTTTTTTGGATTTTTGTGCAACAAAGTTTGTGTATTTATAAATTACTACAAAAATGTGAAAAATTTATAAGATTTTGGTGTGTTCATAAATTTGTTAATGTAAAAACTAGCATTAATAATTTTTAAAAAAGTTTTGACAAAAGTATGACATTTTTTTAACTTAACGGCTGCATTTTAAATGGTAAAATTTTTTTAAACAAATGTCTGTTAATAATTTCGTATATGCCAAAAGCGCTTAAATGCTGCTTCAGCCATACTGAGCGAACATCCCAGCAAGCAGCAGCAACTGGGAAGCTTCTGCTTCAGCTCTGGATGCTGCTGGGAAACGAAATTATACAAAAATTTCCTTTCCATTTGAGATTTAGCTTCGACTTCAGCTGCTGCTACTGCTCTGAAAATTCTTTTAATTTTCCAAAAATTATGTGTGTGAGTTTGTGCTTTCATTTGTATGCGCTCATGCTCATGCTCGTGTTTGAGCTCGTGAGCGTTTTTGTGCTCGCGTGACTGACTCTATCTCTCTAATACTTTCATGTGTATGTGTGTGAATGCGTTGAGTGCGTATGTGCCTTCATTTGGTTGTGTATGTGTGTGTGTGTGCATAAGGAATAAGTTGAATTGAATTTTCCTTTCGTTTGTTTTCCATGATTTTTTCCCACTACTGCTGCTGCTGCCTGGCACACACACACACACACATACACACAAAGCGCGTGTGAAAGTCCTGTTGTTCGTCCTGTCGTTGTCGTGTCGCTGGTATCTTTGTTTTCTGTATGAGCTCCAGCTCGTATACATTTTTACTGTTGCATTTAAATATAATAAAAATTGGCAAAAATGAAACAAATTTCACAAAAGTGCTAAACTTCATTCAAGTGTATACGAAATTTTGGTAATTTTATTGCTTGCCTTCGTGTCTGTGTATGTGTCAGTCAGACATTGAGTCAAGGAGCAGCATCTCCATATTTTTTTGAACCTGATCAAGGACAAATTTTTTTTCTGTTTTTTTGTCTTCGTTTTCGCAGTGTATAACAGGTGCCTGCTCTTTGCCACTTGCTGCATCGTGCTTTTTATTTTCTTTTCATTCGTTTTTTCGTTTCTTTTGCCCTACCTTCGTATCGTGTATTTGTATGTGGAACCATCCCGTTTTTCGTGTGGGACCCTCGACGATACAGAAAATTTGTGTAAATGTGTGTGCAAGAGAAAAATATGAAATTAAGTTGCAGTTATATGTTAAGCAAGTATACAATATGTAAAAGTCCTTGATCAAAAAATTTTTAATATAGTTTGAAGGAATATGTAAAACAAAAAAGAATGTGTGAAAGGAGTCCTGGTTAAAATATAATTTAGTTATTAAATAAATAATCATAACCTTTTAAGAATAAAGCTTAACCTCTTTAAGTTATGAATTTGAGAAATCTCAGAGCTGATTGATGGAAAACATGAAGTGGAATCTTGTATTTTAAAAAGAGATCGGCAAAGAAATATTGCAATTGCTCGTTGTGTCTCTGAGATACTGAGGATGTTTTTTTTTTTTTTTTGTTTTCGTTGGAACAGACAAAAGAAGTATTCAAGAATGCAGCACTCAGACAAGTTTTACGTCCATTGTACTATATCCTGTGTTCCCTTTTGCTGTTCTTTAAATCTACCAGATTTATTAATAGATCTTAGCAGATTCTGCGGTGTTAGAGAGCTACCAAACATGCTTACTCTGATCAGGTAGAAAGCGGGACAGACACTAAGAAAGTGGTCCGCCTTCACTTCACATTCTAGAATGGTTGTTTCTGATCACGTGAATTTACTTATTTATTGTTTAAAAAACTTACCGAGGTAGACCAAAAATTTTTTGGTTCTTTTTCCTTTCTAAAGCGTGATTAAATCTATGGGGTTGGACGAGAAATCCACGACCATCTTCTTTTTCACAATTACATCACGCTTTAATGCTAGCATTTCCTTAAAAAAAAGCTCTGCAGATTTCGTCACCACCTGCTTGGTAACACTGAACATTGACCCAGTCTTCTGGTATCATTATTTGTTTTAAACATTTATTTTCTTCAGATGATATCTGAAATTGCCATGCCCAATCACCAAAAAGCCAGATTAAAGTTTTCCATTCAGGATTGAATCAACAATGGTCTTAATGTAATTATATTTTTCTAAAGTATTTTTTTTTTTTAATTTGTCTATTTTAAATTCCCTCACCCGCGCTCATAACCAGTTCTCTTTAAAGTCTACAAAAAAAAAAATATTACTGAAGTTTTTTGATCGAAAATTCTAGTCAAGAAAAGAATTTCTTCTCATCCTTATGTTAACTTCAAACACTTCAAACACGCCTTTGTATTCCATGTTCTTAAGCCTAGAGAGGATGTTGTGTAAGTCGAAAAAATTCTGTTTTTATGTATTTAGGATAAAGAGTTTCAAATGGTCGTTCTCGCAAAGCTTTACTCTTCAATTCCCACAAATATTAACGAATACCATTGGACGATTTTAAAGGAAGCCTACTCTCGTTTCCTCTTCTGGATAAATATATTTGCCACTGTGATCTTAAAAGCCTCTTCGAAAAGATGCTGGTCTCTCTGTGAACCCTCCCCCCCTTTCCATCATCTGCTAGTACTCGCTATAAGCCACAACATTTTTTTGTTTTGAATTTTCTTAAACTTAGGAAAATAAAGTTCTCAAGTCAAGTCCATTGTCCTCGTTTTCCACCCATCGAGCGCAATTTCATACTTCATTTGTCATTAGACTACATCAGAATCGTAATCATTTCACCATCTTCCCAACTAACTAGCTGTGTTTGCATTGTGTACTCTTTTTATGATATTCACTTAGAATAAATGCTTTGAATACAGCAAAGTCAATTAGATGCTGTTCACTCTTCTGGATTCTTCTTTTTTGATTGAAATTGAGGCGTGTCTGAACTAATGAGCTTACATTAGTTTTATTATTAACTCAGAGAAAAGAAGTTCATTCTTTTCTTTACTTTTTCCGCTTTGGTCATTTGGTCATTTTACTAAATTACAATTTTATTATTCTTAATTTACAGGGAGAAGAAAAAAAGCAAATGAAACCAAAAACAACAACATCAAACTAAAGAATAACGACAAAATAACAGGAGGAAATAGGACATACAAAGCACAAAGAGAGCGAGAGAGAGAGAGAGCGTGAGAGAGAGAAGAACCAAAGAGAACATTGAGTGAAAACAAACAAAACAAAACCAAAAAAAAGAAAAACTATAATGAAGCAATAGTAAAAAAAAAAAAAAACTGTTAAGAGCGTGTGAGAGGATCACAAAAGCATTAAAAATTTAGAGAAAATAGTGAAGTGTCAGAAAGTTTAAGTATTGAATGTAGTGAAAAAAAGTGTTTAAAAAATATGTGTAAACTTTGAGGTTATGTGTGGTAGAAATTTAAGGAAAACCAGTAAAAAGTTTAACCTTAAAATAAATTTTAATAAATTGGCTTCAAATATACAAAATAAAAACCAAAACAATAAATAATAAATAAAAAGAAAAATCGTTGTAAATTTTTAATGTAATTTTGAAAATTTTTCGAAAATCGTATTCGAGCTCGCATGCAAATTAGTGTAAAAAATAATTGGCGTTACGCAGAAATTTAAATATTGTAAATATATATAGTAAATATATAAATAAATATATAAATGAAACCACAACGTGCAGCTCTATACTTATTTAATTCATAAAAAATCATTAACCAACAAAATACCAAAACAAAATTTGCTATAATAAATTTTTCTATTATATAGAAAAACAAAACATACACTAAAAAAAATATTAACAAATTTAAAAATTTTTATTAAAAAACATACAAGAATTCGCATTTAACATAAACCAAAAAAAAAAAATTAAAAAAAAATCAAGAACAAATGTAATCCTACTATTTGCAACAGTATTACAAATCATCGTTATTAAATATTAAGAAACGACAATTACATTGTAAACAAGTTGTAATTCGACGTATTATATACAAAACCAAAAAAAAAAAAAATAAAAATTAAAATAAAAAAATTATTAATATAAATAAATTAATAACTTTAATTGATACCGAATCACGCACATGCATTAAAAACAAAATTGCTCATAACTAAGCCCAAATAATAGAAAACAATAGAAAACAACAAAAATCAAATAAATTTTACATAAACCAATTACAAAAAACAATATTTCATTTTTTGCATTAAAATTCTCTCATAGTAAATGTTAGTAAATAAAAACATAAATAACAATTGTCGCAAATAAAACAAAAAAAAAAAAAAAACAAAAGCAAAAATCTTTTACATGTCAAGGCATCATTAAAATTCACTTATTGGTAAACAAAAAACAAACAGAAAAAAAAATTTGCATCAATAAACATAAAAACATAAAATAATCAAATCATAATTAATTACATTTACAAACAAAAAACAAACAAAACGCTACAAGACAAAAATTGTTTGATTGTTGAATTCAATAATTCGAATTATTTGGTAAAATTGTAAAAGGAAAACAAATATCAAAAAAAAAAAGAAATCATCATATTTTTCATCAATCTTAAGCACTTTTAACTTTTTTCCTAGCAAGAAGAAAAAAAAAATATCATAAAATTCACGCAAAATAAAAAACCTAAATCTTAATATGACATCATCATATTGTTCTGGATTTTTGTAAGAAACCCATATATGCAAATTCATTGTAATCTCAGCAAACATCAGCAAGCAACAGTCGCAGGCACAGACAAATTTTTGATTTATTTTTTTTTTTTTGGAATACTGCAGAAAGCGAGAAAGGTAAGTTTTAAAAATTTGTTGGTAGAAATTGCACTGTATAATAAACATTTTCCTCTCCAATAAATTATGATCGTTGCTTCTAAATTAAATTATTGCAATAATCGAAGGTAAATCTCTCTACTGGGATTTGTTCTAAATGTGGACACTCAAATGTATGGCAAAGAGACCTTCTTTTTTATATTTTACATATCAGAAATCAGATATGCAACTGTTTCCAGCCGTCACCACGCGGAGGTGATAGACCAAACTTCCATCAGATCACTCAATTACGGCACGTATCGAAGTACATGTTGGTCCCCTTAAGTGACTGACAGCCTGACAGGCTCGTAACTTTAATAGTTAATCATAGTTAACTCCACCCATAAGAAGAAAAAAATTTATTTCATAGCCATAGTCGCGTAAACAATTGAAGGGGGTGCAAGTCTAAAGGGTCTAAGTGCCATTTTTTTTTTTTTTTTTTTTTGAGATGATAAATTTTTTCAAACATACTTGTCAAGCTTAATATGATAGTGAAGGATTTTACGTCTGATCTATTAAAATAAAAAAATAACAAAAATACGAGAATGTTTGCTGGGGTCTAAGTCCAGTACTAATTACTGCCGTTTTATTCACATTTTTTGTTATATTCCTGTTCAATGTTTTTGGACTTACATCACTTTAACTATTTGATAAAAATTACTGACAATTATTATTTTTTTTAAAAAACATCATTTATGCTTGGTACAATCTTAACTTGGTTAATTTATTACTATTAGTAAAATGTACTTAATTCTATTAACACGTTCGCGGATGTGGTGACTCAATATGACATGAATGCTATAGCATTCAAATCTATAATACAAATTTCGGCATTCAATTCTATATAGCGTCCACATAATCCACAACTGAACTGATTATATGCTTTAGTATTCAGTGTGATATTGTTAAAACTTACAAAAAAATGTGTATATATAAAAATACTACAGGGCAATATATTTTTTCTTCAAATGCTTCTTCGATCATCTTTGTTACACGATGAACTTGATCGACGGTGGAATGTTTATTTCTGAATTCAAACTAGAAATCAGGTATGGTGATCAACGGCTTGATTCGTTTCAGTAATAGTTTCTCGAATAGTTTTGAAATTGAGGGTAACAAAGATATGGGTCTATATGACGTTACTTTTTCTGGGGGCTTGTCTGAAAATTATTTGGCATAAACAGAGAGGAATTCGGTTTTATTTTACTGCGACCCCACTTACCCTAATATTACGCGCGCAGAGTATCAATAAAGGATCTTTGATTTTACAATATCCTTCCACAGTTGCCCTCCACATACTTAAACTCTCATTTACGAACTATTTCCCACTCACTCTTCAGCGCTCTCACCATTTTTGATAACCGAAAATAATGCACGCATACATACACATATTTACAACGTTTATAAATAAAAAATATTCGAAGACAAAAGTGTCACTTTTTTCACCTCATTAAACCTAAACTCAAGTATATCTTAAGCTCACTTCACAATGCCATAAATTCCACACTACTAAATTTTACTCGTACTTGCTCTTTCTCCCTTTCTGTCTCTCTCTCTCTGGTTCCTATTTTTCTATACTTTTTTTTTGCGTTCCCCCACACAAAGCATACACATTAGTGTCAACATACAAACAACAACGAACGAACCAAAAAAAAAAAAAAAATATTCTTATATATCAAGTATAATATCACAAGAGCAAACAAAGCATTGCAAAAAAAAAAAAAAAATTATTTGATGAGCGCAAAAAAAAAAAACGAAAAACTTTAAGAATTAAAAGAATTTATTTTGTTAATGGGACAAAATAGTATAGTGGGTGCAGAAGAGAACGAGATTGCGTGCGGGGTGGGGACGAGGGTGAAGTGGTGCATACAAAAAGAATTAAAAGTAGTTAAAGCAAGCATACTCGCATTGAAAATTCACTCAAGCGAAATGGTTAGTTAAAGTGGCACTTTTTGGGTCTTTTACTGCGCGAAAGAAGATTGAAAGTGTGCGCTTTTGGGCGTAACGCGTTAACTCTTTCACGAATGATAGCGGGCAACTCCAAGGATACAGCACTAGCTTGCTATTTATAAAATTTGTAGTTTTAAAAACAGCAGGGGACCATGGTTC
The DNA here is from genome assembly GCA_963691655.1 of Toxonevra muliebris. Taxonomy (NCBI): domain Eukaryota; kingdom Metazoa; phylum Arthropoda; class Insecta; order Diptera; family Pallopteridae; genus Toxonevra; species Toxonevra muliebris. Next base: position 3,432,640 of record OY829329.1, read on the forward strand.
TTGTATATTGCACTTGAGCGTTTCAATTGACACTTTACTTTTTACCTTTTTTTGTGAGAAAAATTAACGTTTTAAAGAGAGTAATGCATGAATATGCAAATATGAAAAGGGTTTCTGACAAGTTCCAAAAATTTAATAAAATGAGTAAAAATAAATTTTTAAATTTGTTCGCGTATTTTATATTTTGGCAAACAACTCTCAACCAAAGGGAAATCGTTTGACTGACTGTTGCTTTTGATATTTCTCTCTCTGCCTCTCTTTTTCTCTTCGTTGACTAAGTAATGTGAAATTATGTAGTACATCACTTTGGTAACTAAAATCTAATAAAACTGTAGGTTTTACTTACAATTTTTTTTTTTTGGGTGTCTCTATCTATTCATTGCATACACATTTCACATTAATTCTTTTTATTAAATTTAATGTATCTTTTACCCCATTGCTTTGGTAACGTTTTTTGTTCATTTTTATATATATACACTGGCGGTCACAAACACCACACCACTTGCAATACTGCTGCAATTTTGGTAATATTTCCTAACTTTGCCCAAATTTCCCTTCCTTTGTAAAGGAGATTCCCTTGTTTATGTTTTAAGAATGTATTTAAGCGCAATGTATCATTTCTTATTGCACTTGTTTTTCGAAAAGAAGAATTTTTGAAAAAGTGCCGAATAAAACTGCAAAGTATAAACAATCGTCGCACCACTAAAATGTCGAAATTTTTGGTCTTAGGTATCAAGGAGTGTCATAAAGTTAAATACCTGAAAAAAATCTGTTGCCTACACATTCGACTGCTGTTGCACTGATCCAGAAAAAAAAAACAATTTATACCCGCTTGAAAAGACAAAAGGATCAAGAAGACTATGGAAGACAAATATGAGAGAAAATGGCATAACCTGAAAGAGAACCATAAATTATCGATTCAAAAGTGTAGTCACAATAAGGACTGCGCTAAAGAGCAATTACAACGTGAATATAAATGTCGAAACCTTACGCAGAAAAAAACAAAAGTTCGGTCTGTATGGGAGACAATCAGCCAAAAAGTCATTGTTGACGAAATGGATGGAAATAAATCGCCTGGCATGGACTAAAAACTACAACAATTGAACTCTGGCAGACTCGAGAAAACTTATATGATCGGGCAAATTAAATTCAATTTTTTATGCGTATTTAATCTTCGGTACTTGCGTTGCTCAGATATAGAGCAATAGAAGTTTAACTGTGTAGTGAAAATAGTCAAATTGCCACAAAGTCAGATAGTTTGGATGGGTCCCTTATACTATATTGAAGGGACTGTGAACGCCCAGAAATATGACTAAAATTTAATGGAGCAATTGCTGTAAGCCAATTGTGGTACGCTTTCGTTTATTAATGACGTTATTTTTCCGGACGACTTCTGCGGCATATCTTCACGCCAAATTGGCAAGGTTTAGTTAGTAATTAATGCCTTATGTTTGATAATTTTAGAAATAGTAAAAAAGTTAGATTATTGATCCTTATTTGATTGCAGACTTAAAATATTTTAGATGATGTTAGAATTTACTGGCGGGAATGATCAGGTAGCTCGCAAGGTTTAAGTCCGATAAGGCACCTCTGTCATATAATGAATAGTGATGATTCGATACATGTAAATACTCGATAATTTTCATTCGATGCAAGTACTTTTTTTACTCGATGCTATACCTTAACTATTTTACTTGGTATCGGAAAAAAGAGTCAGTATCGGATACTCGATACTTTGAAAAATATTTGAAATTGTAGATCGTTTTAAAATATTTTACAGCAATCAATACCTAATATATTTCAAAATGTTATTGCAGAATTATTCAAAATGCATATTCAAAATATTTCAGTCCATATTGCAATATTCCAATGTATGAAAATATTGCCGGCCATGCATGTAGAACATGTTTATTGAAACCTTTTCATTGAAATAAAAAATATTTTTAACAAGCTATAATCTGTTGATTAGTTTTTCTTCTATTATAAATTTTCTAGCGATTTGCATCTAAACATAATAATAAATATCATATATTGAAGTTAGCGTCATTTCTATATGATTCATGGGTTTCCAGTGGAAATATCTCAAAACCATAATGTATAGGCAAAAAACTCATGTTGAATAGTATGAACTGTATGTTCAACCATGTGGTATTACAATGGGCGGTTCTGGCCTGAGCGTGTTCCTCGACAGCCACTTAAAACAAGAAGTGTAATTTGCGTCTTTAAACGAGTATTCGATACAAGTACATATTCGATACTTTTTTCCGATATTTTCGGTAGCATCGATACTTTTATTCGATACAAGTAATGAGTAAAAGTATCGATACTCTGTGGGTATCGAATCAACACTAATAATGAAACGGAAAGTTGCTCAAAACATGCTAAAGAATAAAAAATTGCTTGTTGGAGTTCTGAAAAAAGTTTAGTATTAAAAAACTAACGAATGATATCCTTAAAGTGCTTGTCGACTCTATACCATTCAAGATAACGGCCATAAGAAAGGCTAAGAGACGGGCACCATCAAACTAAACAATTCTGCTTATGACTCTATTATGAAACTTATTAATCTTAGCTTACACCTTCAGAAAATAAGAAATATTTTTATTTTTACATACTTTCAATCAATACAGTCAAAAACGTGAAATTTCTTCCATATTTTTGTTTTAATTGAAAAGTAATAAAATTTGTGTATAATAAATTTTGCAATTTTGTTCCCAAAAATAAAAAAAAAATGGTATTCATTAAAACAAAATCAGGTTTAAGTCCCATTTTAAACGACTTCCTTGAAATTGGTGGGTGGTGTGGTTTTTTTGACCGCCAGTGTCTATATATTTTTTTTTTTTTTTGTCATATACCTTAAATTTTCTCTTAGTTTTTTTTCAGCTTCGAAGTTCTTGCTCACTGTCAATGCTCCTCAGCACGCAACACACACACGCACACACTTCTACAGAAAGCATATAATTTTTTTCATCACAATGTTTTTCTATTAGTTTCATGTAGATTTTCTTTTCATTTCCGTTTTTCGTAAAAAAAAGTCAAAAAAAAGAAAGAAAATTTTTTTTCTCGACGAAGAAAATGAACGTAAAAATTTCACCATCATTATATTTTTTTTCTTCTTCTTCTTCTTTTTTTTCTTTGAGTACTTCTTTCGGCAAAATTTTCTTCTACAATTCTACTTTTAGTTGGAGTATGTTGAAGGAATTTTAATGATTTATCCTGGCAACAGGGTTTTAATATATGTTTGTATGTACACATATTTATATATGTATTTATGTGTATATGAGTATAGGCGCCTTTGTGTTGCTAACTTGGCTGCAATTTGTAAGCGTTTTTAGTGTTTGTCTTGTGACATATTTTCATCTTTATACATTATTATTATTATTACCGATGCTGTTGTTGTTGTTGTTCTTTTTGATGTTGTTGTTGCTCTCTTCCTTCAGAAAATCTAATTTTATTACCAAAAATGATTAATTTAAAAGATTTCACAAAATTAATGGTCTTACAGTTTTCACTCTCCTACACTCACCACCCCCGCCCCCCCCCCCCCCTCTCTCTCTCTTTTTCTCTCGGTCTCTCTTCATGTATTTTTAAGCCGCCTGTTTCGTTTTCTTCCTCTACTTCTATTACTTGTTATCATTCTTGTTGCTATTGCTGTTGTTGCTGTTCTTATTACATTCTGTGGGTTTTCTCATCTATCTTTGTATGTATTTAAAAGAGAGAGAATTGCACATCGTGCAGATTTACATAATGGTTTGAGTGGCTTGAGAATATATAGACGATATAGACAGCAACAACATTTGAAAGTACAGTACATATACAAAAACAATGCAAACAAACGAAAACCACTAACAAAAAAAAAACAGAAAAGCAAAAACAGCCAAGTTGACAAATTGTTTGAAAATTGGTATAGTCTCACACGCATACATAACATTACACACATACATAGCTACATGGACGATTTGTTGGGATTTGGAGGTCGTGGTGGCAGAAGTGGCGCTGCTGGTGCCAGCGTTAGAGATGATGTTTGTGGGTGTGGTTTAAAGTATTTTTAGCTGAAAATTAAAGAATATTCTTCTCTTGCTAATATAATTACTAATCTGGGAATATTTTGCTGTGACTTTAAAGCTTAACAGCTTCTAAATAGATTTATATGAGGTTTCAATAGTACTAAAGTTATTGTTAGTCTAAAACTGGAAAGTTTTTGTTATTGGTTTCGTAGTGTCACATAATTTAGAGTCATTGTCCCAGAGATAAAGAGACGAATATATAAGCGAGTAGTCTCAGTAAAGAGATGCGCTCATCTGTAGTTAGCTCCTGTAACCGCAGAGAGTTTCTTAATCATGAGAAAGCAGCAACAAAAATCCCTTACGCACTTAATTAAGTTCAAGCAGAGAGAGCGAGAGAGAGAGAGAGAGAGAGAGAGACCTACCTCACTCTGATAGGCTTTAATCTCTTTTTTGTAACGATATTTTGTTTGAGTGTATGTCTATGGACTTTAACACATTATTAATCAAAAACACAATGGACGTTTTTACATTTTCTAAATATAAAATTTATTCAACTATAACTAATTATAAAAATGTTTATATTTATAAAAATTATTTAATACAATTAATGAGAAAAAAATTTTGTTTCTTTGTATTTATGTATGTTATATCTTAAACGATACTTAAGTCTTTAACAAAATGAAATAATTTCAATGAATTTTACAGCACCATTTGTCGTTCGTTGAAACTTTTATTATCGTATTCACAACACAAATCATTTTTAGCTAAAAAAAAAAAAAAATTAAATAAAAATATAAGAAATAATCAACTTACAAAGTATTTAGCGAGCCAGGTTGGACCACGCAATGCCAAGCACTTTATATTTCAATCAATGAAACTATATTGTAATGAATTAGAGTGAAAGCTTTTGCTAGCTGCCAACCATTTCAGAAATTTTCACTTACCACCCACAGTCATGTGTCCTCGCTGATGACGCAACAGTTTTATAATCAAAAATATAGCCGCACATAGCATACAAGCAACTCCAAGCGCAATGAAGCAAATACCCATGGAACCATCGTCATCTTTGGCCTCATCAGTTTCCATGAGTGCATTAAACTCTTGTACGCTAATACAAATGGGCACCATTTCAATGATTTCTCCAGAAGGTGTTGCAATACTTTCTGTAGTTTCAGTACTATCGGTACTTTCCATTTCTGAATATTCTACACTCGCTTCTTCACTTCTCTCAACTGCAGTTTCTGTTGTAACGGTATTTTGTTTGATAGTGCCAGTAATTACTGGTGAATACCAGGTATAACCTTCTGCGCATGCACAAATGCCATTAGTTTGACATATTGCATTGTCCATGCACGGTTTAAGTCGACAATCGGTTTCCTCATTTATGTTAATTGCTTCACGACATTGTCCGTTATAGTAAATGAAGTTTGGAGGACAAATCTCAGTATAAGCCGCTGAAATAGTACCGTCCAAAGTATTCGGCGTGTTTAAATAGATCTTTTCATTTTCATCTAATCCATTATCATTTTCATCTACTGCCTCTGCTTCTGCTGTCTCGCTAGTATCAAAACTTTCCACCGTCGATGTTTCACTATTATTGTCTTCGTCGGCAATGCAATTGCGTTCACCTTCTGCACATGGCATCGCCTCACACACTTCCGTTCTGGGATTCTTTTTGTAGCCTATATTACAAACACACTCCTCCGTATCGATGCATTTTCCATTACGACATCCCTGACCTCGTTCACAGATGGGCGTACAAGTGCCACCGCTCGCTAGGTAACTCTTTTCACACTCACACACTTCTGGGCGCACGCATCTACCTTCATGTGGACATCCTGAGCTACAATGTGCCATACATTTGCCCGCCTCAGCACGATAGCCACGCTCACATTCACATATATTCGGTTTAGCACAGCGGCCATTCTCCGGACACGATTCCAGGCAAATAGGTTCACATATCATTTGCTTCTCATCCACATCTGCAATTATGGTGCCGTAACCATCGCGGCATTTACAGCGATTCGGTTCAAAGCATATTGCATTCTCTGGACATTTGTGCTCACCTTCGCATACAGGCTCACATATTCTCAAAAGCTCCGAAATTTTAAAACCCTCACAGCACACATGCTTTACCTTTAATGTTGTATAAACTTCATAATCGACATATTCCTCTGTGATTATTTTTGATTTCTTAAACGTTTTTAACCATCCCGTTGGTTTCCGCTCGACCTTTCTCGTTTTTAATACTGGCCTAGTTTTGGTTATTGTTTCATTAACAGCACAATAAGGAGCTATTGCAGTAGCATCAGCAATTGTTGCCGTATTCAGCACATAGCAAAGCAACGTCGAACTTAATAGAAATCTTAACATTATCTTAACAAAGGAAACACTTGCACTTTCACTCTAAGAAATACTCGACAATTTCAACCTCTCCTGTTCAACTTTAATTTCATACTGAATATAATTTTCTGAGCGATTTTGCTTCATATGTTAAGATTGTATGAATGTTTTTATTGTGTCCGTCATTATACTATTGTAAAAACATCCGGCTTAAGATAGTTTATCGAGGAAAAATATACCCAACAAGCATTAATGTAAATAGGTTTAAGAAATGAATTCAAAAGTTTTTGCTTCTTGGGTAATAACCGATATAAACATGCACGCATAAATGCGAGTTATTGTGGTAGTTTCTCTGGGTAGACGAACAGAGTGTTTCAAAGGAAAACTCTTATTGACAGATTTAGGAAAAGTGATAACAAAGCAAATACTGGAAAGTATTTAAAGATTAGAATTCTAGAGAGAATTTATTGATTATAAATCTAGAAAACATTTAAAGATTAAAAGTAACTTAGATTAAAACAAATAATCCGGCAAAGCCTAATCCCAGTTATTTAAAATTTATCACATAAATTTCAAGTGATGAATAGCTGAAATAAATTATATGATGGCAGCCTTCCTATAGAATTCCTGGCGTCTCATTTGCCAAATATACCTAAAATTTCTTTTAGATCATATTACACAGAATTTTGTAACAACTCGGTAATGTGTAAGAATTATCCAAGTTATTAGAAAATTTTTGAGTTCCTTTAATATGTACTCAATGTTGAAATTTGAATGCGAATTTTACTTTAGTCTAGCCGTAAAAAGTTTAAGTTGCAATACCGCTCATTGTTACTTGCTCTCACTTGCAAAAAGTAAAAAGTTTCCTCTGCATAGTTACGTATGCTCTCAATTATCTTGATATCATCAAAAGAGCAAATTCCGCTCTTTCTCATTCATCTGAGGCACCCTATATAAGGCATTAATCGAAAAATATTGAAACGATTAATAAGTTGCCCGCATTTTTTGCATATAATAAACAAAAAGAGCAATAACAACAACCAGTAGCGGATCCAGAGTATGTGTAAGGGGGGAGGCGTCTAAAATTGTTCGTCCTTTGAAATATTTTTTATTTTTTTCAAGGTTAAATGACAGGCTGAGAGGAAAAGCGGGCTAAAATTTATATAAGAGCAAAAGCGATATAATTTAGAGTGTCAGTGCAAGAATGGCATAAGTAATACGGTTTAGAGTGAAAATGAAACGCCTTAAAAGCAAGAGCAAAAATGGTATAACAATTCTTTCAGAGCAAGAACAGCATAGTTTTTTATTCCGTTTTCGCTCTGAACATATTTCGTTTCACTTTTGCTCTGAACATATTTCGTTTTGCGTTTGCTCTTAAGTAAAATAATTATTCCATTTTTTCTGAATGTAGAAGTTATACCACTTTTCCTCTCAGCCTCTCAAATGTAGATGTTGTTTAAAATGTATAAGATATTCATCGGACTTGACCCCAAATACCCCCCTCCCCTCACCTCTCCTTCCCTTGAGTCAGGCAGTGACAACAATAACAACAACAACATATTATATTACATGCATGCATATATGACATTGACCTGTAGCTGATATATCTGCACATAAATGCACACGGAAAACAACAAGAGAAAAACCAAACAACCTTTTTTTTTTATTTTTCTCATCCCGTATTTGCAAATATGCTTTATCTGCTTTTCTTTATCAAATGTGACTAATTGAATTTTTCCTAGGAAAAAAAATGAGTTTCACTTGAATAAAAATTGAAAAAGGAATAGAAAAGAAAAACATGTAAATGAAAATTTGAATGTATTGTATATAAATATAGATAAATGTATTTTCAATAGATTTTAATTACGTACACATTGTTATCCCTTATCCCTTGTGTGCATATATACAAATATACATACGTACAGACCTTTGCCTATGATTGTGTATACACGAGTGTATATTTATCATAAACTCGCATACGTCGCGTGCCTTATCGCATTCAAGTAATATGTGGGTAACTAAATTTATGTATGTATATTTATTATATTCGTCATAGAAATAGCAGAAGTCGAAACAGTATTTGAATTGATATTTTAGTTTTGGTGCATTCCCTTCAAAATATTTATAAAAACGAAATGCTTTACTCATATTTCAAATGTGATTATTTGAGGTTTCCTTAAATAAAAATGAGTAACGAAAAATTATTTGAAATGCATTTATGTTATCATCAATGTCAATGCTAAATAAAATTTTGTTTTGCAATAAAACTAAGTTAAAGGTTTTTTAAAAGTACATTTGAGATAAAAATGTATATAAGAAAATATTTTTTCAATGACAATGTTGTTTACGAAATCAAATTTACTTCCCCGGAATTAAATGTTACATTGAATGAAAAAAAAGATAAATACAAAATTTTTCTGAACAAAATATTATGGTTTTCTTTCCAAAATGTTTCTCTAGGTATTTAATCGTTATTGAAAAAAGAGTTTTGTTTGGTTTTTTTACACCAATACTATTCTATTTATACCCAACGGGAAATGGAACCGGTTCTGGAACCAATCACGTGACTGGTTCTTTAGTTTAGAAACCGGTTCCAAGTTGAACTCTTTTGTATGGAATGAACCGGTAACTTAAACAAGGAGTTGGTGGATTGGCCCCCAATAGATTACTTTGAATCGGTTAAGCTACCAGTCGAAAAGCGTCAGTCTCAGTACCACTTCAAACAAGCAAAAAAAAAAAAAACAAACTTTTTTTATTTATATATACTTATCTTAACTTATGTTCATTTATTTTAATTTTTATGGAATATGAAAATTTTCAAGGCTCGAACTGGTGGCCGCAGATTATCGAGTAGCGCGCTTATCCACTGAGCCACATGAGGATTATCTTCGCCATCAATTTTAGATCAATATGAAAGACAAAAAACAGAGTGATGCAGCGAGCAAATCGAAAAAGAATCACTCTGTGTTATTACAAGCAAAGTTGTCTTCGCTTATACCGAAAGGTTTTGATGCAAAATTTCACGAGTAAAAATTTTAGGTACAAAGGAGAACTTTGCCGCGGCGCCAACAAGTCAGTGGCTCAGATTGATACTAAGTGCATACGCAAGTACAAGTTGAAACCCGCAAACCGGGGATGTTGTCATTTTATTTTCATTTATAAAGAAAAAAGTGTCTCTGTATCATCTTTGAACCAGTTCGGTGACCTGTTGTTGTGAAGCAGTCATGGGACATATCACTTAGGGACAATTCACCCCCGATTTCCCGTAGATTCCTATACGTTTGCTATGGTGTGACCAAGACTGCTTTACTCCCTTAGTTTCACTCTTTCGGCCACACACACACACTCTCAATGTCTTCCTCTGTTTGTCATGCAACTTATGAGAAAACTTTAAATTGGTTTTTTTTTTTGGTTTTACACTGTAAAAATTTACATGAAGTTATTTTCTGCTTGTGTTAAAATATTTGTTATGACTTTAAAAAATAATTGCCACAAATTCTTGTGCTAAGGAGTGAGATCGAAAAATCTTAGCATATATAAAATTCAATAATTTTTAACGGTTGATTTTAGATTTTTGATTTTTTTTCTATTTAATTGATAATATTTTACAAATTACAGGAAAATATAACTTTTATAGTTCTAACCACTATTTATGAACTCGTGGACCTTTTCTGGTAAGCCTTCCACCTTTTTGGAACTGTTTGCCTATCTCCTTTTAAAATTTTCGATATTTTGGGACACCTTCCTTGTGCTCTTTAAGTTTCTTTTCTCAAGAGCCCAATATCTCTCCACTGGTCTTAGCTCCGGACAATTTGGAGGATTGGCCGCTCTTGGTACAAAAACTATGTTATTACTTTGGTACCACTACAGAGCTTTCTTGCCGTAGTGACATGATGCCAAATCGGGCCCAAAATATGTGGACACATTGTGCTCTCTTATGAAAGGAAGAAGTCTTTTTTTCAAACATTCTTTGGTGTATATTTCGGTATTTATAGAGCCCACTGTAACAAAGGACTTGCTTCTTTTGCCGTTGCCGCAACTGCATATAGCTTGCCATACCAGGAATTTTTTAGGAAATTTTGTCTGCTTTTGGATTCTAAATTGTTCTTCGACATTTCCTCGAGCATCAGCAATATAAAAATGTTTACCCGGAAGCTGCGTAAAATCTGCCAGTACATACGTTTCGTCGTCCATTATACAACATGAATATTTTTGTATGAAATTCGATTTTCATTTCCGAGCCCTACTTTTGGCGTCTAAATTTTTTGCAGCATTCCTGTATGAAACTTTTTGGACTTTGTATGTTTTCAAACTTGCATTGGTTTTAACTTTTCGCACCAAATAGACAGAGCACTGGGCTAACCGGGCAGCTTTTTTACCAGATGTGGTTGGAAATCTTTTCAATATGCTTTCTATTTTCTTGGCTTTCCCAATATCATGTGGTCCTTGTTTTCTTCCCGAACCAGGTTTCCTATCGATGGTCAAATTCTCCGGAAACTGTTTAATAACATTGGAAATAGTTTGACGGCAGACCTTTAATGCTTTGGCCAATTTTTTGTGGGACCAATTTGGGTTTTTTTGAAAATTTTTAAGACGTACTTCTTTTTCTTCACTCATTTTGATCAAACTCACAATAAATCAACATGTTTCTCATTAAAACTAACAACTGACATATTTTTCAAAGATAACTAGATCAAAGAAATTTTTAAATTTTACGCCCAACAAAATTATTAGGTAAAACGTGTGTTTAGATTTCTTCAATCTCACTCTTTAATATTACTAATTACCTATTAATTTGGAAAAACTAAGTGTTCAAATTATAAAAACAAACAACAACTGCGACGAAAACTTCTAAGTATAACAAAAATACATAAGTATTGAATAAAAAAAGATAAAAGAAGGTAGTAAAAGTTATTAGATATTATTTAGAATAATTGTATTTATATGAACTTAATCTTAAGTAATGGTATCAAAATGGAGCCAAAGCGCTAATTGTGATCTCGAGTGGACTGCTGTAGATCAGCCACATAAACCAACCATGCACTTAAATGCTAGTGTGAACTATAGGAAATTATAACTGGGAAAGCATATCAAGGGACAGTGACTTACAGATAGAAAAAGCAGGAGGAGTTGGCATTTCTTCTCCAATCAAATTCCATAAATTGACGACAACTACACTGTAAATATTTTCTAACGTAAATACTGATGTACCGAATTGATGATCATGTTGATTAAATACTGACACAAAAAATCTAAAACACCTATTTGAAATCCATAAATAATATAGTAGGTGCCGCCTATTGTGTAAAACAAGAATTGTTGTTGTATGCCTCTCTTTTGCAACCCGATTACTGACAATTTACACAAAAACAGATATACATATAGAAGGAACCAACAAAAACAAAAAAAAAAGTCTCCTTTATAAAGTGTCAAACGAATCTACACTACTTTAAAGTTACTTTAAATCGTCTAAAAATTTAAAGTTCCCTCAGCTCAAATTTGAACCTTCACATCTAATTTTTCTCTCTCCCCCCTTTAACTATTTATAACCAATTGAATTCTGTGTTTTTTCTTTTATCCCTTAACTAATTCTTACAATTTTGAATGCGTTTTCATTCAAGTTTTACAACTTTACTGCGCTCCTTTCCTTCCCCTCATTCACAAATTGACCGCAACCAAATACAAAATTCTATGTCCTTGGGCAACCACCCACGCATTGCGAAAATGAACACAGAAAAACACACATACATATATACAATACATACATACATACATACATACATAGAAAGCCAACTTTTTCTGTCACTAATATGTGTATACATACACAAAAAAGTATTCGTTAGTGGAATACTATACACACATACACATAAATGAAATTCACGTATACATGCACATGTTATACACACACACACACACACGAACGTATATAATATTTCAATATAGCAAAACGGAAGCTTTAAGTGTTGGAAAGTGAAGAATAGAGCAAGAGAAAAAAAAACAAAAGTAGTAGAAAAATAAAATGAAATAAGTGTTGTTGTACTTTTGACAGCTCAAAAACGACGACTGACATATTCTTTTTCTTGGTGATAACTTGTATGCATGTGTGGGTTTGTATGCTTTTGTGACTTACATACATATGTGTGTGTGTGTGTGTCAAATTAAAACATGCTTTTATTTATATGCGCATATATGATTTTTGTGTGTCTTCATTTATTATATTACATATACTTTTTTTTGTTGTATATTGTTGTTGTAACCACAATGCAACAGATAATTTGATTCTTAATATAATTTGTAAAAATTTACATATGAATGAATGTGATTACTATGGGCGAAAGGAGCTGGACCACAATCACATTGAGAAATTTTCAGCTAGACTTTATTGTTTGATGATTTTTTATTAATTATTTGGGAATAGTTCTAAAAACTAAACAGTACATGTATCATTATTGTTTTTCTTTCTTTGTTTATTATAATTACAAGAACAACAAGTAAAAGCAAAAAAAAAAAACAGGATGAACAAATGAACGTTAACCGCTGTTGTGCTACGCGAATTTAAAGTTATTTCATTAATTTGAATAAAATAAAAAGGAGGGTACCCCCAATATAAGAAATCTTAATGAGAATTTCAAAATTAATTGCTTTTTAACATATCAAGTAAAATTGATGTAAGCGACAAAAAAAATTTAATAGTAGCTTACTATCATGACAGCGAAATTAATGTAAACGCCAAAAACTCCAGCTTTGCGTATTGCGTATCTAAGACCAAATAAAGCGGATGGACTAAGATACACGTCAATACCTTTGTTAAAGATAATTAAAAAAAAAAAACCGTCTCCTGTAAAATTTACTTTTTGTCGCTTACATCAATTGTCGGTTATGGCTCGATATTGACAAGCAAGTTTCTATCTTTTCTTACTACCAATTTTTTCTACCTCTCTCTTTCAGGCAGGCGTTCATGCTTGCACCCGTGTGAACAGCCACTAAGAACTATCAAGAGATAAGCATATGAGTATGCAGGCAGCTCTCTTCAAATTCATCCATTTGTAAACACGCTCTGGCAGTCTCTTGAAAATTACTTTAACCTTTCTCTTATTTGATGTAAACGAGGCACACTAGGTTTATAAAAAATTTTCCTCAACTTTATTAAAAATTCTATTCATGTGTTATTTGCTTAAATTAAAACTTCGAAATTCTTTTTCTTGTGTTTTTGTTTCATTCATGATAATATTATTGCAATATTAATTTTCCTCAATATTTCAAAAGTGAAAGTGCCACCCTCAGCGCTTTTATTTGACATTTTAACAATGTCGCTTTTCGTTTTACTTTTTTCTGTTTGCATTTCTTATATTCTACTGCTCTACTCCTCTATTGTTCTCAACCTATTAGTATAGCTCTTTTGGTATTATAAAACTGTGTACCCCTTCAAATAAACAAACAAATCAAGAAACAAAAAAAAAAAAAAAAAAAAGATGAAACTTTTGTTTGTTAGTATTTTTCGTTGTTGTGGCATACAAATGAAAACATATTTCGACGTTTGTTTTCTGCTTCCTTTGGTGTGCGTGTGGTAGCGAAAAAGTAGCAGCAAAATGAGAATGTATTCATACTGTGAAAAGGGATGACATTCTTTCATTCTTTTATATAAAAATTTTGTATTTTTGATATAAAGTAAAGTTAGCGCAAAAAAAGTGCAAAAAAAAAGGAGCTAGCTGCCATGCTCGCAGTTACCGCACATGCTGCCATCGACATGCGCCGCGCAACAATCGTTCAAGAAGGATATGCTGTCGTTGTCGCTCTGGCTGCTGATTCTTCTTCCTTTTCCGTGTGTGTGTGCTTAGTATTCTTTAAAAAACCAGAAAAAAAAGAAAAAAAAAGCTTTAAAAAAACAACAAAACCCAAGCTCATAGCGTTAAGGAGATTTATGACTTTTTTCCCATTCGTTCGTTCATTTATTTTCTCTTCTGCTTCTCATCATTATTGCTGTCGTTGTTGTTATTGTTGTTGTTGGAGCGCTATAGGTCGATGCAGCAGCGGCAGCATTCAACTTCATGTCACACTTGGCCAAACATTTATTATTACGGTTAGAAATATATAAGCAGATTGAGTTTTTGAAAATTTATGAGCATAAGCATTTTTGGTATTTTTCTGCTCATTGTTGTTGTTGCTGTTACTGGATGCTGCTGATGTATTGTATTGTGCTAAACAAAATGATAATTTGATTTAAATTATTAAGCACTCCTCCCACTGGCTCCTATTCCTTCGTTTTTGCTGCGTTCCTTTGCAAAAGTTCTGCCTTGTATCATTAATACAAGCGGAGTGTAAAGTTTTGTTGTTGTATGCTTAGCAAATTTAAATGTGATTAACGTTGAGAAAATATGATTAAAAAATTTTGAGAAATTGCAAAATGGACTTGGAATTTTTGTAGCAAAATAAAATAATTTAAGAAAGCCTTAGAAGATGGAAACTTTTTAGTTTGCTTATGCGAAAATTTAATTGTTGAGCTGAAAATTGTATAGCCATTTGCGTCAGTTTCACTGAATAATATTTGAAAGGGAGTAAAATCATGTGAAATATCCAGAAAGAAAGAGAGAGAGAGAGAGTGACGGAGGAAAATTATTAAAAACTTATTTCACCACATGTAAAAAATCGCAAAAATGTTTGCTTTACGCTTTGGTTGTAGGAGGGGAGGAGGAGGTTCAAGAGAGTTAATGCTGTGAGTATGAGATCCGTAGTGCAAAAAAGATGACGCACAAACCGCTCCCTACAGTACATTAAGAGATAATCACTTGAATTTCAATACAGAGCAGAGATGCCAACTCATTTTTCCTGTCTCCCCTCTAGACCTTGAGAAATTCCTCGATTTTCGATCAAATTCCCCGCACTGGTATAATTTTATATTACAACAGCACGATACGCACTTTCCATATAAACATTTTTTAAAAACGAAAAATGCCTTTACGTGTGCTTAAAATTAATCTCGGTGTCTGTTATTAAAGCGGCCCTGCACTATCTCGGTCTAAAACTTCACCATTTTTTATAGGCCTGCTAGGTTAATAGAAATGTTCTTTCTGACTTCGGAGTTCTTTTGACACATGAGTGATTTCATCTCAAGAGAACCCACTCTCAAAATTGATCGGGCTCAAACTTGCACAAAGTTTAGTCACATTGGGTAGTAGTTAGCACACCAAATTTGAACGAGATGGGGTGTTTCGAGTTACTAGACGCTGATTTTGATAGATAAACAAGCCTCAACTCACTTTTGGGCATCAAAGTTCTCAAAAAAAAAGGCATGGACTTTCTGTCGGCTCAAATAAAAAATAGCAAAAACATTGTTTTGAGAAAAACGGGTTCAAAGTTTTGACTATCGGTTTTTAACATTCAAAATATACTTTATCTTCTTTATGATGGCTGACCGTAGTTTGTAAGTTTACAGATTAGACAGCAAGGATTAAGAGTTATTAATCAGGAGCTGCTGGACCAAGGCATAGCTAAGCTTTTCTGAAAGGCCGAAAGGGAAGGCAACTGTTTTGCCTGATTAACACTCGGCGTCTTTATCTACGAAAACACTCTGAGTTTCTCTCTGAAATTTTTACGAAATACTTTTTAAATAAAAGACTTTCAAATTACACACTTTTTTAAAAATCGATTTCTTCAAACCAAGAAAGTACAGACCTAGTTAAGTTAAGACCTAAAATATGAAATATTGCAAAAGTTAAACGATTTCCACTACATAAAATTTGACAAAAAATACTCTACCGACTTTAATAACTAAAAGCTGAACGGTTTCGAATCCCCCGCAAAAAACAGCTCATTCCCCGATTCCCCGTACTATGTAAAATAACCCGCAAATCGGCGAATTCCCCGCAAGCTGGCATCGCTGATACAGAGCCTTTGCTTTTACGCTCTAAAATTCTGCTCTCTCTACTCATTTAGGTAAACCCGAAGAATGTCACGAGGAGAGCCTTTAACATATGATTTTTTTAACACAAGATCAAACCTTAAATAACGGTTATAACTGTAACTGTTTTTGTTTTTGGATTATGACATCCCTGGTACAAACGAGCGATATGATTCATATTTTTGTGATTTCTAAATTTCCATATCTCTAATTTAGTTTTCAAGAAACACATGCAGTCCCCGCCACCTTTTCATCTTAAATAAAACTTACCCGTGAAGAAAGTAATCAAAAATTCGTCAACAAATAATCATCAATCTTATAATGTAAGCTGCAGTTCTGCCGCTGCCTGTCTGCCTTAAAGCTTCCTGATTTATTTCTCTTTTATAGCACTACATTTCTTTCATTATTATTTTTCCTTGTTTTGCATACTTTGTACCACTTATGGTGTCATGATAATGTGTTATATTTATTGTCACTATTGTTGTTATTTTTTCTTTTTTTTGCTGCTTGTTGTTGAAGTTTTTGTTGTTGCATTGTCATCATAATAATAACAGTAATATACACACATAGGTACTACATGATATAATTTTACATTGTTTCACATTATTATTTCTATATATTTTTTTTTCTTTTCATTTTTCATTTTTGTGTTATTCGCTTTTACTTTTTTCCACTACTAGTTATTTTGTTGTATTAAAAAAACAAAAGCTTTTCTAATTCATATGTGAGTGAGTAGGTTTGTGTGCGAGTAGGTTTAGAACTGTACAATTTCGGTGCTATCACTCTCTCTCCTCTCTCCCACTCTCTCCTCTTTTTCATTATACTATTGTCGTTGCTTTCGTTCTTTTTTTTTTGTTAGTGGTTGTTGTTGTGTTTGTCAATGTGTCTCTTTGTTTTCTTTTTAACTAATGCTATTGTACTTGCACTATTATATTCATTGTTCATGTTGTTGTTGTTGTAGTTGAGTGTCCTCGTCTCATGTGCTGTACACCGGAAAAATGCACAAACATTTTCTGTGGTAACAGAAAAAAACAAACAACAACAATAAAACTTTGCATTTTTTTTCACCATGCTTAATTATGCGCGCGTCCGCTTCAGTTTACGTGTGAGTGTGTGTGTTAGTATATGATTATGTATATAAGGACCTTAAACTTAGGAATTGCACTTATTTTTTTTTTTTTTTTTTGTTTTGCATTACAATTTATTTTAAATTCAAATGAAAGCTTGTATAAATTTTAGAATGTTTTCATAAGAATTTGTAAATTTTTTTTTAAATTTTTAAGGTTTTTTTTATGAAAATTAAAGAAATTAAAATTTCTCGAAAATTTAAAATTTAAAAAAATTTCATACACTTTCATGTGCCAAAACTTTTTCTTTCTTTTTGCTTTGTTACTAAGCCACAATCAGTGAATGTGGCAAACTTTGCACGCATGGCTCAGTCTCTACTTCAGTCTCTTTCTCGCTACTCTCTGTGTGTGAGTTTCACACGTTGCTAATGTAAATTATTGAATTGCTAAAAGAAAATTGCAAGTGATGCTTGCTTACTCTTCTGTAGTAGCTTTACTTTAAGTCCTTACTTTGTTCATTTTTACATTTGTTTTTCGCATGTACACACAGAATTCTACACACATTTCTACACACTAATTAAGCGCTGTTGTTTGCCTTTATTTTCATTTCACTTTTTTTTTTCGTTTTTTTCTTTTTTGTGGTCAAAATTTGGTTTGTTACCAGCAGCACAAATGTTTAGAGTACTCCCACACATACATACAAACACATACACATTTAAATGGAGATGAAAGTGTTTCATTACCAATTTGTTTCACTAGTTTCATTCGCAAATTTATATGCCAAATATTCATGGTTGCTCCGTCTTATACTTCTTCACTTCCGCTCTCTCTCTCTCCCTCTTTC
This sequence comes from Toxonevra muliebris, assembly GCA_963691655.1. NCBI lineage: Eukaryota > Metazoa > Arthropoda > Insecta > Diptera > Pallopteridae > Toxonevra > Toxonevra muliebris. Next base: position 3,450,799 of record OY829329.1, read on the forward strand.
CCTCTCTGAGCGTTTTGTTAGTGCTCCCATAGATTTGCTTGGTTTCTTTTTTTATTCTTACTTAGGGTTTTCTGCTTTTTTGTGGAATTTTAATGGTTTATTTGGGAAATCGTGGAATTTATTGTGGAAAATAAAAGCAAAAGTAAACATATTGTGTATTTTTCTACTTCTGCAACTTCTTGATGGAAAATGTGTCTTTTGGGTATAAGTATTTGTGATAACACAAAAACGAAAGACAACAAAAAGAAAGAAAAAAACGAATACAAATCCCAACTACGCATGTTCATTTGTCAGAAAGTATAAAATAACGGCAACAATGATGAAAGAAAAACTGAAATTTATACAGTGGAATATAAAAAAAAAAAATCTTTTATCTCATTGTTGTTGTTGTATATTTGTCGTCTCATTGGGAGCATTTTATCATCAGAAATATGTGTTTTTTTTGGTTAGCAAAATGAGATGAATTTTTAAAAATCATCAAATTTTAATATTTATGCTAATTTTTAAACAAAATGTATTAACATATAAGAAAAGACAAATTAAGAGTGTAAATATTTTTGATGGCGCATAAGCTCGCATTAAGCATTCGCAATTAAACCGCTTAAGTCTGAAAATCTCATTCCGAGTAAACACGGTTTGAAGTTAATGTGATTGGTTGCCACTCTATGTAAGCGAATACTTTTCTTTTTTTTATAACTTTTGTTTTATAAAATATAAAATTTCGGAGATTTCACGTACATGTGCATTGGAATAAGAAGAACACGATAGCATTTATAACTCAATTCTGTCTTAAGTCGACTTAAGCGTTACTTGCTTTTGTCCACAGATATATTTGACTACACACTGCTCTATCATTCATTTGAGTTATTGATAAATTATGTTTATAAATACCTCAGTAATAAATACAAATGTATAGATATTTACAGTATGTAACAAAATTAAACAAATGAAGGGACATTTTTGGGACATGAAAAAAGGCGAAAATTGCGCCAAATTAAAAGGTATCAACATAGTTGAGTTTTTACACAACCAGATGAACAAAATTGGAAAAAAAATTTTCAAAAAATCAGATAACTTCCTGAGGTTCGAAAAGGGTCTTGAAAGTACCGAAATTTCGAAAATGAATTATGATTTTTCAAAATTTTTTTGGCCAAACATTTTTTTTTCAAATCCCACCAAATTTTTCTAATCGGATAATTTTTATTGGTGCCACAAGAGGTTCAAAGTTGAGAAGTTTCGCCTAAAGTTTATACTTTTCATATAATTTTTGTTGAATTTCTGAAAACTTACAAGCTTTCTATATCTTGCTGCACCAAAAAAAAATTTTCGATTTCAAAAACTCTTTTTGCATTACGTTTGTACTTTCTAGTAGCAATAACAGTGTAGTGGAAGTTGAAAAAATTTTCGGCCAAAACATTTTGAAAAAAAATAATTTATTTTCAAAATTTCGGTACTTTCCAGATTTGTTTTGAACCTGAAGATATTATCTGATTTCAAAAATTTGTTTCCACTTTTATTATTTGAATGTATAGAAACTTAGCTATTCCAATAATTTTTAATTTGACGCCATTTTTTTGGTTGTTTTTCATGCTCAATTTTGTTACTTACTGTATATAAAATACTCCTATATCTATATAACACGTTTAATTTATCATTCAACGTACTTATAATATTTAATTACAACGATGCCATTAAAAATGCATGCTATTATCAACAAAAAATTGATTGCATCATCATCGTCGTAATCGTCAGCAGCACCAATCAGCATCATCGACATATTGCTGCAGCATAGCAAATGAATCTATGAAGCTTGCAAATAAACAACCCAAAAATTATGAAATACTCATACTAAAAGCATTTTCATTTATTGCACTAACTCGCTCGCACTCGTTCTCTCTCTCTCCCTCTCTCTCACACACACACACTCTATTTCTCGCCTTATTTTCTCACTCTCTGACTTCGCTTAATTTTATTACAACGCTGTAGGCAATGCTGCAGTCGACGTCGCTGGCGCTGAAGTCACTGCCACTGAGTCACCATTACAAACCGTTACAAGGAGAGCATACCTTAAAGTGAAGCGCAGAGAAGAGAAATTGCATGATGCAAATTGAAAAACCAACAATATTGCAATTCGTAAGGAGGATTAAATTGCGCGAGCACACACACACACACAAATATAAAAATTCATACGCAAACCAATACACACAAACGTACTCTCACAGTACACTTAAAATTCATATAGACTTAAGCTGCTTTTTTAAAGCGTGTATACGTGTGTGTACTTGCTTGGTTGTGGTTGTTGTTGCTGTTGTTGGAGCACCCAAGTAATTGACCAACATTTTCAATTATTTTTTGCTCCAATAATCACAACTCTTTTTTTTTTTTTTTTTGTTTGCTGCCTATGCTTTTGCTCCCTTCTTATTGCTGCTGCTGCTGCTACTGGCTCCTGTGGTTACCATCTCTGCTGTTTTTTTTTTCTGGCTCTGTTGCTTGCATACAGCTTAAGTGTGTATGTGACGAATGCGACAAGTAGTCGCCCCTATTTATTTGCTTTTTTTTTCAAACGTACTTTTTGTTTTACCGTCGTCTACATATTTAGTTAACATTCCAACTTGTACGCCTGTTCAAAGGCTAGGAAAGCAATGAAGACGACAACATGCCACATTATGACTTTAACCTCATGAGTGCCGCGTATCCTGCCTGCCTCTTCATTTCTTGTTATCCCAGCGTTTTCCTTTTTCTCCTGTATGGCTTAAATTTTTATTTAATTAAGTAAATTTTTTATTTTTGTGTCTTTGACCTCGTGCCGTCAGCTGATGCCACGCCCACTTGGTTTGTGCATATTAGTTTTATTTCCTTCCTTATTCCTTTTATACTTTTTTCAATTATTTATTTTCTTACTTCCTTTTACTTTGATGTTTTCTGAGTGTGTGTGTGCGTGAGTTGGTTTTTACTCTTTTCTGCACTTCTTTCGTTTCTTTTAAGCTCTCACGGTCTCAAATCTACATTAAGGTGTCTCGCGAAAACAATCGCTAAATGTGAATTTTTTTATTTCTAACTTTAAAAGGATTTTCAGAAGTAATGGGTTGAACTAAAAGATAATACATTTATAACATATAGTGAAACCAGTTATTTTTATTAGGCCTGCAAATAGTAAAAGTAGTAAAAACAAACAGGCAGCTATACTATATATATATATATATTGTTAATTTTGTATACAAAAAAATATCCGCTGAGGATGTTGAACTTTATATCCTCTTCAAAACCCTTTTTGATTTTTTTTCCTGGCTTGTTTGGTTTTCGAGTAATTCAATTTTTCCTATAGGCTCCGCACTCAAAAATTCAAACAAACAAAGATGCGCGCGCATCCACGGTACATCCAAAGTACTAAATTTGCAATTTCTTAAATATTAAATATCTCGAAAACTATGGCATATACAAAAAAATTAACAAAGACCTTTTTTTTAGGAAATAGCTCAAGCTGTGGCAAGTAATTTTTTGATATCTCCAACGGTTAACCAGTTATTAGTAAAAAAAGGCGTTTTTCACCAAAGGGGGGGACTTTTTGGAGGGTCGCTCTGCAACCCTAGGACTGATTTTTGTGGTTTTTAAATCTATCATACCCCCACAAACAATTGCTGAAGAAAAATCTCAGTTCAGAATTTTTATGATGTAAATCTTTATAATGACTGGACTAATATAAGCTGTCATTTTTACTAGTGGTGGCAGCCACTTTGGGTTTGACGGACCTTAATACATACATATGTATTCATTTATATGTACATATCGCTCATTTACTAAAAGACTGTCATAACTCAAAAAACGCAATTTTGCAGAAAACACGTTTAAAGTTTTCAATTGATCCCCACTTTGCAGAAAAAAGAAGGAATCTTATAATTCTCACGGGCAGAGTATACAAGATATTAATATGAAATTTTTACACAATATGAAGCGTGACATAATGAATAATTCTGCATCATTAACTCAAAAATCGTGTTTTTTGACTTATGACAGTTTTTTTTTAGTAAATGAGCGATATGCATATATGTGTGTATAAATGTTTGTTTAAGTACGCAATAAATGTATTTTATGATTTTCTGAATTATTAAGTTTCATTGTAATGAATGCAAATGTGAGGAAAACACTTTTAATATTGTTGACATTAAATATTTATATATCATTTTCCTTTTCTCTGGACATGTTTCTGTCAAACATATTTATTTTATGTATGTACAGTGCACGAGAAAGGAGTAAGGCGTGAGTTGTGGCCAGAATATGCAGTTTTTGTTGTTTAAAAAATATTAAAGTTTAAATTCTAAGATAAAAAAATATTCTTCGTATTAGGGTCACTTTTTTTTGTGATCTATGTACCAAAAAGATTTTTGCCCACTTATAGTCACAAAAACAGATAAACCAATATTATCCATAGAAAATTGTTTTGGCAACAAGTGCGTTGAAGTTTAAATTTTATTAGAGAGGAGATTTGTGGAGGATACTGAGATATGGAGACATATTGAGATTGAAAAATGCTAGGAGAGGAGTAGAAATTACAAGGCGAGAGAGAGCATAGAAAGGAAAAGAAAGTCAAGAGTGGCCAAAGAACAACACGCGTCCATAGAAAAAAAGCTCACTGAGCATGCAAAGGTTAGAATCACTGCCTTTAATAATAAATACTATGATCAGAATGCATACGAGAGCCCTGGTGCCTGCTAATGCTCTCTACTTCTACGCTCCCACATTAGCTCTTCTTCTCCCTTACTACAAAAATACTCATCGTTCATCCTGTACGAACCTAAATGCAAATCTCTAACTTAAATACACAACTACAGTAAAAAAAAGTTAAAAAAATTGTTGGTAAACTAAGACGCTATTTCCCTGACATTACCACAAAGCAAATACATTTCTCATTGCACATAAATATTTATAAAAAAGAAAAACATTCTAATGCAATTGAATTTATGTGACACTTCATAGAAATTTTCACACCTCCTCACACACTATGTCATGCATGAAGTTTATTTTTTACTTAAAATTACAACGCAGTAAATCAGGAAAAAAGTGAATACCAACAGAAACACATAACCACAATTACACACACGAGAAAGAAAGACAACCACAACAAAAGAACCATATGGAAAATGTGAGGCTATGCACATATGTTTGGCAGTCTTATATTTAGTCTTGTGTTTTCTTTTATTTAAACGCATGTATGTATGTATGTATGTATGTATGAGTGTAGTACATATAATGCACAATGTTTTATATTAGTATGAGGCTAGGAATTATGCTAAGGACCAACGCTAGCGGCCATACTCGCGTCATACATACTCGTAAATAAACAGAACAACAACAGCAGCAAAAAACTCCCCAATTGAAACCTAAAACATAGCACAACATTTTATAATACGAAACTTATTAACATACTTCAAAAGTTATTTGAAAGTAGTAGTAACAGCAGTAGCGAGTGTACGAGTAGAGCAGCGTAGGAGCTTTGTGTGAAAGGAGCGCAGAGCTATGCAAAGCACGGAGTACCGTTAGTCGAGCGGAGTATGTAATACTGAGAGTAAGGAACGGAGCGCAGAGGGAATGTTGTCGAATGCAGTAGCACAAGAAGAGTGGAGAATACTCGCGACTGCATTTGATTGCAATTGCAGCGGCGCGCGCGAATAACTCAGAAAAACAGCAACAACAACAACAACAACAAGAAGCAAGAAGAGTAATTGTAGAAATAAGTAGCAGCAGTAGTAGTAGCAGCAGCAGCAGCAGCTGTAGCAACAGAGAGGAGAAGCTCCCGCTCTTCTTTGTAGAGAAATCAGGTGTGGGTGTGTCCTTGTCTTGCATGCCTTTGGTTGTTGCTGCTGCTGTTGTTGTTGTTGTTGCTGCGCTCCTACTAATTTTTTCTTTGTTTTTCTACCCGTTCTCGTTTTTGTCGTTGTTGCTGTTGCTGTTGCTCGGTGCGCTCTATATGTGTAATAAAACCGGAGGCATTGAAGAAAATTATGGGTACAAGTAAAGCAACAATAACAAAATAATACTGCTGCTCATATACATACATAGTATATAAGCGCAGCATACAAGAATGTAATATTTTTCTACTTTAAAAAAAAAATTTCTTTTATTGTTGTAGTCTGTTGCTGTTGTTGTTTTTTTTTAATTTTCAAGCGAAAAAATAGGTCAACTGTATGCAACAATGAAGCTGCTGTTGCTACTGCTGCTGCATACTCCCTGCTGTTCTCTGTGCTTCCTCTAATGTTGTTGGCTTTGCTTACACATATACATGCACACATATACATACAAATGTACAAACGTGTGTATGTATACTCTCAGGTCCCTGGACAAAAAAGGGTGTGTTCGGGGTATAGGAAAATACATACATACATACATACATACATATGTAGGTATGGAGTTGTTGTATTAAATACTTATATGTGCATGTGTTTTATTAGTGTGCTAGTTGCAAAATTTATAGCAGTAGCTCAAGTACGGCAAATTTCCGTTACAGAAATGCAAATATTTGGTACGCTGAAAAATGAAGGCGTATATGCGTTACACGTATATATTTGCAGCACTGTGGCAACACTGACTCGAACGTTTTTCCTTTCTTTATGCACTTTAAAATAATATACATACATACTTAGGTACATAACAGTAATGCAAATGAAAATGGTGATGTGAATGATGATGATTATGATGTTGAATCCAAAGCTAAAGCTGATAATAATTACTGTGATCATGATAATGTTGCTACTGTTGTTGTTATTGCTGTTGCTGCTGCTGCTGCACACAATAGTTTTGCTATATTGTTATGCTGTGGCTGCTGTTACATTTAGAGGAAGTAAGTAACTTTTTCCAGTATACATTTTATTTTTTCGGTAGCTAAGCACACAAAGCGAACGGCCACGACAGGAACAGGGAGGAATGAGAGTTAGTATGTGGCTTTAGGTGGGCGTTTAGTATGTGAGAAAAGGCTTGAAAATAGCAAAGTTGCAACTGCTGGCATATTCCGTTTGTTTTTTGTTTTTGCATTTGTTACTTTTATATATATATATATATATATATATATATATATATATATATATATATATATTTTGCTATGTGTGCATTGGTGCAGCATTTCATTGTGTATATGCAACTAGTGGTTAATATTTGATATATTTGATGATGATAAGGGTGTTGGCTGCTGGCGGGCTGCTCATGTGTAAAGGGCGGACGCCGCATGCTGCTGGGTTGCACCCACACTCTCTGCTGCTAGTGGTAAATTTGTTGTTGGTGTTTGTTTTTGTGTATGGCGCGTGTCAGGTTTTTAATTCTCTCTGTATGAATGTGGGTGCTTGTGTGTAAATGCATCAACAAGTATTTCGTTGTTGTTGCTGCTGCTGGTTGTTAGTGGTAGTGGGTGTTTAAATTCCTTCTATCATTTCTGGTGTCTTTTTTTTTGTTTTGTTTATTTGTAAAATTTTTTTTTTTAATTTATGCTTTGTTGAATATTTTTGCATTAAATATGCGGTGCAACATTTTTTTAAATTTTTTTATTTTTTTTTTTTTTATTCATTCACTATTGTATTGCCGCAATAAAACAGAGTGTGATATTAAAGTGTATTATGTATTTATAAAAACGCCACAACACTGTGAGTGAGAGTGTGAAAATAATTATGTCAGAATATGATTAGTCCTGAAAAAAAAAATTGATATCCTGCTGTCAATTAAAAAAAAAAAAAAATCGACATTCATGTGATTTGCAATAGATATATAAAAAAATTAAAAAAAAAACAATTAATAATTAATTTTTAATTACTTAACACAATCATTTGTTTGCTTTCAATGGTTGGTGTTTCCCTGGAAAAGTGCAAAATTCGCGAAATGGCAAATTTCTCTAATCCATTAAGGACGAGCGGTAACCAAAGTAGATAGATCAAGAAGATTGTGGAACGGCTCAGTGACAAGGTGACATGTGGTTCCCCTAGCCATTACTGGGTTATATGTAGAGAGCTCAATATCTTTTCATGGACTCAACCACTTTAGAAGCTCAAGGAGCTGATTTGCCGAGCTTTTGTTTATATATATATGTAAGCATACTCCCAGGTCTTGGACATAAAATTTCAAAAAAATCTGTGCCAAGAATTATAGATACAAAATAAAAGATATTCCAAGGTAGGCTCCAGAGCCAAGGTAAGAAAAATTGAAAGAAATTTAAACTTTTCTTTGTACTGGAGCCCCAGGTTTTTTGGGCCAGAAAACTCATTTGTGGTCTCTATTTTGATCTAAGATATACTCCAAAAAGGTAGTCCGCAGCAAAAGTCAGTAAAAATTCTATAAAACTAAAAATACGGAAGGGGATGGAAGGGGGCGGGGGGGGGGGAGAGGAGAGTTGAAAGAAGCGCTCTTATGATGGGGGTTACAAAAGCTCTCTGTATTTCGATCCATTTCGAGTATTGGATCCAAATACCCCACTACATTCCAGAAAACGCTTCGGCAACTTACAAACTCACAAAGACTATATCTACATAATAATATAAGGAATTGGATCTATTAAATAATCGCTCTCTTTAAGGACTCTATATGAAAGTGAAATTCCCCCTCAAAACCCCACCACATACCAGAAAACGCTTCGGCAACTCACAAAGACTATATCTACATAACAGTATAAGGAATTGGACCTATTAAATAATCGCTCTTTTTAAGGACTCTATATGAAACTCAAAATCATACAAGCATTTTGCTTACTTCGAAATGTTTTTCCTCTCATTTAAAGACTAACTTGAAGAGGTATCTACAACTGTAGAATTCAATTATAGATAAATCAGCTAACAATCACAAACTATGAACTATTAAGAATGAGGTATCAAAATTGCTTTTAAATAGCCCATTTATTTGCTTCTTACCTGCCTCCATTCCTGCCTGCCACCTTTTTTCTCATCCTCCTACCAGCTACCCGCTTCCTCTTTTCCTCAACACCCAAAAAGGCCGACATATAATAACAAGCAATAATTCTGCACATATTTATCAGCTCTCAAAATTTTATCATATAAAAAAAAGAAGTTTACTCTCTTCACTAAAATTAATTATAAACTACTATAACCACAACGCTAGCCAACAAACAAACTATGCAAACTTCTATTATACAAAAAAGTAGAAAAATATACTCCAAATAGAATTAAGTAAACAAACAGCGAAAAATTTCAAATAACTTATTTGGCATAATGCCAAGCAGCAAATTCTACTTTAAAGTGTTACGTTGAACTTCACTTACAACACAATGCAATGCGGCACTTGTATGAATTTTTATAAATTCATGTTAAGTATAGATGCTGGATGGAGTGCATCGGACTAACACATACACACACACACATATGTCATTGCATCTACCTAATAGTAATAAGGACATGCGACACATGCATTTTAACGCCGCCCAGGATTATGCTTACACTACTACATGTGTAGAGGAGCATGTATGAAATATGCTTGTGTATGAGTAGGATTGTGTGTAGCATATTGTTTAGGCGCATTTTCCGTTTCCGCTGCTTGACTGCCAACTACTAAAAAATATAACGAACTTTTTGTTTTTTTTTTTTTTTTTTATTTTGGGGAAAATTTATTTTCTAATATTTCCGTGCATAATTTTCACATATTCATACAAAAAAACGAACGTATGTTGCCCATCGCTAGTTGCAGGCAAGCAGGCAGCAGTGGACCATAAATTCCTAAATACCTAGTCTGCCTGCCTGCCTGGCTGCCTTGATGCCTGCATTTAAGGTTTTAAGCTATTTTTGCTACACGAACAAGCTCGAGCTAACAATAGTTCGTTGACATTTTTCACATACACAAACAAACACATCAACCAACATGCATATATATGTGTGTGTGTGTAAATTTGTATATTGGTGCGTGTTTATTTTTGGGTATATTTTCCCCAAAAACTTTTGCTGCATTTGCATTTTCAATTTTTGGGTGACAATGTTTATACATGTGTGTGTGTATTCATATTTTACTTATACACACACATGCACATAATTATTTTGTGTCATTGTCACTTATTGTGTTTTCCTCTCATTGCACTATCGCTCTCCCTCTCTCTCTCTCTTTCTCTAGCCCAGCCCTCTCTCCGTAAGTATCTATGTATTATATGCGTTTATGCATTTTTATTGATATGTATTTGGTTAATTTACTTATCATAAATTTTATTTATTGGTTTTCAACAAATCCACTAATTGTAAATTTCATGTTACTAAATACATATTTATTTTATATATTTTCAGGTAAGCCTCAAATGAAAATTTCATTATATAAAATTAATCACTAGCATTTGGATTTTGTGCTTATTCCATAATATGATGATAAAAGGTAAATATGTTTTGTGTGCATACAAATTTTATCTAGTTTTATATGCTGATAATAAAATAAATAAAATGACATTCATAGCTAAATAAACACATTCATTTGAAAATCATTTAAATTGTAAAGAAAATTCTGGTTATATGAGATAGTTGACCTATTTTGTTATCAAATTAAAACTGCGTTGTATCATTCAAGAGCTCACAATGAAATTTGTAACTTAAATGAAAAACAAAATAAAATAAAATTTAAAATAATCCGTGTTAATAGAGGATGCAGTAATATTGTTCGCTTTCAATTTCATAAACTCATTTGAGATTTGAGGGTTTTGAGTCGAAAGCTGGTCTTTTCCTCAAATATTTCTTGGCTATTATGATGATTGCTTTAAGGTTTAATACTATTTTAAGGAATGATGTAGTAAGATTCCAATTTACTAAAATTTTGCCTCTATGACTCATAAACCGAATTTAATGAATCAGGCATTGAATTCACAGTACAGGCTTCAAATTTCAACTTTGATTTTACATTAAAAACTTTGAATTTATTACACATATATGAACTTTATAGCTCCAGACTGTGAATTTTATGAATCAGATTTGAATTTTATGAATCAGACTTTGAATTTTATGAATTAGACTTTGAATTTTATGAATCAGACTTTGAATTTTATGAATCAGACTTTGAATTTTATGAATCAGACTTTGAATTTTATGAATCAGACTTTGAATTTTATGAATAAGACTTTGAATTTTATGAATCAGACTTTGAATTTTATGAATCAGACTTTGAATTTTATGAATCATACTTTGAATCCATGACACAGACCTCAAATTTCATAGCAGGGAATTGGAATTTATATCGAAGGTTTCGAATTTGTGACACATGGTCTGATTTCATAACACAAACTCTGATTTTCATGAATTACACTTTGATTTGAAAATGACACCGGCTAAAAATTTCATAGCTTAGAATTGGAATCCATATTGAAAGCTCAGAATTTATGGCTTCATAACTTAGACTCTAATTTTCATAACGCAGACTTCGATTCAAGTCGCAGGCTCTAAGCTTCACAGCTTAGACTCTGTTTTTACAGAAAAATTTCTAGATTTATCAGTTATACTCAGACTTCAAGACTTGGATTCTTAGATTTCATATCAGACATTAAATTTTCTGAGTCATATTCTGAACTTCAAGATTCAGACTCTAAATCTCGTGAATTTAACTCTGAATTTCATGAGAAACAGAGGTTATCCCCAAAAACCTAATTTTAAAATTAATTTTTAGAAAGTTCTCACTTTTAGATGTGTGTTCTTAATGATGCATTTAATTTGCAAACTAAATCTCACTTTAGGCATTACCACATTTTAAAATAAATTACACTACAGTTTTTGCTCTTTTCTTTATTCTCTAACATATATGCGCAGATATTTTTATTAACAAAAATAAACTATCTCTAAACTTTTCAATATATCACTAGCAAACACACAAATACATGCACAATTTCCAAGCCTGCCACACGTGCAGCGCGCTTAGTCTGTTGAACTTTAACTTATAGCAATATGAGATGTTGTTGTACGAGTATTTATGTTTGTATTTATTTTCTAACTAAAATATGAAAACGTATGTTCTGTGTATGTACGAGTACAACAAAAATGTTCATATAAAAAAAAGCCATACCTAAATGTAGGTAATATATTTAAAGTTGAGTTGGGTGAACTTAACTCAAAATTTCGGTGTGCGTGTGTGTGTGTGTGTGTGTGTGCGTATATACATATGTCTCGTGTGATGTCAGAAGGGATGATACCTTTTTATCATCATCAAATCTCTAAATACTTCAGCACAACACACTGTTCCACTACCTTCTTCTTTCTCTTTGCTTCTTTTTCCTTGCTTCTTTCCCATACACGCCCACCTAAAACGCTAATGTGCTGTGTGTTTTTTCTTCTTCTTCGACATTTACGCACATTTCTCTTTATTACTTTTGATGCATACGCACCAAAAAAAAAAATAAAAAACATAAAAGAGTAGGAAAATAACAAAAAAAAAAAAAAAACAAAATATGAAGCAAAATACTAAAATATTCCAGCATCCAGGGATAACGTCAATGTTGGAGCTTTTTTGTTATTTTATTCGTCAACGTGAACGCACTCACTTGCTGTTGAATGTGCGGAGAAGAGCGCGCTCTGTCTCTCTCTCTCAGGCATTCTCTCCATTATTCAGATTTGTGCTCTCTCCATGTACTGTGGGTTAAAATACTCCAGCATTCCATGCTTTATTTCCAGCAAATTCTACGCAAGTGAACAATATTTTTTTTTTTCGACGGTCGTTCGTTCTTCATTTTGCGCTGATTAACTTTATGCTGTTAATTCAATATTATTTTGACAAGCACCCTGTAACTATGTGTGTATATATATGACAGAGACACAGTGTTTGTATGTATGTGTGTGTGTGTGTGTGCGTTTGTGAGCGCTTAATATAATCCATTATAGAAACACCTACACAAAGAGCATCTTCAATGCTTATTTATGTGAATGCGTGTTTGTGTATAAGCGCTGGTTGCGCGCGTGTGTTTTTATATGTGTGTGCGTGTTTGCAGCTGTATGTGTGAGTTTGCATGCTGTGACGTTAATTTTCACTTAACTTGTATATATATTTCTTTTTTTTTTTTTTTCTTTGCTTTGATAATTTCTGTGTTGCGCTTCTAACAAAATTTGTGTTTTATTTTTCCATATTTTGATATTTTTCCTACATATTTTTTTCGCAAAAATATTTTGCTCGTTGATTTATTCTTTTCTGCTGCTATCTCTTTCATATTATCGTCTCGTGGGTGTGAAGAAATTTGGGTCAAGTTTTTGTTTTGCTGTTATTGCTACAGCCACTGCTGGTTAAAAAATTGAGCTGGAAAATTATGCGGTGGAATTATTATATGTTATCTTTTTGTTCACTCTATGTATATATGTAGATATGTACTAGTATCTCTCTATATAGGGTGCATATATATTTATAACTTCTCCATATATTTTGGTATATGTAGATATATTTATTTATTTATTTTTTTTTTTTTTTTTTTTTTTTTGTTGAAGAGTTTTCAATTTAATGCTCTAAATATGAAATGAGATTTATTTTTAAGAAGCCTTCATAAATGGATTTTTTCCAGTTTCTTTTTTTTTAAGAATTTGTGTAGATTTTTGTAATTTATTTTCTTTTTTCTGCAGCGCTGCACAAGAGCTTAAAACATAAATAATTGCTCTAATTTGAAGTACATATTTTTGTTGTTGTTGAGACACTGATTTGGTATAGATAACTCTCGATTAATGTGATGGCCCTTGTGAAATTGAAAGTGATTTTGGGGTTTGCCGCTAATGAGAAAATTGTGAATTAGCGCTTAGCACTCGAAAGGTTATCGAAAGAGAGGAAGATATGTGTAAGAAAAAGAAAACGCCAGCATTCATAAAAAAAAAATCCTAAATATTTAATACAATACGGTAGTGTTTTCAGTTAGCACAACAGCAGGTTCGAGACCTCAAATATATTACCTCACAGCCTAGACTTTGGCGTCAACTTTGCGTTTCTAACTTTGCGGGACGATTTTACAATGGAAGACTCCTACTTCAATCACGATCACAGATTTAAACTCCACGACACATAGTACAATTTTATTACTAAACTCCGAATTCAGGGCTTAAACTCAAATTTCACTACTCAGACTTCATGAGTTGAACTCTGACTTTACAAAATTCTTTTCTTGACTCAGATTTAAAATTTTATGAATCAGCTTCTGAATTTTTTGAATCAGTTCCGAACTCACAACTTCGACTCAGCGTGGTTTCATAACGCAGACTCTGAATTCCTGACTCACACTCTGATTTTTATGAACTGGACTCAAAATTTCATGAATCAAACCCTGATTGCATGACTCAGGAGCTGAATTCGTGATTTTTGTGGCTTGGGCACAGAACTTCATGCTTTAGCTTCTGACTTTACGTTATGAATTTTGAATTCATGACTCAGCCTTTAAGATTTCATGACTCACACTCTAACTGACAATGTCAAGAATGTTCTTTTTTCTTTACTATACATTTTTTGAGCTCTTGAATCAGACTTCATAGAATTAAATTTTGCCGACAAAAACCTTAAATTTTGCAAATTAGTCATCGATTTCAAGAAACAGACCATAAATTTAACAAATTAAGCTTTAAATCATGAAATATAGACTAATACTTGTGAATCAGACCCTGAAATCATGAATTAGTTGTGAACTCGGATACGAAACTGCCTGATTAACGAAGTGAAAGATTATTTATAACCTTCATTCTTCTTCAACTCAAGTAAATAAATGCCCCACTTTAAGCGCTAGCAAAGTATTTTTTATATTTCTTTAATTTAAATTCCTTAGTTCCTTCAAGTCAATACCATCGAATCAAAACTTTGATTAAAGCAACTAAGAAATGTCAGAAGAAATAATCAAAAATTTTAAGAAACCATTTTTCAAATGATTTTTATCAAAACAAGGCTAATATTTGATGCACTAAATGTATGAGTGTAGGTGTGTGTGTGATGCCCACATAGAATTTAATAGTATATTTCATGCTTTTTCTACACTTTCTCCACCAACATAAATCTGCATTTCCATCAAATTGTTTCGATAAACTTCATTAATCACAACGAAAAAGAAAATACATATACTGAGGCAAACACACACACACACACACATTCACATGAATACCCTGCAGTAAAAGGTACTAGTTCATTATTAACAAAACTTTGGTTCATTCCGAACTAAGGCTAGTGCTTGTTCAATCCAAAGAATTTAACGTTTCTTCTGCTTAAACTATGAATACAAAATTGTTTTTGTTTTTAAATAATATAATAATTTATTGCAATATAATAATAATTAGTTTTTGATAGTTTTTTAGGAGACTATGAAAATTAAATCTAGAGGTTAATTTTCAAAGTCATGACTTAAGTTCATGTCAATTTCGTTATTTGAAGTTATATATAAACAGGCTTAATGAACAAATATAGTCATCACAACAACAATGTATATAGAGACGGGCAAATCAGACGGCCGTTTCGGAATCCGCCACAATTCCTCATCAGTGATCTTAGTGATAGTTCTTAATCTTTCAATATCCTATATAAGCTACTAATATTTGAAATCATATACTATAAACAGGTTAATGAACAAATGTAGTCATAATTAGTTTTACTTTTTGCATAATTTTATTTTCAGAAACACGATTTATTATTCTGACTTTAAATTTCATGAATTAGCCTCTCAATTTCATGAATCAGATCCTCAGGCTCTGAATTCCTGGCTCATATTTACTCAGATTTTTATAAATGATCTTTTCATTTTCTATTTGTTTGTCTTCAATTCACATCCACTGCACCCACTTGACTTCTAGTGCAAAGTTGGTGATTTTGAAACTAGTTTTAGTCCGAAATTGACTGCTGGGTATTTACACTAAATCCTAGTAATAATATTGAAATTGTTGTACTAGTCCCAGAAGTTGTTGCTTTAGCTGCTTCTGCCGTTGTTGTTTTTGTTGTTGTTATTGGTAGTAATACTAATGTACATGTAGTTGTATTGGTGTAATCCCTGAAAGGAAATCCGGATATGTTGAAAAATGACTTCAAATTCGTTTCGATTTCATTTGTGCTTGTGACGTTAAGTAATTGCTTCTAATATGAGAGAGTGTATATGTATGTGTGCATATGTGAGTTTGAGAGTATTTGGACATGTGAGAGGGGTATGTGCCCGAGTGTATTTTGCTTTTTTTGGACTATTTTTTTTTTTTTTTTCATTCGTGTGCTTTTCTTTGCTGTTTGCTTTTTTCTTTCTTTTTTTTTTTTGAAATTTTATGAGCAGCACAAACAACAAATTTTAGATATGTAGGTTTGCTGGGAGTTACTCAAGGGAGTAAAAAGTAAACACACACACACATGCACATATATGTGCATGCTATAATAAACACATATCAGTTGGAAAACCATTTTTCATTGGCAGCGTGCGCGAACACATGAAAAAATCACACGGCAAATTGTCAGTAAAAAATATAAATCTGTTTCCATAGCTTTGCACAAGAATAAGAAAAAAGAAAACAACAGTCAGCAACAGCAACTATTGTTATTGTTGTAGCGCAAAGTGCTACAAACAAAACAAAAAAAGAAATAAATAAATAAATAAGCAACAAATTTTCAATTGATCGTTGAGTTGCATATACACGGAATAACTACATACCTCCTTGTAGTACAGTGTTACAATATTTTTTATTTTTTGATTTTTAATAGTTTTTGTTGCTTAGTGTTGAATGAATGTATTGATGCTGTTGCTGCTGATGAAATGAAATGTCGACATGATTGTATTGTAGTTTGTTTATATTTCATATTATTTTTTCTAGTTGATGGGTAAAAAATAACATTAGGGAATGGAAAATTCGACAGGTTTTGTTGAGATTTTTTGTTACAAAGTGATTTTTGATGTCAGCTGCTAGTATCACGCTCATTTTTGATTACTTAATATTAAATAATATACTACAAAAATTTCTAAGCATGGATTCATACTTGCATAATGCCTCCAAATATTGCTCAGAAATGACAGGCTGAGACGAAAAGCGGGCTAAAACTTATATAAGAGCAAAAGTGAAATAATTTAGAGTGTCAGTGCAAGAATGGCATAAGTAATACGGTTTAGAGTGAAAATGAAACGCCTTAAAAGTAAGAGCAAAAATGGTATAACAATTCTTTCAGAGCAAGAACAGCATAGTTTTTTATTCCGTTTTCGCTTTGAACATGTTTCGTTTCACTTTTGCTCTGAACATATTTCGTTTTGCTTTTGCTCTTAAGTAAAATTATTACACTTTTTTTGAACATAGAAGTTATACCACTTTTCTTCTCAGCGTCTCAAATATTTTTGCTTTTTATAAATTTTTCATCGAAAGAAATGTTTTTTATCTGCAAAGTTGCCAGTGAAATCATTTCTCAGTAATCCCTCTCCCAATCTTTCTTTCTCTCTCTCATTTTTAGTAATATTAGCAAAGAGCTAATTGCTAAAACGTATACTGTAATTTAATATCTATGTTCACATTTTAATAGATTCAGCTACAAGTTCATCTAGAGCAGCGGTGGCCACCTGTACATACACAATGATCGATTGAGCACTCTTTCTATGGAAATGAGCTCTGTACGTGTGAAATTTCTTACGCTTCTTTGCCTGCGTGGCAATCTTTGGCTTACGCTGATCTAGAGACTATGAAAATGAGTCCTAAGTGCTCATTTTCTTAGTAATGGCTTAGTTCATGAGTTTTTGTGCTACAATTTTCAAATGAGAGCGAGAAATGAGTTAATGCCATATCGAAATAAACTTTAAACTAACAAAAAATCAACGCTTTACATAAATAAAATAAAATTAATAGCAGAACAGATTTTGAACTAATACTCGGTCTTACTCTCTCACTATTTCTCTCTCTTTCACACGTTGCGTATTTTGACCACAAATGGCTGATATATACAGCAGAAAATACACAAATACAACACGACAATTTAATGCATACAACAAAATACGAGCGATAATAATAAATTACAACAAAATACGAGCGAGTATTTGCACCCAGCATGCTATTCGCGCAGTGCCTCGCCCCGTCAGTTCATTCCTCTGTGTGCACATTTTGAACATAATCTATTAAATATTTATGATGGCTTATAGCTACCATGACAGCAAAAGAGAGTGAATTTTTTCCCAAAAAAAAAAAAAACAAGAAAATAATAACTTTGAAAAATAAATACAAGAAATAAAAAGAAAAAGCTATGGCTATCGGTCGATAACAAATACTCAAGTAGAATTGAGAGAAAGGGGGAGTGCGAGAGAGGGTATGAATTGATGACAGTGATGCTGGTGAAATAAATATGACATTTATTGCTTATATGTATGGATGTATTGATAACACAAGTATAAGAAAAAGGAGGGGAAAAAAACATGAAGGAGAAGAAGAAGATATAGTAATCGAAAACAAATTGGAGAGAGCTCCCAAGAAACAAGAGCCACCAACTAGTAGGCAAATAAATAAACAGCCAGAACAGCCAGAAAACCAGTAACCACTCAGAACAACAACAATAAATGACATGACCCAAATTTTTTAAAAATTACACTTTACTACATTTAAATATAGAACTTTACAACAAGCATCATTATTTTGTTTTTATTATATGTTATATACAACGACAGCGACGAAATCGAAAAAAAGTTGCAGTATTTCCGCAATTAAAAAAAAAAAAAAAAAAGTGTAAAAACGAAAACTGAAAAACATTCAATATATTGGAGCTTAAGCAGCAAAAGTCTCTATTGTTCCATGCGAGTATTATAACAACAACAAACAATATAGCTATTGTTTATTTGTTGTAGTTGCTGCTGTTGTTGTTGTTGTTGGCTGCCTTTAGTGGTAAGTCAACACCTTCTTCCACAAAGCATTACGCCGCCCCATTCGGTTCCTCAGTTTCTCAGTAACTATACACTACTACAATACAATCGGCCATCGTCATCAACGACAACATCATCCCTGACCTATAAATTATTTAGGTACTATATTGCATGAAGTTGTTGTTGCTCTCGTTGCCGTTGTTGTTGGGGTATTATAAAATACTATATAGGTATGCTTGTATATCCCAAAAATACTTGAGGCTATTTTTACGCTTGATAATTGCATTTTATAAAAATTTTAAAGAAACTTTTTAACAATTTTTTTCTCGTTTATTTTTATTTTTAATTTTTTTTTTTTTTTTTTGTTCGATTCGGTTCTTTTATTTTATTTTCTTCTTTTTTTTGGAGGTATACAAACCTTTCATACCATTCATGACATTTGACATTATCTGTGAATTCTGTTGCATAGTGCAATATTTTATGCATGAATATATGTATGTATATCTTTGATTCGAATTGATGATAAATAATGGATTTTGAAATTTTTAACTTCAATTTTATTTTTAAATAAATATGAAATAAGTTCAGTTTTTAATTTTGTTTTTTGCTTTTTTGTTTGTTGTGTAAATATGTAAGTAGATAATGAATCTTTTATTGTAGTAATCGAGATTAAATTTGTGATATTTAAAAATGAATGTAGAAAAAAATACTAAAAAATACATTCAAAAATGCCATTGATAAAAGATTTTAATATTCACTTTTTAAAAACTAGATCGAAATTTTTGTACCATGGAAAAGGGTGAAGCAAGGGGAAAAGCCAGTGTGGTATAACAGACGTCTATGTAATTTTAAAAACAAACTATGCAAACTGCTTAAAAGATGCCGCAGAAGAAGAAGTTGTAGAAGAGAGTACGAAACTTTGAAAAATTTTCTTTTTTAAAACGTATATGTTATCTATTGAGGCTAACATAAAAAGCAATTCCAAGTCCTTTTGGCAATTTCTAAACGGAAAGGTAAAATCATTCCTTCTAACATGATTTAGCTCAATCGCACGTCGAGTAATGAAGAAGAGATCTGCGATATGCTTGCATCATATTCCCAATCAAATTTTGTTTTCAAAAATACCTCAGCTGCGGCTTGTAGTAAAGAGATTACTGAGATAACAAGTTTGGGCCATTTGAGACTAGATGTGAATGATGTGATGTTGGAGCATTCTGCACTGAAGGAAATCAATAACTTGTCCCCAGATAATATACCGTCGATTTTGTTAAAAAAATGTTGTAAAAGCCTGGCTCAACCACTTGCTATGATTTTTAATCATTCCCTTTTGTAAGGGGAAATTTTTTAGACAAATGAAAGATATCGTATATAACGCCGATTTACAAATCTGGCTCGAAACAGGAGGTAATCAGTTACAAACCCATTTCAAAACTGCAATTGATACAAAAAGTTTTCGAGTCAATTGTGAAAAGGTTGGATTTCAAAAGCTCAGCATGGACTTGTTAGTGGTAGATCCACTAGCACTAACACTATACAACACTGTTTTTTACCCATCTCCAAATTTGATGGTACTTAATGTCTTTTGGTCCGCTGAATGCGAATCTGCCATCAGATTTGTAGCAGGCTTTTGAGATATAGGCAATTTTTTGATTTCCCAGGCCTGGGTCAACATTTTTATCAAAATTACCATTTTTTCGAAATGAAAAGTAAAGCATCTATATCTCTTTAAAAAGGTAAATAAATTATCTTTAATTTAAGAGTTTACTTGATTCTCTATTTTGTTTCAGTAAAAGTTATAGAGATTCGAAGTTGAAATTCTGACCAAAAAAACGCTTTTTTCGAATTACCTATTCTTTGGTCTTTATTACGATTGGTATTGTCATTTTTTTCAATTTGTTGTATAGTGTAATTTAGCTATTTTTGCCAATATTTGTTTAAAAAGTATAGAAAAAGCTAATCAAGTTTTTTTTACAACACTATACTGATTTCGCTAAAGCTTTTGATAAGGTTTAGCATCTAATTCTGCTTAATAAGCTAAATGCCATGGGTTTCCACTCAAGCCTTCTTAATTGGTTACAAGATTATTTGACTAACCTTACGCAATTTGCCGAAATTGGACCAAAATGTTCAAAAAAAAAATTTATAATTTTCTAGAGGTCCCACAGGGAAGCCATTTAGGTCCATTTCTTTTTGTGCTTTTCATTAATGATCTTCCTCAAAGGATAAAATATTCTAATTGCCTTCTTTACGCGGATGATTTGGAAATATTTAGATTGGTAGCAACACCAAATGACTCTTCTATGTTGCAGAGAGATTTCGATGGTGTATCGACATGGTGTGCTGAAAATTATCTCCATTTAAATATTGCTAAATGTAAAAGCATAAGTTTTACAAGATCAGCATGTCCTAGTCGAAACAGCA
Source organism: Toxonevra muliebris (assembly GCA_963691655.1). NCBI lineage: Eukaryota > Metazoa > Arthropoda > Insecta > Diptera > Pallopteridae > Toxonevra > Toxonevra muliebris. Next base: position 3,471,971 of record OY829329.1, read on the forward strand.
ATCACGTCTCTGGCACGACGTTTCAAGAAGTAAGGAATCAAAAAACTTAGGGGTAATTTTTAACAATAAAATCAACTTTAACCTGCAACGTGAGAATATTATTTCTATAGCCAATAAATTGTTGGGGTTTTTCACCCGTATACTCTAAAAACTATTTATGTATCCTTAGTAAGGTCTATCTTAGAATATGCTTATTGTATTTGGAGCCCCTTGTATATGGTTAGTAGTAATCGAATTAAGTCAATACAGAGAAAATTTACTAAGGAGTGAGATTGAAAAAATCTTAACACACGTTTTACCTAATAATTTTTTTTCGGTGTGAAATTTAAAAATTTCTTTGATCTAGTTATCTTTGAAAAATATGTCAGTTGTTATTTTTAATGACAAACATGTTGATTTATTGTGAGTTTGATCGAAATAAGTGAAGAAAAAGAAGTACGTCTTAAAAATTTTCAAAAAAATCCAAATTGGTCCTACAAAAAATTGGCCAAAGAATTAAAGGTCTGCCGTCAAACTGTTTCCAATGTTATTAAACAGTTTCAGGACAATTTGACCATCGATAGGAAACCTGGTTCGGGAAGAAAACAAGGACCACATGATATTGGGAAAGTCAAGAAAATAGAAAGCATATTGAAAAGATCTCCAAACACATCTGATAGAAAAGCTGCTCGGTTAGCCCAGTGCTCTGACTATTTGGTGCGAAAAGTTAAAGCCAATACAAGTTTGAAAGCATATAAAGTCCAAAAAGTTCCATACAGGAATGCTGCAAAAAATTTAGACGCCAAAAGTAGGGCTCGGAAATTAAAATGGAATTTCAAACAAAAATATTCATGTTGTATAATGGACGACGAAACGTATGTACTGGCAGATTTTACGCAGCTTCCGGGTCAACATTTTTATGTTGCTGATGCTCGAGGAAATGTCGAAGAACAATTTAGAATCCAAAAGCAGATAAAATTTCCTAAAAAATTCCTGGTATGGCAAGCTATATGCAGTTACGGCAAAATAAGCAAGTCATTTGTTACAGTGGGCTCTATAAATACCGAAAAATACATCAAAGAATGTTTGAAAAAAAGACTTCTTCCTTTCATAAGAGAGTTTAATGTGTCCACATATTTTTGGCTCGATTTGGCCGTAGTGACGGCAAGAAAGCTCTGGAGTGGTACCAAAGTAATAACATAGTTTTTGTACCAAGAGAGGCCAATCCTCGAAATTGTCCGAAGCTAAGACCAGTGGAGAGATATTGGGCTCTTGTGAAAAGAAACTTAAAGAGCACAGAAAAGGCTTCCCAAAATATCGAAGATTTTAAAAGGAAATGGGCAAACTGTTCCAAAAAGGTGTCCGAAACAACTATCAAATCTCTAATGGAAGGCTTACCAAAAAAGGTTCACGAGTTCATAAATATTGGTTAGAACTATAAAAGTTATATTTTTCTGTAATTTGTAAAATATTATCAATTAAATAAAAAAATCAAAACTCTAAGATCAACCTTTTAAAATTATTGAATTTTATATATGTTAAGATTTTTTCGATCTCACTCCTTAGATATGCATTAAAAAAAATGAGGTGGTCTGAGCGTATTTTACCTCAATACAAAGATCGGTGTTTGCTTATCGATTAAATAAAATAGACGTAAATATTATAGCATTATGTTAGCTAGGGAAGTTTTATGTTTACACATTGATTGCCCATTGCTTCTTCCTCTTTGTCCAATATAAGCTCCGGCAAGACCTCTTAGGAGCAGGCTAAATTCCTTTCTAATTACTCCACGTTCATTTACGAATTATAGCAAATCAGAACCAATATCAAGATCGTGAACAGAGCTTAATTCTATCATAAATGGGATCGATATATTTTTAAGTAGGACCAAGTTTAAGTTTAAGTATGAATTGTTGAGGCTGCTTTGAATCATTGTTAGATATTAAAATAGTTATTATTATTAAATATTGTAAACTAGAACCTTAGTTTAATTTAAGTCAATTTAATTGTTCTTTATATATCATGTCTGACAGAGCTAATGCTCGATAGACTAGTAATAATAAATAAATAAATTATTTTTTTGCCTTCCTTGCACTGAAAAACCTCTCTATCTCTATATCTCTCTCTCTCTATTTCTCTATTTTTTTCTTGATAAATGTCTCATTTATTGTGATAGTCTCATAAATTCAGAGGCTTTTTGATCGAACAAAAACTCATAGTGTGATGATGCGATAGAAAGACAGTACAACTAATCACCTCACCGAATAAGGAAAGATTTCTTCAATTGCATTTTTCTGCAAAAATGTTTAATTACGATATTCTATACATCTACAATTCATCTACTGGGATGTTGTTTCAAGAGAGCGGGCGGAGGCACCAATACTCTCTTTATTATTTGAACAAATAATATGTCTATGCTTTAAGCTAACTGTGAGCTCTCTCTCTATGTTTCCCTCTCACTCTCTCTACCTCTATGCTTTACTGCATCAATGCTGGAGAGTGAATTATATAGTTAGTTCATTTCATAAGAATGGTAGATAAGCAAAGAGAGAGCAAGAAAGAATATTCCACGGTATGTAAATAATTGTTATTGATTTCAAGCACAAGCTGTTCCAGGGTAGAGGGGTGAGTTTGGGGATTAACTAACTTCCTATGCATTACAAATATTTCAGATCTTGTGATTGTTTTCTCTAATTCTGAAGGCATTTCGAATGCATGATTGTACCAAACTGCCTAAAGTGCGCACACGTGGACCTTCAGAGACCACTAGATCTGCAAGTAGTTGTCATTTAATTTTCGCCATACTTATAGTGAAAAACTTCTCCAGAAGCACTTACTACTTTATCAACTCTCTGTTGAAATGAGTTATACTTGACATCAATTATTTGTTGCTTTCTTTTTGCTATACCTTTATTCTTCTACCGCGGCGGATGAATGCTGTTTCCTTTTCCTGTCTGTAGTTTTCCTTGCCCACAGTTTTTCAATACAAAACACTTCTTTGCAACTTAATAGCCTCTTTCTCTTAAAATTTTTTAAGAAACCCAACTTTTTAATTATCCATTTTGCTCAAAGTCTTCCCTCCTCTCTTCCCGACTATCATTGTTTTTTGACTTGCATGGTACTAATGCAAATTTCACGATTACTTTGTTACAACTAAAAATTTTGCTAAGCATTTCTTTTTGTAAGCGAAATTCCACAAAAAATAGTTTTTAAATTTCGATTTAAAAGTAATTAAGAACAATGTGGCAAACATTAGAAAAAGAGGAAAAAAGGAAAACAATGTTGCCGCATGCTTCTAAAAGAGACTAAAACACACAAACTCAGAGTACCAAAAAAGAATAATTAAATATCCTAAAGCCAAGAGTAATGAAATCGTGGAAGCAAAAGAAAAATGAAACAGGGGAAAAAAGAAGAGGAGTAAGAAAAAAGTATAGGAACAAGAAAAAAGTAGAGGAACACAAGCAACAAAAACACAGAGTAACATTAAAAAAAAAAAAACACAAAGAAAAAAAAAATATTGCAAAAAAGTAACAAAAGCTGCCATTAAAAATGCCCTTAGCTAGTTGCAATATCGCATAGCATCAGCAGCAGCGGCAACAGCCATCAAGCAAGCAATACCAGGCTATAACAGTAACCACAGGAACAACAACAGCAACAGCATCTGCAATGACAGCCAACCGACAATAAAATGTGCTATTCCATTGGTTTTATGTGCTGGTGAAGTTGTTGTATGTATATAAAATCGATGATGGCAACACTGTCCGCCAAAAACTCATAGTCAAAGTTTCAGTTTCGTTGTTTTTATTGTTGTCTTTTCCTTGAGTTTTTGTGGTTCGCATAGAATCTCATACACACACACAAATGCTGGAAAAATAATTTACTCACGCGTTTCGCGTACACGTTCAACACCAACAGCAAAGAGCAGGCAGCAACAACAAATTTATGCCAAAGCAAAAATTGTTTTGTCTGCAATGCGGTGTTTGAGCCCGCAGTGTATCCAAAATGGCATCGCTGTTGGTTTCTTTTTTTTTTTTTGTTACGCTGCTGCTGCCGCTGTTTCGCTGCTGCGCTGCCCTTTAAATCTATGGCAGCAGCAAAAACAGTTGCCGCAGTAAAGTAGCGCGTAGCGCATAGTGGTAAAATATCATTGCCTATATAGTAACAACAACAAATAGCTAGCTAGAGAGCCTGAGATTCGGCATGGAGCAGAGTAGGAAGTGAGCGTAGAAAGAGCATAAGCGCACCACATCAAATATAATTTCCACTCATTAATGGCGCGTATTTTGTTTTTTTTTTCTTTTTTTGGTTTAGTTTTTCAACTCCCGCGGGGTTTTTCATAATTTCTGTCGTTAAATAAACTTTGACTTTGACTGAGGACGAAGGGAGTGTGAGAGTAGTGCGGCACATTTAGAAGAGATACTTGTAAATGGAGTAGCTTTACTCAAAGGCCTCTATGCATATATAAACGAACGCGTAATATTGTAGAACTTAAGTCCATTGGCGGCAAATGAGGATTAGTGCAAAGAAATAATTAGATATACCTCAAAAGGGCAAGGGGCAATCATATTTAATTCTGCTTTAAAGATCATCACAAAACAAGAATGTGTTGAAGTGAAAAATGAACCGGTCGGTGTCTAGGGCCAATCTCGAAAAATCATTTTAAAAACTTTTTAAATTGAGATCAAACTTTTTGCACTTGCTCTCTTCCCCTCGTCAAGTGCACATCCTTTCACTATACGTTAAGTTTAATAAGTGATTGCACTTAATGAAAACTCATTGTAACCTTTACATGCATATAAAGTGCAAATAATTATTAATAATTCACTTACGAAAATAAACTGTGAGCAGCCAGCAGCGCGCTCACAAAAAAAAAAGCAGAAAATTAACAAAATTACTTTTACTTTCATTTATTATGACAAAAATATGTACAAAAAAAAAAGGAAAAACTTTTCTAATTTTGAAAGCACTTAACTCATTAGTGTCGGCACACACACAACAAAAAAAAAAAAAAAACAAAAAAAACACAAGCTGAACTTTTACTTTTCAGAAAATTTTATTTCTGCATAACTCGCTCGTTTTTCTCTTATTTTTGTAGATTTTGTTTGTTTAATGTATAAACGTTAAAACGTTGAATATTTTCTGCATGACATGATTGCTGCTGTGCGCTGCTGCTGTTCACTGCTTCCCATCTATTTCTCTGCATTGAGCCTAAATGTAGGCTACATGTCCTTGCTGCAGTGCAACAAAATTTTTACGCTATGCTGCATCTCTTCTTCTGGTTGGTTTTTAAGCTCAGCTGTTTCTGTGTTTATTTTCTCAACTGTTTTACTATCTTCTTCTATGCTGCTGCTGCTGCTCCTGCTGCTGCTGCTACACTAATATAACATTCAATATTTAACCTTGTACGTGTGCTTTTCCCCTGAGCAGTCTACTAATGTGCTTGTTGTTGGTTTTGTTCAAAAATATTACATATGCATGCATGTATTTACATGTGTGTGTGTGTGTGTGTTTGTGGGATTCGTAGCAGTCAATGTTATGTCAACATTCAACTCTCCTCTTCGTGTATTCTCTTCATACAAAAAATAAATATTTTTTCATTACTTTGGTGTCATTTTTGACATTTCATGCACATTAAATGTCACCCAAGTGATTTTATTTTAATGATTTTTTAAACACCCACATGCAGATACAGGCACACGCTTGAAATCACACATATACATAAAGATGCACATACACACAAACACACACACACACACATGTATGTACATAACAAATTTTTACTACACTTTAGCGTTACTAGAATATGTGAAAAAGTTTTTATTGGCATGTAGTGCTCTCGGTTCGCTCTACATTTCAAGGTGAATTACAGATGCAACATCTTTGTACTTTGTGGAAAGTTGTGAAGAGGGAGAGTGAGAAATTTACATCTTTATATTTTGTAAAATTGTAAAGATAGAAGGAGAGTTGGAAAGGTTCAGAAATTTACGTACATGCCAATGCGATTTTATGATGCGAAGATAATTTAAGTTTTAAGTGAATTGTATATGTTGCTTTAGAGATGCATATTAAATAGTAAAACGTCGTAAGCTGCATTCTTTTCAACTAACTGTCATTTTATAATCTGTCAGAGGGAAACAACGTTCATGGATTCATTTTAATTCATAATAAATATGTGTATTAAAATCTATATTTAAATTAAAGATTCTTCATATAAATAACGCCAACGAAGAAATTTCAGACTAAGTTAGAGATGCTTTAGGGACTGAAAAATATTATTGCTAAATTAATGTTTGGTTTTCACTGTGTCATAATTCATGCCAAAGAGAGTGAAATCGAAAATTTCCTATACGACATTGTAAACATGTGGCCGAATTTGATTGAATTTGACACAGAGAAAGCCAGGCATAAGGGAAATAAGAGTTAAATTAATTGTGTCAACAAGCTGATACTTTCATACAGAAAATTCCTTCTTTCTCTCTCTCTCTCTCTCTCTGTCATTGAATATGACATAGTTAAAACAGGCATAAGTTTAATTTGCCTTAGGATCGAGAGAGCAAAGAAGAGAGCACTAGTAAACACAAGTCAATACCAGCGATGTCAACTTGCGGGGAATTCCCCGATTTGAGGGTAATTTTACATAGTACGGAGAATCGGGGACTGAGCTGTTTTTGCGGGGAATTCGAAACCGTTCAGCTTTAGTTATTAAAGTCGTTAGAGTATTTTTTGCCAAATTTTATGTAGTGGAAATCGTTTAACTTTTGCAATATTTCATATTTTAGGCCTTAAAATCTTCATATTTTCTTAAGTGGGCCCTGTACTTTCTTGGTTTGAAGAAATCGATTTTTTAAAAAGTGTGTAAAAATTTCAGAGAGAAACTCAGAGTGCTTTCGTAGATATAGACGCCGAGTGTTAGTCAGCCAAAACAGTCGCTTTCCCTCTCGTTCGTTCAGAAAGGCTTAGCTATGCCTTGGTTCAGCACCTCCTGATTAATAACTCTTAATCCTTGCTGTCTAATCTGTAAGCTTACAAACTACGGTCAGCCATCATTAAAAAAAATGAAGTATATTTTGAATGTTAAAAACCGATAGTCAAAACTTTAAGCCCGTTTTTCTCAAAACAAGGTTTTTGGAATTTTTTACTTGAGCCAACAGAAAGTCCATGCCTTTTCTTTCGAGAGCTTTGATGTCCAAAAGTGAGCTGATGCTTGTTTATCTATCAAAATCAACGTCTAGTAACTCGAAACACCCCATCTTGTTCAAAATTTGATGTGCTAACTACTACCCAATGGGACTAAACTTTGTGCAAGCCCGATCGATTCTGAGAGTGGGTTCTCTTGAGATGAAATCACTCATGTGTTAAAAGAACTCCGAGGACAGAAAGAACATTTCTATTAACCCACCAGTCCTATAAAAGTTTTGGACTGAGTTTTGGACTGAGATAGTGCAGGGCCGCTTTAATAACAGATACCGAAATCAATTTTAAGCACACGTAAAGGTATTTTTCGTTTTATAAAATGTTTATATGGAAAGTGCGTATCGTGCTGTTGTAATATAAAATTATACCAGTGCGGGGAACTTGACCGAAAATCGGGAAATTTTTCGAGGTCTAGAGGGGAGACAGGAAAAATGAGTTGGCATCCCTGGTCAGTACCTTCATTTGCACAACATCGCTGTGTTTATTATATCAACAAATGAAATGTTATTGTACTTTTTCTAATTGTGTGTTGTCTTGCTCTCTCTTTCACTCTCTCTTATATTTACTTAATCGGTACATATACATATATGTTTGTTTTGTACACAATTACAAATGTGCGATCGTTAATATGTATTCTCAGCAACACCAATTCCACTCTCCTTTTGATTTATACCTTTCGCCAAACATTTTCCTACCTGCAGGTAGCTGAAATGCTCATCTCTAGTCTAAGTAATATATGGATGAGCTTAGCATGTCTGAACTACTCCCACTTCATTTATAATCAAAAAATATCGAAAAAAAAACATAAAGAAAATGTTTAAATTACAGCAGCATATGCAAAGTACCAAACAAAGAAAACATCACCAACAACAACAACAACAGCAAAATAAATAAATAAAAAATGTTGCTGACAGTGATGATAAAAATGATTTATCATTTCTAACCAACACCTACACCATAACATTTGTAAAGCTCACACCCACACGAACAGCAAAAACACACACTCACACATACTTACATACATACATACGCGAGTGAGCAGCATCACCATTGTATCCCTTGTTAACTTTGCCGACTCAAACAATATTTTCAAAATAATTTTCTTAGAGTATTCGTTTTTTTTTTTGTTTTTTTTTTGGATGAGAACCTCACATGAACCACGCACACACACGCACACAATATGATTACTAAAAACACAAATAATGATACATCATCGCTCGCACACACAGTAACGCATGAACTCAACTCACATGCTCACACAAGCAAATATTTTCAGTCTCTTCTGCTCTTGTATGAGGCCAATAGAGCGGCAACAACAAAAAAAAAAAGTACAACTTCTTCTGTTGCTACTTCTGCTCTTCTTCTCCTCTTTGTTTTTGTCTGTCTGATTCTTCTTTTTCTTTACGTTTGCTGATAATGGCTGCTGCTGCTCCCTTTGTTGTTGCTGTTGTTGTTATTTGTCCTTGGCTTTGTGCTTAATATTTTCACTAACATGCTCTGTTACTTCTACTCTCTACTACTCTCACTTCCTCTCTCTTTCATTCACATGCATACACACACTTAGTAGCTAAGTATATGATGCTCATATGCCTATTGTTAGATTTTAAATACCTCATATTATAAGGAAACGAGTATCTATCTATTAAAGGCCGCTGCCTTAGAGATATTTTTGTACCACTGATAATACTTACATAAGAAATGAAGCAGAATTCCATTCCCGCTCAATGAATGACAATGGCCAAATGGGAAAAGAGAAAAAAAAACACCGAAAAATAAATGGGGTTAGGGAGAGTTGGAGAGTTTGGTAGAAATTTTAACAGTATTGGAGAGGAGAGGGTAGCTCTAGTATAGTAAGTGAACACGAAGTTACTGTAGCAGCGTTTGAAAGTGCGTGGGCAGCTCGTAAACACTGGAGTAACAATGAACTGAATGCGTATTGTTTGTTTACTTTTGCCTTCTTCATTTCGTTTTTGTTTTTTTTCATTTCCCTTTGTGCTCTTCCTCCTTTTTTCTTTCTTCTCTATTCTATTTGTTTCCTCCTCATGAATTTTATGTGTTATTGAAAATGAAGTTTTTCACGCACTCACAACATAAAGCAACTTAGAAATACAAGCTTGTGCGCGAAAACAACAAACAAATAAATAAAATGAAACGAATACACAAATTTAATTTATTGATTTTGTTTTATAGAGTAAATTTGTATACATTTTTATAGTGATTCTGACTTTTATCGATTCGAAATAAAAAATATCAAAATTTTTGTTATTCTCGGCCTCCATAATTACAGAATCAGCGTTTGGAGGCGTCTTACCATTGAATTCTCGAAAATGAATCAACCGAACGAGAGAAACGATGTTTTCCTGTTATCCTTTGTACTATTTCAATATACAATAATATTGAATAATTTCAACCATAACTTTATATGCTTTTATAAATATTAACAAATTATTAACTATCCCCAACAATTTATCATCAAAACCTTTTTTCCTTGATACAAACATTTACTATACAATATTTTTAACCCTTAACAAGCCTTTATAAATGTTGATAATGAAATCGTTTAAAACGCTAAGCATGTACAAAACCATTCGTAATTTTTTAAAAGCCAAAATTAAATAAAAATAAAATAATAAAAGGATACCTGCAAACAAAAAGGACATATGTAGGTGGGCATACATTCTACTGGCTACGTATTGGAAAATAAAAAATTATGCTGTAACAAATACACACATACATACAAAGTACCGAGGAATATGACAGTAGAGAATTTCAACTCAATTTAACCCAAACAAATACGAGAATCACAACCTTAACTAAGATAACATTAACATTTACGATATAAAATGGCATGCCAACAAGGCAAAGAACAGACACACACACACACACATGCTAACATAAAGATATACTTATACACAGAAACAATACTATAAACTGATACATACATACCGCCGAGAACATATGAGTAGGCTCATAAAAATCAAGGCACCATGTATGCCTTTATTATTTGGAAGCAGCCGAAAAAAAATAAGAATCAAACCCTTCTTCAAACAAAGCAGAAGAAGTGGACTTAGCCGTAGTCACCCTCTATTTCTCTTCCTCCTCTATCTTTTTCTATTTTTTTTTTTCTATGTCATCCTTCCACCACAGTAAGAAGCTTCGAAAGAATTTGCTTTGTATCTCCTTAAGTAATGTTGCACATATATTTTAGGTTACACTTTTTAGTAGCCTTAATAAGACTCTCGTATATGTTTGCTGTGTGTATTAAACAAACTGCCTATGAAATTTATCAAACAACAACAACAAACAAGTACTATACACCCATCTAAAAAAGAAAAATGCACAACACACAGTTAAGCAGTTAATGTCCGAGAAAAAATCTTAGACATTCAATTTTCTGCAAATCCACAAGTTTTTTTACGTCAACTTTGCTTTGTTTCTTTGGTTGGTTTTATTTTTGGCTTGTGTTGAATGTCCCAAAAAAAAAATAAACAACTACTTTTGTAGATAGAAAACGAAAAAGTGCCAACACAAAAATTTATAAGTAATGTTTGGGTTTAATGTGAAGGAGAGTAGACACTAAAACGAGAAAAAAAGGGAAGGGTATAGAAGGAAGCACATACTATACTCGAATACTGTATCTAATATGTGTGTGTGAGTGTATATCCCAGTTGCACAAACAGTGAGTACTCCTCAAACGATTAATGATTTCATTACTCCAAAATTAGGGATAAACGAGCAACTTCAATACAGTAACAAAATTTTTGATTTTCACTGACACAATTTCATAATTTTATATGGTCTATTTTTAGAAATAATGATAAGCAAAGACAGCCTGATTGAGTAGTTCAATTTTTTATATCTTACTTTCTATTGCCCAGTTAACCCTTTACGGTAGGTAGGGTAAAAAGTGCCCTGCATATCTTTTTATGCATAGTGTGATATATTTTAACCCACCTCGGTAAGTTGAAATTACTTATAGTCACACAGTTTAATATTTTATTTACAGTAACTCATTCTGCTGATAATGATATAAACCAAAAAAATTTCTATGCAACTGGTGTTTTAATTTTATTTAATACCGTGTGCATCAAAGAGTTAAAAATCAGTAACTAGTACTAGAATCATTGCAAGAATTAAAAGAAATAAAATTCAATGACAACAAATTTGCTTGTGTGGCTCAGTTGATAAGCGCGTCGTTTAATATTCGCAAAGCGAATTTTTCGGCCACAGGTTCGAACTTGGAAAAAGGCAACTCAAGAAAATAATAAAATTATAAAACGATAGGAGTAAATAATTAGAAAAATAAAAAATAATGAACAAAAATGAATATAACATTATAATTAAAAATAAAAACAAAATGTTGTGGGATTTGAACCTAGGCACACACAAGTGCCTGCGTGCTTTCTGGCGGTTTAGACAACTAGTCTATGGCGTCATGAATTTTGTAAGGAACTATTTCGGAGTTTTGTTTTTCTATGAGATGCACGTGAGCTCATGCTCGTAATCGTGTCTTGCTTTATTGCTCCTTTTGGAGGCTAAAACGAGTATTCCATGCCCTAGGACATGCAAAAGGAGTACAAAATGCAAGAGCTCTGGAGCAATAGGGAGTAATCGATTGCTCGCTTTGGAGCGCTCAATGATTACTCCTACGATCATCCAAAGTTCAACTGGGATGTTCGGTGACTTTGTATGTTGTTTGAAATGCTGCTTTAATACCTCATACAATAAACTCAATATGGCTGGCCGAAACAAAATAAATTACTATACATACCATAATAGGCAATGGTCAGAGACATTGTAATGGTATTTGAGACAGAGAAGGGGAGAAAGAAGAAGAAGAACAAGAGAATCTATGTGATATTAATACTTTTGATAGCGAGAGAAGAAGAAAAAGAGAGGAAAGTTAAATAAAAATGATAAAGAGCGGCAGGAAAAAACATTGTAAAGTTAACAGAGAGCGTGAGTGTCAGACAGAGAGAGAGCAAGTAACAGAGCCCAGAAAAGCTATTGAATTTGTGATTCAGTCTTTTTTAAGTCAATACCTATCAATTATAGACAAAAACCAAGAATGATAGAATTAGAGATGCCAAATTCTCGCGAAATTCCCGATTTTCGACCAAACTCCCCGCACCGGTATAATATCATATTATAACAGTGCGATACACACTTTTCATATAAACATTTTATACAAACGAAAAATACCCTTTGCGTAGGCTTAGAATTACTCTCCGTCAGAGTTATTTTCAGAGGCTCTGCACTTTCATGGTTAAAAATTTTTTATCAATTTTTTTTGGATTGATAAATTGATAAAATAATTTTTTCTGACATCTATTTAAAGACTTCAAGTATAAGAAAAAATTGTATAGTACTTAAAAAAAAAATTATATAAAGGGTTTTTTTGCAGCTTCATGGAAAACGTTTTGAAAATCGTCATACGCAATGGCGTGCGTGATTGCGGCTCACTGGAAAATCTAAAAAATTACCATTAGAAAAATTATAACTGTACTTTCACAAAATGACAGATCGCAAAAATTATTTTTCGCAAAAATTTGACTTTTTTCGTAAAAACGAAGTTCCAAATTGAGGAAAGAAGCCATTGTTATGTAGAAGAACATATTTAAATTTCAGTTATCGTGCACGGCAATGGCAAAAACTTTGTTTTGAGAAAAACTGGTTTAAAATTTTGACTATCGGTTTTTAACATATAAAATATACTTCTTCTCCTTTATAATAGCTGACCATAATTTACAAGTTTATGGGTTATAGTCACCAAGAACTAACAGTTATTAATAAGAAGGTGCTGAACAAAGGCAAAGCTAAACCTTTCTGGACGGCTGAAAGAGAAACCGAAGCACTGCGCGATCACGTTGGACTGTCTGAATACTAACCGTAAACTGTGTTGCATAAAGCAATGTTTTTATGGTTTTGGTTGTGAATGTGCCAGAATTGTATTTAGGAATATAAAATTTGGCAAAAAATATTTTACAGACTGTTGGAGGTATTTTAATATTAAAAGCTGAACGGTTTCAAATACCCCGCAAAAAACAGCTCATTCCCTGATTCCCCGCTTTAAGTAAAATTCACCGCAACTCGGGGAATTCCCCGCAAGTTGGCATCGCTGGATAGAATATACGATTACGCCAATAAGTTGATCAAAATTGCCTCACTCTGCGCATGTCGTCACAAGTGAAATTTTTAAAGAGAGAGCTGTGGAGACTACATACATTTTTTACGTGAACAATTTGAAGATTAGTATGAAATGTAGAAATAAACCATATATATTAGTTTTAATTTAGTTATTTGCCGATACAAATATTAAATGAAATATTAATAGATATTTGTCTTCATTATAAGTTAAAATATTAAACTTTTCATTCAAAATATGTGCCACAAATGTAGCGATCACGTTGCTTCATAAAACGCAGTAATAAAAATCTAAAGAATTAAATAATATAAAACATAGAAAAGATGACAAATAAAATTTTTGTTATAATTTTTTGAATTAGGACGGATAAAAAAAAAAATTTAAAAATTAATGTTAATACAACCGAGACGATATTGCAATTTTCGACGCTCGCACAACCTGATACTATGCATAATTAGAATATCCTTAGTGTGAAATTTAATGAGGGATCGATGAAGAGTAAGATATTTACTTTTAGATTCAAACCGAGATTCGATTTTTTTAATTTTGGCCAATTAAATTTTTCAGCGGTCTCATAATGCACTGTTTATATGTAAATGTAAATAACGTATCCAATATACTCACACACATATATACATACCAGTACATACACAAATACACTTTCTCCTCTTTCCCCTCGCTACTGTAATACCTCTTGTCTAGCCAGTATGGGCTGAAGTGCACTGTCCAAGTCTAGTGATGTCTCGGGTTGACTTCTTGGCTAACTTGTGATCCATTGCCAATTCTGCTCTTTTTCTATGTCATTTTTAATTTTTATTGTATCAAGGTTTAATAATTTCTTACTCATACTCATAGTACCAAAGTAAATGCTAAAACAATTAATAAGTAATTTTTGAAATACCAACCAGTATTACCGAAAGCAAAAGAAAACGAATCATTAAGACCTTAAAGCTTCCCAAAACTAAAAAAAAAAAACAGTAGGTGCAAATCTTTTTCTGTTTGCTCTAGCACCAAAATTTTTTACTTATTTTCTTATGCAGAATCTTTATAATCCTTTCAACAATTTAAATTTACTTCCTGACAAACTACAACAACAAAAATAACTGCAACCACTTTGTATTTGTATATGTTGCTTTTGATTACTAAAAACAAAAATGCAACTACATAACTTCGGCAACACAAATTCAAACTCTTCTCATTCTCTCTCTTCGCTCACATACATTGTAAGTATATTCTGTGCATACAATTGCAATCATTTTCTATGATGTGTGCATGTGTGTGTGTGTGTGTGTGTGTGTTACACTTGACTGTCATTCAGGATAATTACTTCATGTACATGTTAATCCAGTATACAACTGTGTTGTGGATGTACTTGTTACACATACATGCATATAGATAAAGTTCTCTCTCACTCTCTTCACTCTTTTATGGTCTTTGTGTCCCAATTGTTTTGCGGTTATTGTCAAATGTCCTTTTTCACTTTACAACAACAGCAACAAGCATGACAAGAGCTACAACAACAAGAACTGAAACACACAATATTCAAAACTATTTGCAGTTAGTTTACTTGGTAATTTTGGGGTTTTCCTCTAAATTTAATTCCTTTTGTTGGGAGAGAACGCTGCGCACTCACACAAACACATAAGTACATATACAAACAGGAACCAAATACAAATTGATTGCATTGTATGTAAATGTACCTCTATGAATATAGTTTTGTACGGATGTGTATGAAAAGCATACTACAAATCTTCCATTTATATGTGAATATGTGTTTGTGTGCGTTGTTAACGTGAGGTAATAATGTTTTTGTCTGTGCGGTTTTTGTATATTTAAATTCGAATTTTGTATTTCTCCTTTATCTCTTTGCTTTGTTCTTGCGTGGCTTTATTCATAGTGTGCGTCAAATGTGATTGAATTTGAAAAAGTATTATTTTTTGTTGTTGTTTTCGATTTTGTTGCTGATGTTTTAGCATCCGGGCATTATGAACAGGATATTAGTTGTTTATTAAAGTGGTTAATTAGATAAATATTTGCTATTGTGAGTGCAGCTAGTGTTGTGGTTAAATATCGTAGTTAAGGGACCTTCTGCAGCAATGTACGAACAATTTTGCTTTAACAAATATTTCATTTATTTATTTATTTAGTGCACTCCGAATCGGAATCGAATTCTGAAAAATTCAAACAAATATTTGCTTACTTATTCCATGAAGCACACATACACACATAAATAACACTGCTCTGAATGGGTTTAGCGAATAACATGATTCCTAGTCTTTCCGAATGAATTTCTCATTCTGAGCACGAATCTAGGGTCAAAAACTTCCCATCACGTCCCGTTTTCGAGAAAAAAGGTTGAAACCCCTGAAAACTGCATTTTTGGCCATTTTTGAACAATTGTGGAGCTGAACCCTGACGTGCTACAAACTTTGCTAATATCAGAAATTAAAGACTGAACCATGCCCTTTCAAATGAGCCATGCGCCCTTGAAGCAGGAGGTGTGCAGGAAAGAAATGTATACTGAACGGATTTTATCTTACATCTTAATTCGTCCGCCATTTTTAATCTACCATTTTGAATTTTTAAAACATATATATATATATATATAATATCGTAGAGTTTTGTATGTTTGTAATCGTGTAACTTCTGAACGACTTGACCGATTTCCAGAATATATTTTCTTGGGCGGCAGGATGAAACATAGCTATTCGTAATGGCTTTTAATAAAGTGGGCGTGGCACCTCCCATACAAACCTAATAGTTTTTTGGGTATATCTCAAGAATCATTTATAACACAGTACAGAAATTTGGTACAATTACGAGTATTAACAATGCCATGCTAGAACAAAAATATGGGTGGGATTGACAAAGGGGGTGTGGCACCTTTCATATAACCTGAATTTCCATTATGAGATACATATCATAGGAGCCATTTATGGTACGGTACTAAAATTTAAAATCTTTCAGTTTGTTGAATTAGTGAGTGTGGCACCATGCTCCTTTTTTATTTTCTACTAATTTTTCTACTACTTTTTCTACTACTTTTTCTACAACTATTTCTACTACTATTTTCTTCTTCTTTTAAACTTTTTTTTCTCTACAATTTCTTATTTTCTACTACTTTTTAAACCAATATTTTCTACTACTATTTTACTACATTTTTAATACATTTTTTACAATTTTTTCTTAATTTCAACTACTACTTTTTACTATTTTTTACTACTGTTTTATAGTTTTTTCTATAACTATTTTTTCTATTATTTCTCCTTTTTTCGTCCACTTTTTTACTACTTTATCTACTAATACTTTCTACCACTTTTTTACTACACTTTTCTACAATTTATTGTTATTTTCTACTACTTTTTCACTGTTTTTTCAACTACTATTTCCCACTCCTACTAGTTTTCCTGTTGCTTTTTTACTACCATTTCTATCACTTTTTTACAACCAATTTTCTACTACTTTTGAACTTCTTTTTTTCCACAATTTCTTATTTATTTTCTACTATTTATTCAAATATTTTCTACCACAACTTTACTACTTTTTTCTACTACCTTTTTTGTACATTTTTTACAATTTTTTCTTAATTTCTACTACTACTTTTTACTATTATTTCTACCACTATTTTCCACTCCTACTACTTTTTCTGTTGCTTTTTTACTACCATTTCTATCACTTTTTTACAACAAATTGTAACACTATTTTTTATTCCTTTTACTACTACGTTTTCCACTACTATTTCTATTGCTATTTTCTATCTACTATTTTTGTACTGTTTTTCCATTACTATTACTATTTCCTATTACTTTGCCTATTCCTTTTTTTACTATTATTTCTGCTAATTTATGAAATATCTCAAAAACCTGCATAGCTATCTCAAAATCCGATAGGTGGAGCTTTAACAAATTCTATAATAAATTGTATTTTTGTAATAAATAGCATATGGGTCCATATTTTTAAATAGAACGGTCTATGATATTCTTCTGCAAATTAAATACTTTTAAAAATACCAATTTTTATGCCTCATTTTTAAATCTAGAGTTTTTACCAAATTCTATGTACGTTCTCTAAACTTGAATTGTCATTACCAATGTTCAATTTTAAACACTAAGAAACTTCATTCTTCTTCATTCAAATAAACTTCAATTTCCAGCTTCTTCGTAAAAAGGCAGAATAACGTCTGCCGGGTCAGCTAGTACATATATGTTAGTATTACAGTAAAACTTCAGCAGAACACATAAAATTTGTAAACGCTCTTTTGCTGCTTATAAAAGCAGAATCTTCGGTAGTGAGTATATTTTGAATTGAGCACTCAATGCCTGGAGAGTTAATGTTAATTAAAAAAATAAATAAATAAAATATTATACGATATGTCACTAAAAGTTCTAAATTACTCAAATAAATATCTCAAAAAGTTAAAAAAAAAACTAATAAAATTAAAGAAAAGCAAAAATTTCTGCCACAGCAATTCGAAGTCGAGGTCCATATAATTTATCATGTATTCTGCTGACAGTCTAGAATTAATAGCAGCAGGTTTCAATACAAAGAAATATTATGCTTGCTTATAAAATGCTGCATACCATGGCGTATGAGTAACAAATTGGAAAATCCTAAGTATTCACTGTTTAAATTAGTGATGGCAACCTAAACATGTACAATGATCGACTTAGCTAACTTTCTTTGGGAACAAGAGCGGTACGTGTGAAATCTCTTATGCTCATGTGCTACGCTAGGTAAAGAAATAATAAAGAGAGTGTGTGCATCTAAGGCTGGGTTAAATATCAATCGGCTATTCCTCTTTTCTCTGCAATCAATTTTTCCAATTTAGTGCTCTAGCAACTAAACGCTTTTTTTTATTTTTTGTTGCCATATAAATTAATAAGTGGGCACTGACTTTTTGTTTGCGTAGAGTAAAAGTCTGACAAACTTTTTATTCTGAGGTCAAACCAGACTAAGTGAATAAAGTGAGGGTAAAACAAGTATCGCAAATTTTATTATTGTAAAGAAGTTTTATTTCGCAATTTTAATCAGTATTATGAAAGTTAAACGAGAACATTTTTGAATATATGTAATAATAAAGACAGTTTCTAAATACACTTCACCTCGCATAATCCTCTCTCAAATATCACTTGGATACTCGTATATGTGTATATGTACGAAAGTGTAAATATTTATTATTTTAAAGCAAGCAAGTAACGTTTTAATTTTTGCTCTGTCTCCCCCTCTCACGCTCTCTCTTAGTTACTCTTTGAGCTGTTCTGCTGCATGCCTCACACACACAAACAGTTTCATGTATGACACATGATGTCTGCATTAATTTTTTGACACATGTGTTGTGAGTATACGAAAAATGTCATCATCAACATCATCGTCACTTACAGCTCAGCAAACACTCGCTCATTTTTCAAAAAAAAATAAATAAGCCGAGCGATCTTAAAATTTAACTTTATTACTTTTGTTTGTGTGTATGCAAGAGTGTGTATGAGTATAAGTGTACATAGTGTACATATGTATGTGAATATGTTTGCTGTAAAAGAGAATTCCATTAAAATGTTGCAGTTGACATCAAATGTCATTTACTATCTGTGTGTGTGTGTGTGTAATCGTTATTTTTATCTTCTTTTCAGTAAACAACAACAAAAATGGTGGTGTTTTGCTCTCATCGTGCGTTTTGCTTCTTTCTTTAAATATTTTTTATTTTTTTAAATTTTTTTTTGACATTTAATTCAACTCGCGCATGAAATAAGCGTCAAATGTGCGAAATTTCTCTAGTAGGCACTTATTTTCCTTTTATTTTTGTATGTGTGTGTGTGTGTGTTGCATTTTGCTCTTGCAGTCTAAGTTTGAAATTGTTTTCAAATTCTGTTTTGCCTTCCTTTCATACTTCCAGTCCAGTTGCTTTGCTGCTTAAAAAAAAAAATTGACATTGACTTGAATTTTAGCGTTTGCTTCTTCCTCACCCATACTTTCCGCTTCGCCTTTTTCTTCCTCTCTTTCCACAACTGCTTTTTCAGCTCTGTGTTTTTTCCGCTATGAAATTGCAAACATGACAGCAGCAGCAAATGTCAACGCATAAGCATAAATGTCAACTCTTTTGATATTCTATGTTGTTGCTGCTGCTGCTAATGCTGTTGCTTTTCTTGTTATTGTTGTTGTTACCACTGTCTCACTGCTGTTTGTTTTTGCTGCAACATAGTTGCATTGTATTGCATACACAACTTGACTTTTTCATTTCCATTTTCCTTTAAGTTTTGTATTTTAGAAATGCTTCCTTCTTTTCTATTTTTTAAGCTTGATTTTTTTTTTGTTTTTTTTTTTGTTAGTGTGGCTTTTTATGATTTATTTTTGTTTCTCTCCCTCTTTCTCTGTTTGTGTGTCTACTATTAAGCATAATCTCTATGGCAAGTGCTTATGTCACTTAGCATGCCAGAGCAGCATCACTGTAGCGGTAGCGGCTGCAGAAAAAAGGAAGTGTGCAAGAGCGTGAGCGCGGAGGTTAACTGTATGCGGGCGAGTGTTTCCCTTTGTGTGTGTGTGCTTGTTTATATGGTGAGAAAATGCATCTGGAACTTGCAAATATAATGCAGTGGAATGCAACAGCAACAACAATAGCAATAACAATATCAACAACAACAAAAACTAATCTGTCAAACGTGTTAGTTGAAAGGAAGGATTTGCATTTGAAGTCTTCTCAATCTCTTTCTTCCTCTGTCTTTCTTATAAACACATACACACACACACACTTTAAAAGATTAGGAAAATCAGTATTAAAAGATTTATTACTGATTTACTGAAGACATTTTAAAGAAAACTTAAACTAAATATTAAATTGCTTTAAGTACTTATTTGTTTAAAGTTTTGTATGATACTAAGAAAGTTAAACTTTCGACAGAAGTGATCTCAGTTAACTTTTATGGTCTTTTTAATCAGAAAGAATTTCAACCAATCAAAAATTGTCAATCAAAGAATCAATGCGTTGAAGTACAAAATCTTTTATGCTCAAACTTATGCTTTATCTGTACCTGCATTCTCTTTTTGATCACTCTACCTACCTACCTATCGTACACAATATTTGCTCTTTGAATAATAAATATCAAATTTTTTTAGGCCATCCCCGTGAATGAGTGCTAGACTGGAGTTCCAGCTGCCTCAAGTTCGATTCCCAGATGGGGTTAAATTCTTAAAAAATGTCCAAATGGATTGTTCTAATAAAATAAGTCACTTCCTTGACTTAGTTCTTGAATGCTCGAAGGACCAGTTCAACGGTTTCGATGCTCAGATAGAGAACAAAAAAAAAAAATTCTAGTTGAATCTATTGTTGATTCGATACCCACATAGTATCGATACTTTTACTCATTACTTGTATTGAATAAAAGTATCGATGCTACCAAAAATATCGGAAAAAGTATCGAATATATTCTTGTATCGAATACTCGTTTAAAGAGAGAAATTACAGCTTTTTTTAAGTGGCTGTCAGGGAACGCACTCAGACCAGACAGACAGCTCATTGTGATATCACAGTTTACGTTACTCAACACGAGTTTTTCGTTTATACATCATGGTTTTGAGATATTTCCACTGCAAATACGTGAATCATATGGAAATGACGGTAACTTAAGAATATGATGTTTATTATGTATTTATATATTTATAATAAAAAGAAAACTAATCAATAGATTATAGCTTATTAAAAATATTTTATTTTAATAAAAAGTTTTCAATAAACAATTTGTTCTACATGCATGGGGTGCAAAATTTTCAAGAACTGCAATATTTTCATATTGGAATATTGTAATATGGACTGAAATATTTTGAATATGCATACTGCAGTAGCATTTTGAAATATATTATTGATTGCTGTAAAATATTGTAAAACGATCCATAATTTTAAATATTGTATAGCAATAATTCAGTTTTTAAATAAATATTTTCCAACAGTATCGAGTATCCGATACTGACCCTTTTTTCCGATACTAAGTAAAATATTTATGGCATAGCATCGAGTAAAAAAGTACTTGAATCGAATGAAAAGCATCGAGTATTTACTTGTATTTACTTGTATCGAATCATCACTAGTTGAATCTGCTCACCATACAAATTGCTTCAAAGCTCTAATCCCTAACATTATTATTAAATTTAGTTAAGAAAAATAGTAATACAAATTTTCAAGCATCTGCATCAAGTACGAGCATTTTATTATTTATTTTTTTCTTTTTCATTTTGATGTTTGTAAAGTACCTACTTCAAAAATGTTATCGCACTTTTCAGACAATTTCAAGTTTATTGAACTCTAAACAATTTCTGGTATGGCATTTGCTTTATTTAAATTTCGATATCATGAGCAGAAATAAATTATTTTCACGCTGTGGGTGCCATATTTGTATTTTTGTCGATTTTTTATTTATTTTTTTTTTGTTTCGTTTTTTGCTGTACACTTTATTCCGAGAGTCTCAGCATCCCTTCGATGAGCCTGTGGATACAAGTATATCAAGGCATAAGGCAGACATACATACAATATTTTGCATTTATTTATTATTATGTAGACACACACACACACACACGCACACACACACATATACAATACATTTTCACATACACACACACACACAGTTACAGCAAACCGAAAAACAATACTCGTGTATACATTCAAACAAAAGTGAATGAAAAAAGATATCCATATATTTATGAAAGACATGACATACTCATGAATATTTTCATTGCTATTGCTGGCTGTTGTTTTTGTTATTATTGTTATTTTTGTTGTTGCTGGTTGCTGGTTGCTATTATTATTCTTGTTGTTGTTATTATATTTAAAAAATGGCATACACGAACTTGTAAGTGCATGATAACAGATAAAAGAACAGATATAAATGTCTGATCGAGAAGTAAGTACGATAAATCAGTATCACTGAAGAGAAAAGATACAAAATAAATTATGAATATGAATACATACATACATACATATATACTTGTGTATGCAACATAAATGTATATGGGTGTAGATTACAGTTGATTTTTTTTTCCTATTGCTGTTTTGGTTTTTGTGTGTGTAGGCTGCAACATATGTTCAACATCAGACATTTATGCTTAAGATAAATGTTTCACTAGTATTTTTTTACATGAACATATTTTTTCATTTTGAAATTTTATTTTATTTTCAAAATATGTGTAGTTAGAAGAGAAGGGGAAAAGTTGGTATCAAATTTATACGCTGAAAATAGCGTTGAAAATTTTGTATTGTTTTGGAAAAAAAAGACAGCAGTCATGAACGTGAACCACAATTTTATTTGTAGCAAGATTTTTTCTGCTTTTTCCTCTCTTCATTGACTCACTTTTTTTTCTTCTCTTTACAAGCATACATACTTGTATTACAGCGAGTGTATGCCGTGAGGTTGTTTGTGTGCTTTTGACATATCAATTAAAATATTGTATAAATGACAGAATGCGGTGTAAGTTTCAAATACATACGTACTCACATAAACACACACACATTTGAAAGTAAGTAAGAGTGGAGAGAGAAGAGTTTATGTGACAATATAATTAATAATTTAATAATGGTTTGTTGTGTGCTCGAGAGAGCGAGTAAGAGAGCAACAGCAAATAGCAGAGCTGAAATTTACACTATGGACCAAGATTTCAAGACGGATAACTTTACCCCTGCGGGAAGAGTGCTAGAATATTCCCGCGGAGATCCAGACGTCTGCTGCGTTTATACGAAACGGTGCTTCATACTGAAATGAGACCACTCCCCCCTATAAAAACTTGCCCCCGCACTTGTTCCAACTGTCTCTTCACCCAGCTGTCAGTCCAAAAATGGTTGTCACGATTAATCGAAATTGGCGACTGGAAAGTAGCAGTTTTTACGTGTGGAATGCAGAAACCAGGGTATCAGTGACTCTGCCCCACAGCAGGCGGTAACGGACCAGAGCGGAAAAAAAACCGACGAGTGAGCAGCAATGCTAACGGTAATTCCGTCGGACGAGAGGAGGATTTTATCGGGTGGAAGTCTTGCACAGACTTTGCCTTTCAATGCTTTTACTCCTCGTGAAAAAGCAAAAAAAAAAAGAACACTATGGACCACTCAAATGCTATTGTTTCTTTCTAACTATATAGTCACTCCTTTATATTTATTTTCTCTCCACATATCCACACATTTGTTTTGCACACATACGTGTATACGTTCGTTAATGTATGCGCACGACAATACCAGGGGAGGATACAAGGTGGGGAGGGAGTGGGGTGAAAGGGGGAAATTTCCTCCCCACCCCCAAAAAAAAATTTTCAAACACTTCAAAATTTAATAACTTAAACAGGCAAAAAGGTGAACATAATTAGTTATTGTTGTTTTTAGTTTTTACGATTTACTTTTAATTAAAAGAATAAGGAATAATCTTGATCATTAACCCTTTAATGCATCACATATCATATATGATATGCTTATTTCATTTCATGATAATTTTGTTTTGTGAAGATAATTTCTAGTTCTTTCTTCTATTTTATATAAATTCTCTATTTTGGTTCATCTTTTTTGCATTCAATAGTCAGATATCCCATTACATTGATAGTTACGGTTGAAAGTTTGCAAACATCGCGTATACTAGTTTTCATAGCCCTGCGAACGTTTGAGTTTTTTGTTAAAATTTAATTATAAAAACATGTTAAATACATTATTTGGATTAATTTAGCTCGGCTTTATTGCATTCCAATCCTAAAAGGAATATATTGATGTAAAAACTTTATTCGAAATCGTTTATATCATATATGATATTTCATGCAATGAGAACCAGAAAAAATGTTATATCATATATGATATACATATCATATTTGGTAATACATGCATTAATACTTGGATGTTTTCCAGATGACTACACATGGAAGAAAGATTCAAAGTGATGAGGTTGAGTTCATAATGAATAACTAGGACGTATGTGAGGATGATTTTGAAACTGGGAACGATAAAGATGATGCCTGTACCTATAGCGAACTACACAGTATGACCGGAGATAGGGCTAACCAACAAGAAAAAGATGAGACTGATAATAACAGTGATATCAAAGCAGTTTCAATAGATACTAATTTACTAAACCGACAATTGTTAGCTGAAAAGCTTAAGGCCATCAAAAACTCATTTGGAAGAAGAGAAACTTCGAACCTATGCAGCCCATGTGCAATTTTTAACTTATTTTTCCAACCGGATATCATTAACTCAATTCTAGCAGAAAGTAAATCATTTGCTCGATAGTGTGATACATCGAGCACATTTTGTTTAACCGCTGCTGAGTTGCGAAAATACATTGGAGTTGGCGTGCTTATGTCCGTTGCCCAAATTCTAAATACAAGAAGGTATTGGAGTCAAACTGTATGTAATGAAACAATCCTAAGCAGAATCTTCCAGCAAAACCTAATAAACTTTTTGTATGAGGAAGGTTCCTTAAATATGCAAATGTGATATTAGTTACAATTTGTTTTAACAAAATCAGGAGCTATTTTTCAGTTTCATTGGTTATAAGCCAAACAATTAATACTTAGTTTTTCAGCTGTGAATAATTAATTGTTCTAAGTGAATACCTTTAGGTTTTCTTCATATTTTTACTACATTGAACAGTGCAATATTCAAAAATTAAATGAATTTAAAAAGCTAAAAAATTATAGACTTAATGCATGGTATCATATAGAAATTTTTCGATAGCTAGCAAACAGGTAAATAATTTCCAAGATTCTTATAATTTTCGTGATCAGGGCTATAAAATACATACAAAAGTATTTTTTTCTTAAAAAGAAAAAATCATGCATTAAAGGGTTAAACCACTTCCCTTCTCTATGGAAATGTGCTGAAATTATAATGATACCTAAACCAAATAAATCTGAAAACTCAGTGTCCTCATATAAATTAATAAGTTTGCTGGCAATATTCTCGAAAATACTCGAAGTAGTAGATTGCTAATAATACAAGAAAATAAGAATATAGTTTCGAATCAGCAATCGTCATAAGCACGGTACTCCAGAGCAATATCATCAATATTGTCACTGACTTTCTGAAACTCAAAAAATATTGCCCTGCCATATTTTTGGACATTCAAGAAGCGTTCGAAAAAGTTTGGCATCAAGGGCTGTTATACAACTTAAAAATTTACTTCCAACTCCATTTTATTTGGTCTTAAAGTCCTATCATTCTATGTCAAAGTAAATAATGAAACATCAGCCAAATGTCAAGGGAAAGCCGGAGTACCACAGGGCAGTGTTCTAGGTCCTGCTCTTTATTCGATTTTTACCTGCGACTTGCCTGAAACTGATGGTGTTGCTATAGCTACTTATCCAGACGAAATTGCTATTTTAACGTCAAATTAATTTCCTACAGAAGCTGATAATCTAGTTCAGAAACAGCTCGACGACGTTCAACAATGGTTACTTAATGGATGAGTGCTTGACTGAAGTTCCATTTGCCTCAGGTTCGATTCCCAGATGGTGTTAAATTCTTAAAAAATGGCCAAATGGATTGTTCTAATAAAATGGAGCATTTCGGTGATTTAGTTCTTAAATACGTGTCTCAAGTACCAGTTTAGCGGGTTCTAATCTCAGGTAGAGAATTGAAACCACCAAAAAAAAAAAACCAAAGTATAGGTTTCGGGTCAATATATAGAAAATCCCAGATAGGACAGAGAAAATTTGAATACAGGGTAGGAATCAGCGACCTTAAATTATTCTTAAAATTCTACTAATTCTCGAGACCCATTATAAACCAATCTAAAACCGAAATGTATCCTATTGTATCCACGTGCCTTTACCTTGGAAATAGATCATAGAAATTGTGAAATGCTTTGCTACAAGTACAGGGTTTCCCCTAAATGCGTAACGTACCAGGAAGTTTTCACATGGCTATACCTTTGAAATTGTTAGTCATCGAAATAAAGTTTATGAATAAGCAAAAAAAAAAAGAAGTAACTTTGTGCGTCTTTTGGTACTTAAAAATCGAAATTTTGATTGAACAATTTTTTTGCTTTATATATATATTGCAAAGCACTTACCTTTTTTCAGCCTCTCTCTTTTTACGGTTTGTTCTTGAATAACCAAATATCTGCAAGTAAAAAATATGGTTCGTAAAAAATTACTAACTGAATTATTAAACTATGATGAATTCTTGCTGAAAAGTTTCTCAAGATATTTACAAAGTTTTCGAACTTATAAACTTTCAAAGATTTTACAAAACGATTTACGAAACTGTAGACAATCTTTTTAGAAACTCAATAAAATATGTATTAAAGTGAAATGAAGAACCTAAAGACAACGACAACATTCATCTGCTAAAAATGCAATGCCATCAACAACAGTTGATTGCATGCAACATTCACATTGCTACCTGCTGCCATTTATAATTTCCCCTGGTGCTGGTGGAAACACAGAACGATTCACTCAGTTAAGCAGTTGTGAAAGCGCAACAATATTTTTCCACCTTTTTTCTGGTTTATTCCAAATATAAAGTTGCAGTAAAAATAAAAAAGCTTACGAAAATCAAGTGAATCCAGCAGGTGGTCTTCATTTTTATGCCAGCAAAAATCACAAACGATTTCTATAAATTTTTGTTTGGTTTGGTTAGTTGCGCTTTCAAGCATTTAATTTAAAATATTTTCATGCATACACATTGCTATTTTTGTTCCCACTGCTGTTTTTTGTTGTTGCTACTATATTTTTCTAACAATTTTTTTGTTGCTACTAGTTTTTTTCATCTGCTTTCTACACCCATAACTGCCACCTTCTTTTCATAACAAATAACCAAAGTGCAATAGCAATTGTTGCTGTCGCTGCGGCAGACATTCTGATTGTGCGGGCGATGCCACCATTTTGCTATTTGCTATATTGCTGCTACTACTGCATATATATGCATGCACTACAATAATAATACCAAGAAAATGCCAACATTATGTGACCGTCGTCGTTATCGTCAACTTTTGGCTGCTGCTGCTCGCCTCGCTCTTCATCATTTGACAATGCACACAATTTACCAAAAAAAAAAAAAACAAAAAAATGAAAAAACCAACGAGAAAATAATTTCAGTTAGCTTATTTGGATTTAAGTGTTGCTTCTGCCATTTATATAGACTTGAGATCAGAGATTTTATTTGTTGCTATTGCCGTTGCTACTATTGCAACTATTTCTCTGCCGTTTGGCGGTTGCTGCGGCTTGCTGCTTGCAGATGTACAAAATATTGTTGGCAATATTCCAAAAGTTGAATGCCTGTGTGCTGTATGCAATCATTCTACTACATTCAAACTCACACATATACACACATAAATTCGCATGCTTATATAAAAAAGTATTGTGTTCCAGCAATGTTCAAGTTAATTTGCTTGCAATTGTTTGTATGTATGTGTGTGTGAGATGAGAGAATCGCATTTCTGTGTGTTGCTGTTAAAGTTGTATTTGTTGTAAATATGTAGGTGAATTTGTGCTCTTACTTCTTTCTTCACACTCGTCTCTCTCTCTCTCTCTTTCTCTCTCTCTGATATTTCTACCTACTGCTTCTCATTGAATTTCTTTTATATTATTTTTTTTTTTTATAAATAAAATTGGCTTATAATAAAATAGAAGCTTGTAAATCGCAGTCAAGTGGGATTTTCAATTGTACTCATTGTATTTGAGTGTGTATGTGTTTGAGAAATTGTTGAAAATATTATTGATATTACTGCAGCTTATTATATTTCAATGATAGTTAAAGCAAAATACACATATTTCTTTTCTTGTGGAATGTAGAGCAGCAAATCGTATAGATTTATGTTCGCAAAATGATTGCAAATATTTTGAAGTACATAAATATGTTTTCCCTGATTAAGGGCAGTGATATCATTTAAATAATTTTACGATTTTAAAAAGATTTATTGCAAGCATTTCCGCTTGAAAATTGAAAGTGACCGGTCCACCTAAAATATCGGGAACAGTTTCATCAATTTTTTTCCCGCAATCTACAGTGATGATTGTTGTAGTTCCCCGAGGAATAATTGTTATACACCTACATATTGTCAAGAGGTACCATAAAGTCACTAAAACGATAAAGATTGCTCAAGAGAGAAATATGCTGCAATGAATTTACTCTCATCTTAACCTCATTATTATACTTAAAAGGAAGGGAGTAGGTTTATGATTGTGTATATGAAGCAGCGATGTCAACTTGCGGGGAATTCCTCGATTTACGGGTAATTTTACATAGTACGGGGAATCGGGGAATGAGCTGTTTTTTGCGGGGAATTCGAAACCGTTCAGCTTTTAGTTATTAAAGGCAGCAGAATATTTTTTATCAAATTTTCTATAATGTCAATCGTTTAACTTTTGCAATATTTCCTATTTTAGGTCTTAAAACCTTCATCTTTCTTAAGTGAGCCCTGTACTTTCTTGGTTTGAAGAAATCGATTTTTAAAAAAGTGTGTAAAAATTTCAGAGAGAAACTCAGAGTGCTTTCGTAGATATAGACGCCGAGTGTTAGTCAACCAAAACAGTCGCCTTCCCTCTCGTTCGTTCAGAAAGGCTAAGCTATGCCTTGGTCCAGCACCTCCTGATTAATAATGCTTAATCCTTGCTGAATAATCTGCAAATTATTTGAGCCAAAAGAAAGTCCATGCCTTTTCCTTTGAGAGCTTTGATGTCCAAAAGTGAGCTGAGGCTTGTTTATCTATCAAAATCAACGTCTAGTAGTTCGAAACACCCCATCTCGTTCAAATTTGGAGTGGTAACTACTACCCAATGGGACTAAAGTGGGTTCTCTTGAGATGAAATCACTCATGTGTCAAAAGAACTCCGAAGTCAGAACATTTCTATTAACCTACAGGTTCTATAAAAAATGGTTAAATTTTGGACCGAGATAGTGCAGGGCCGCTTTAAAATAACAGTCACCGAGATTAATTTTAAGCCAACGTAAAGGTATTTTACGTTTTTATAAAATGTTTATGTGGAAAGCGCGTATCGTGCTGTTGTAATATAAAATTATGACAGTGCGAGGAATTTGATCGGAAATCGGAGAATTTCTCGAGGGCTATCGGGGAGACAGAAAAAATGAGTAGGCCTCTCTGATATGAAGAGTAAATATGTTGGTGTAGCAATTTACACTTTAGCTAACAGCGGTCGATTACGTGAGGTGAAAAGTGCTAAACGAGGGGTACAAATTAGATGACGAACTCATGTTATCTTCTTTGCTCTCTTGAACACTCACCAATTCACTCTCACTCTCCCACACTTGCTTTTCATCTCCCTTACTACATCCATAGATCTCAGCCAAATTCACATCTCAATGTTAGGAGACAATAAATGCACCTCTATGTCTCTCGCACTTTAGACTAACGGTCCACACACATTTACGACAGCAGCTACACGAATACACGACTACGAAATTCTGTCGGTTACAACTGTCGTCGTGTAGTCAGCTAATAAACACAATGGAAGCGGCACCACCTCCAGCAAACAAAGCCAAAACAACAAAAGAAAACTCTCTTCTCTCTCTGCCGCTTGTCAAATTAGAAATAGATTTAAAATTGGCTACAGTCACAATTGTGGTCGGTGATCATGTAGTCGTGTCGTCGCCAAAGTAATCGTCTCCATAAGAACATATTGTTTTTATAATTTGACAGATGTAGTCGTGTAGCTGTCAATGTGTATGGTGCATAATGCCTATTTTCAACGTGTCAAAGAGAGGGAAAGAGAGAATTTCGTGTATAAAATTTCAAACATTTTGCAAATTTGATTGAATTTGAGATAGTGCGAACCAGCCTTATGAAAGCCTGAAGCTAGATATACAATTTTACTCCCTTTGCTCTTTACTAAATTGTCCAATTCAGATTTGATTCTTTTAAAAATCAAACAGTTAAGTATATCAAAACGATTACTCAAAAGTATTTAAAAATCGCTCTAAGCTGTGATGGCTGCACTCCAAAGCTTCAAATTCCCTTCTAAACTTCTTCAAAAAAGTTTATGTCTTCAACATAAAAGCAAATTACTTATACCTAAGCTACGAAAATAAAGTGAAACTTGTTGCTCTTTTTGTGTGAAAGTTTAATTCATTTCCTTTAAACTTCACAAATTAGACTGCACTGCAATCTAAAAGAGAACATAAAAAATTGCTCAAAAACATTTTAAACTTTTGCATTCGCATACAATTTGACAAAATGAAGTTTCCGCCTTCAACTTTTCATCGTTTTTTTTTTTTTTTGTTTTTTTTTTCGCTACACAAAATGTCTCATTCTTTCCTTCAGTGCTTTCTTTTTGTGTGGAAGTTAATTTCCTTTACTTTGCTTTAATGGTTTTCCCGCTTCTGTTACTTCTCTCATCTTAGCACCCTAGGACCGAGCAAGAAATATACAAACTTCATTGTAATTTTTCTACAATTTTTATAACAATTTTTCCTTTTTTTTTTTTTTGTTCTCATTTTTTGCTGTTGTTTCTGGCATGGATTATTAAAATGTTCAGTTTCTTTGTGCTGTTGTTGTTGTTATTTTGTATTTCCTTTTTTCTTATTGGTGCTATTGCTCCATAGCGATGCCGTCAAGAAATCCTCCATCAAACTGGCAATGGTTGCTCGGTGCAATTGTTTTTCTGTTTGCTGTTATTGCTATAAAATTTTATTTTTATTATCAAAAACTGCTGCGAAACAAAAGCATAAACATATTGCTGTATATGCTTTTTATGTTTTTAATGAGTTTTTCTAGGTTATGATATAGAAGTTTTGGTGCCATATCCATCGAGCTGGAGCATAAGATAAAATTTTATAGTAGTTTTCTATATTAGTTTGATGTATATTTTTGATACATTCTTAACGCATAGTTTTTCAGAATTATATAAAGCTAATGCTAAGGTAGATTTTAAAATTGTTACTTAATCGGAAGTCAAAATTTGAACTGACTGAACGTATTCAACCTTCATTAAGAGATGCTGAAATCGTTGCTCTTCATTCTGTTTTCATAGATTGACATTATTGTAAATTAATTATTTTCCCACTGGGTTTATTTCATACTAATTCTATCATTTTTTCTCCTCTCTCTCTCTTTCTCTTTTACAGTTGAACTTCTTGTGAGTAGTACACGCATCACTGCCATAATCTCAACTAACAGTTAGAAAGAGCATAACACATTAAAGAGAAACGAAGAGTACGAATAGTAAAAGCACCGCAATTTATAGCTCTTCTACACATACAACAACAACAGCAACAACTGCAACGCATAGAAATCGTGCATCACGAAGAAGAACTGGACAGAAGAAGAAGAGAAACAACACAGAAAAACAACAAAAATAATGAGTGAAATATAAAAAAGGCTTAAAAATTAATAAATTAATAAATAAATAAATTCATATAGAAAACAAACACAGCACAAATACAAAACAAATAAGCAAAATAATAAACGTAAAAGAAAAACTCTTGGGTTGTAATAATACAAAAGAAAAAACAAAATACAAAAATCACGGAAATAGAATATCTACTTTTTAAATAAGCAACAATAATAAAACATATACTCGCCATATTAAATTAAATAATTGAAAAGGAGAGCAAAAAGCAAAAATTAAAATGCAAACTTAGTATATGTTTTTAGAGAAAGAGCTCAATACCGAAAACTGAACGCACAGCTGAAGAACTCACACTTCTAACGAATTCACAAAACACTCAGAAGAAATAAAGTCGGAAAGATTAAACGAAACGAATGAATCCATTGGGTGACTGAAGTGTACAGCTCAACAGGGACAAACAAATACGTTGAAACGAATGCAAATGCTAAATAATGGTGCTGAATTACGACGACGAAAGCGAAATTTCGACGACATATTTGCAACATCACTTTCTACGAAAAACTAGGCGAAAAAGTTGCGAAAGCTTTAAAGCTCATCACGAGCATCACCATCATAGTAATCACAGCACAAATAACAAACAACACCACCCACATTTAAATGGGAATAGAAGAGCAATACCACAGCGGCGACGTAAGTTTAGCTTACCGATACTCGTAGGGAAATTGCAAAAATTACAATGCAATTATGAATTTAAAAGAAAAAAAAGCTTTAGGACGAGAGAGCGAGAAAAAAGCTCAAAACATAGGAAGTCATTAGCAAGCAATACTTTAGTCTATCATCAGCAACAAATAAAGCGAGCAGTAAAACTATGGAAGCAATGCAGCAGCGGCGACAGCAACAGCAGAAATATTTCATTAGTAAATCATGCAAATTTAAGAGATATAAACAATAATAGCATACAAGATGTTGTTGCTGTTACTAACAATTTAGAAATGTCAGGAACAACAGCAGCAACAATAAATTATTGCAACAAAAATACAGACACTAATAGCAGCGCAACAACAACAATAGAAACAACAGCGACAAGTAGTAAAAGCAATAATTATAATGGCAGCTCAAATATACAGAACGAACAACAGCAACAATCGCTACAATCGCATCAAAAACAACAACCAGAAAACTTAAGACTGTGCGCACGCAAAATCAGATTACGTAGACGTCGAAAAAGAAAATTCTTTAAAATAAAAACAACAAAATCACTAATAGAAATAACAGAAACCGAAACAAAAACAACAGATACAACAGCAACATTTCTCAAATCAGCAACAGCAAGAGCATTTACCACTAAGCATCAACAGCAACCACAAAAATTTGATAAGCATCTACAACAAACTGAATGCTATAATAATAATAATAATCATAGTAGCAACAGCAACAACCACATTTCATCAACAGCAGCAACAACATACAATTTTTTGTGTATGCCAACAACATTTCGTCGCAAAAATATCAATAGCACCGGCAGCAATAAATCTGTTGTTGTGACTCGTAATAATCAACCCGCAACATCAACAGCAATGCACTTAAGTCAGCAACATCAACACCAACAGCAACAACAACTACAACTCTCAGCTACATTACATTTATTTTTAACCACACTGACAACTTTAGCAGCCAGCACAACAACACAGGCCCTTAAAACAGCATTAACATCAATAACACAATTAATAGCTAGCGGTGCAGTAAAAATAGTAGCAGCAGTAACCGCCGCCGTAACACTGCCAAAATATAAAAAAAATCCAAAGCAATTGAAACGTTGCTACTACTGCTCAGCCGGAAATCGCAACAACAGACTTAAAAAATACTCATGGATATTTTTATTAATATATTTGAACTCATCTACTAAAGGTAAGCGGAATACACAGAAAATTATTATGTTTTTAATTTTATAGAAATAAATTATGAAGAAAACTAAGTAATCGAAAGAGGGAGAGAAAGAAAGAAATGTTTCCGAGAGTTTTCAGAACGTGTTATTTAAAATCATGCGCTGAACATACAAGCTGAACATATGCAAGAGTGAGAGTAAAATCCTTTTGTAGAATTATCTGCACAGTTGTTTATATGCTGTATTATCAAAAGCAATACTTAGGTGAGAGTACGGAAGGAGAGAGAAAAATTAAAGAGAACAAGGTGAAGCCATTAAAATCATTTGATTTGTCCATCTTCCATCCATTGTTTCACCTTTAGATAGACGGTGAAACAATGTGGTAGTCTTCTATAGAGTCCCGCCAATATCGCGAGTAGCTAATTGTCATTCAAATCCACTAGCTACTTTTCTGACCCCCAGGTAATGCAAGAACAGGTCAGTTCAATGAAGGTAATGCTTATACTGCCGTTGCTCTTCGTTTCTCCTTGACGATTACATTACAAAAAGTTTTTCATGGGTAATTACATGGGCCCATTAGCTCTAGTGAA